>OY757933.1:16101908-16156908 GCA_963585895.1 Sepioteuthis lessoniana
CATTTCGTTAGATTCCTAATGGTGTAACCATATGTATTAACATTATCCTCGTGTAAATGACGTATTTGATATACTTCGAGGGCGCCAAACGATCTGTAATTTATCAATGGGTTCATCGGAGGCTTCCATGTGATTGGTTAGTTGCGTGTCTTGGCGCCATCTTATAACTTGTTGAGATATTTAATGCTATAATCAGTCTTATTATAAGCATACATACGTATACAAGCTAAAAATTATTATCATTTATGAATATTTATAGCTACAGATATAGCTACTTTTCTTAAAACGCATACTTTGTTTTTATAATATGAATATATTTACTCAATTCATTCTTTACTGGCAGGATGCAACATTTTCCTCCAGTTGTTCTTAATCAAAATTATCCTTGCTGATGGTGCTGCGTTTTCGAAGAGAGCAGTTTTTTTATGGAATGGATTTGTTACGCCCCCATACCTTGGTTTTCAAATTCAGTTCTGTTTCATTCGTCTAAATTGGTTGAAGTCAGATTAATAATGCATATATTTAGCCAACACCTCTTCTGCAAACAGAATGTGACACAAGGTTAAATTTTAAGCTGAGTACAGCTGATTTAAAACCAGATGTTCTTCTTAACCGACTGCCAAACCGAGTCAAATGAGCCCAGTCTGTCCTACTATTTATCTATAGCTGAGGAAAGAACACTTGGGTCCATGCCTTTCCAAAGGGTATTAATGCCTCGTTTTGAACTCGTCTCGCCGTGCCCATTTCTTACGACGATAAACATGACACTACACGCGCCTCCACATAATTTGCAAACAATTGATTTTAAGTACTATTATTACCATTAATAGGTACGCAATATTAATGGCCAAGTCGGCTGAAGCTGTAAAATACACCAACTTATCTTGGCAGAGGGATAACTCCTCCTCCAAACGTGTATTCTGGATATGACACTAACGAATCTGATGCTGGAGCTTTAGGAAATGCGAAGTATCCGTTTATTGCCATCTCTGCTAGGCTCACTCTGACCCGGAGTGGTACCTACCTGATTGGGTCCTGTATATGAGTCTAATAGATCTAAACTGTGTATTTATGCTAAACTGAAGTTTTTGAAATATAACTGTTTTGAAATTTTACGTTGTGTAAATAAATGACCGATGTTTAATTGAATTGATAATTATACATTGCAATACTTGGAACCATTTAACTAAGTTGAATAAACAGAATAGATTGAAATAGAACTGTTTTCGACATTCAAACTTACAAATAATGAACTGAATTGTTTGAAATAAAACTGTTTTACGTATAGCTGTGCGTAAACAAAAAACTATACTTATATTAAACTGAATTGCTTGAAATAAAACAGTTCGTATGTATAAAAATGGATTTGGCATTAAATAACCTACAATGCTATAAAATGCTATAAAACCAAACCAACGAAACTAAACCAAGTGCAACTGTGAGAGTTAAAGTATCCCTGTATCACCTACGCGGGTGACGGAAATGTTTCCCAGCCAACGGCTTCCAGAGAGTAGTGCATACGCTCCAATCTGATCAGAGAAATTAGCGTCGAGAGGAAATAGGTGTAGTATTTTTGAAGGCTGAAGAGTTTATTATCGTGTACATTGATCACCATAACAGTAAGAAACCTTTTTTTTTTTTTGGACAATATAAACCACCCTCTGAATGATGACGCACGAAACTATTTGTAGACAGTATAAACAGAAACAATTTGTTCATACAACACAAACTGAACAAAGAAAGACAGTATGAAAAAAGCTAAAAAGATAAAACACAAAATTATAAATCTCTCAGAATACAAAATGAACAAAAATCAAATCATCTTACTAAAACGAGATTTAAAATGTCCTCCTACTCCAAGAAACAATATAAGGGAATTGAAAAAAGATCTCAAAGTATTTGAAAGAGAATTTAGTGTAATGAAAGAACTTAAAAAAATACAGATGACTCCCTAGTAAAAAATAAATTCAAAATCTTCCTAGCTAAATAAACCGATTGTGAACTAAACACATACTTTGAAAAAACAAACAGAGACAAGACTTAAAATATACAGGAGAACGAAAAATAATTATAAAAGAAGCAGACAAGTGAACCGTCGTTGTCATTTGAACTAAAACATTTTACAGAAGAAAAACCCAAGAAATACTAAAAGATGAAACTGACTATAAATTAATTGATACAAACATAGACAATAATATCATACAAAAATTACAAAATTTGGTAAAAACTCACAATGAAATACTAATCTAAAAAGAATATATTTCTTTTCAAAATACATCCCAAAGACAAGCAAATTTACGGATTACCAAAAATTCACAAGGCCAAATAAATAAAAAATGATGTAGAAATTCAAAAATGTTAATACATAGAAATTTTAGACACTGGAGACCTTAAATTTAGACCCATCATGCCCCTCAAAAAGAATCAACAAACTAATTGAAATTTTGTGCAACCATTTCTAAACATATATATTAACGTGACCTGAAGGTGTTAGACACAGTAAATGTTTTTGACAGATACATTGATAAGAACGAGGTGATTACCGGAATGTCACCATGTCTTGCAGGTGTTGTTGTGTCGGCGGATGTTATGGACAGTTTCATCCGGCCGAAGATAATATCAACAAAGTGATTATTGGAATATCACCTTGACCTATGAACGTGGTTGAACTTGGCGAATGGTAGCAGATACGTCAGCCCATAGAAGTAGCCAATGGGGAACAAGCAACACATGGACGTAACCTCTAACCAATGGAAAACAAAGAAATGAGACGTGGGTGTAAACATAACCAATGAAAAATAATAATTGTTTTAGGTCACATAGGAGTTGTAGACAATATAAGTTCTCGAATTTTGGTTAAAGTCATTTGTTCACTGACTCTTCCAACTCCGGACAACCACTACGTGTGTGCGAACCCTCTGCGATTGCTCTTCTGCTCCACACAAGTATCAACGTCAAGAATGAAAATATAATCTTACATTTTTATATATACTTGTTCCTCGTTGTTCGTTAAGACACAGCTGCAGTATACAACACTATGTAAGAGATGACATTCACTTTTTAAACACCTGGCCCGGGAGACCTGGGTTCAATCCCAAGTCACGTCATACCAAAGGCTTGAAAAATGGTACTTGATACCTCCTTGCTTAACACTCAGCAACATAAGGTACGGATCGAGGGTAAACTGGATCAATCTAGAGAAAGAAATTACGCCCTCGCCTACACCTCAGTGTAGTAGCTATTTAAAAGGGAGCCTTCTGGTCACCCTCGACTAAGGTCACCAACTTTACTTATTTAAATATATTTAGCGTGAGTTAATTTGGGGGGAAATGTTAAATAAATATGGGAAACGAGTATGTTAAATTTCGGTATGAATATGTGAAATAGTATGTACGTTTCTTGGTTCTAGTGATCAGTGTTATGGTTACCGTTATAGAAAATGGGCTCAGTGACTCGAAGATGCTAGCATTCCCCATTGTGCTGATACCCGTTCATCTAACTGTTCTCCCTCCAGATAGGAGTAAATAGTAGGGACCCTGGATTCATGGTTATGACAACCTGTATAGAAGAAGGAAAACTCTTAATTAAAACCGGTTAAATACAGCTTAAAATTTGACGTTGTGTCACATCCTAAACAAGCGGTAAAGTGAGTAAAGCTGTAAATGGGTTCACTTGGGTAGAATTGACCTATGTCAACATAGTTCAATCCTACCCAAGTGAACCCATTCACTTTTTAAACACAATACAACAAAATTCTGATCCTGATATACTTATGGTTACATTTGACGACACAAAAGGGGGTAAAATGTTCGCCAATTGTCCGGGAGACTTGGGTTCAATCCCAAGTAACGTCATACCAAAGACTTGAAAAATGGTAATAGACACTTCCTTGCTTAACACTCAGCAACATAAGATACGGATCAAGGGTAAACTGAAGCAATCTAGGGAAATGATTAATGACTTAATTACTTAATGATTGACATTTTTGATGGCGTTCGTTATTTGGATAAGATTTTCATAGTTCTTGAACACCTTGTTTGATTATTATTCAAAGTTTAAAAAATGATTTCCCAGATTGAAGACTCAGATATACAAGGGACAACTGAGGAAGACAGGGCGATACAGCAGCCCAAACGCTGTGTTTTAACTCATCACAATAAAGATGAGGTGCCCGTGGTGTAATGGTTATCGTCACAGGATATGGACACGGCGATACGAGTTCAATTCCTGGACGAGACTGATTGCATTTCACATACCACTAATACCCAAGGGAAAGGTATAAATCCAATTATTCTCCTTCCAGCAATGGATAAATAGTAGGGCAGACTAGGTTCTTCAGCCTTGGTGAAGCAACTAGTCTAGGAGAAGGAAAACTCTGAATTCAAACCTCTTAAACTCCGCTTAAAAAAATTGACTTTGTGTCATATTCTGCCCGAGCGGAGGGGTTGGGTAAATAGGATCACAATAAAGATGAGTACAACAGTCCGAAAAATCACGATCAATAGTCCTTTAAGTTTAGTAAAAAATCCTTAAAAGTTTTTGTTTTTTAACCGAGACAATACTTTATTGCTTGTGCAAGAAAATATTCATTTTAAGTTTTGTTTTACATTCTTCCATTTTGTCTTTTAAAAACCATAAAAGCTCGGTGTCATTTTTTATTTATCTTTTCTTTTTTTTTTTACCTATCATACCGAAACTATCAACTCGATTAAGTCCAATAAAGAACTTCTCTGCTAACATCTTAAACACCTTTAAGTGACATTCTTTTGTCTTTATCTGGCGATTTCATCTTTGTGTTTAAAAGAGATAAAAACACTGTCTCTTTAGAACATTGAACTAAAAATATTACAAAGATTAACTGCGTAGATTAAAAAAAAGGACAGAAAGTTCTGAATTGGGCTTCAAGTAATAAGTATTTAAACTGAATTTCTTTTGACAATTATTAACTATCTATATTTACAAAGGTTGATGATTAATTGCAGGGAAAATGATAGAGATCAAAACACGAGCAAACAGAAAAGGAACGTTCCATTGACAACTTTTCTCTCATGGTATCAAGATAAGCTATGGCCACCTGCTGTGGCCATTTACAACTAATTGTACCATAGCCAGATTCATGAATTTGTGAAATGTACATGGGACGTTCATTACATATATACATAGAACATAGGAATTTCGAAATTCGAAAAACACGTAACGACTTCTCAGTTCAGGTACAAAACTTTTTATTACCTTTGAGTTTAAAGGTTTTTCGACATAAGGAGAGAGAGAGAGGTACAATCTTTCTATTCTGGCTTTTTCACTGCACCCCCCCCCCCAACACGTCTGGCACCCGCCACAAAGTTCTCCGCGAGCAAGCGAAAACCAACCGTTTTCCCCCGGGGCAGGTCTCATCTCAACTGACTTTTTCAAAATCTCCCAAAATCCTCCGCGCTCTTCCGGTGCGTGACGTCACTCGCACTCCGTAACCCCACTTCCAATGTGGGCTATTGTGACATCTCTGATTGACACGTCAGCTCCGCCCGTGTTAATGTTGCACCTAAACAACCTATGTACTGAGCCGAAAGGTTCTCAGCCTAACTAAATCCAAAGGCATAAACTGAAATCCCTCGGCCATTATATTACATAATTATTCATATTTAATAATCGATTAGATTGTTTTTTTCCTTTAAGTGCATATCAAAGTTCGTAAGTCGTGTAATACCGATGCCATTCTTGTAGAAAAAAAGGGTTGTACTAAAAAATATGAATTAAAACTGGTTAATCATGTGCAAACAAATTAAATCCTGCTTATTGAAAATTTTACCCACTAAGTATTCGTTTAGAAATATTTGTTGAATGTATATACATATAAACAGAATTTGCCATTAAAAAACCTATAAAGGTTGATATGCCATAAACCCCAAACAACCAATTGCCCAATGTGTGTGTGTGTGTGTGTGTGTGTGTATTATTCAGTCCAGTTAAATTGGAGTCGGGAATAAATCCGTCAGGACAATTGAATTATTCAACTATGAACATTTAAATCTTCCTGGTAAAGGACTCAATGTAACTGACATCACAGAGCAATAATACCTTAAAGAAAAACAAAACCCGGTCAAATTAGGATTATAGATTTATTTTCATCCTGCTATGGGTATTGATATGAATCAATAACACCAAATTCAACAGAACTTCTTCAGATCCAATGGATATAATTAATACAGCCAGAATGGACACTGGAGGGAAGGGTGTGAGGGGGTTGAAGAGGTGTGAAGAGTTTCATCCCCATTTCGCCCACTTCCGGTTTTTCTTTTATTACCGGTTGGAATCACAATAAAGTAACTAGACGTAGGTTCAACTTCACTTTCTACAGTAAATTAACATACATTTTAACTTACATTTTAACGTAATTCTTTAGATTTAACCATGATTTTAGGAATTACAACAATTATTAACCATAAGTAAAGATTACCGTAATTGCTTTTGGTCAATAAGAATCGTTGCTTATGGTTAAAAATAGATGTCCTGGGTATAATGTTCAACTATATCCGGTGGTGAGACTCCAGTTCTGGATCTCAGGGAATTATAGAGTGGTCCTATCGTTGCCATCAGTCCCAGCTCCTTTTTCACCCGAAGTGGTAGTACATATTAAGATCCCACGTATCTGTCTTATAGATTTTATTTGAAAAAAATAGTATTAAATAGGAATATTTATACCATATAACAGTGTGCAATTTGCATAAAAATAGTTATATGAAGCTATTATTGATTACTGAGGATTATTTACTTGAAAACATAGTTGATTGCAACTTATAAGTGTTTGATTGGAAACTACGTATGTAAGCATATGATTATTGGGTGGTAGTCCCCGGTTATCTCGTGTTGTAACGTGCTGAATATCAGAAGCCCTATGACGTAGTATTATATTGAAAGGGTTCAACCTCCTAATACAACCAGCAATGGATTAAATAGCACCACAACTGTTTTTTTTTTCTACAAGTTTGTTGGTTGTTTGGTTGGTTTGGTTTGGTTTGGTTTGTGTGGTTTTATGGCATATCAACCCTTGCAGGTTATTTAACGCCTAATCCATTTTTATGTATGCAATCTGTTCTATTTAAAACAATTCAGTTTAGCATAAGTACACAGTTTAATTGTCAAAAACCTTTCCATTTCAAATTATTCAAGCAGTTATACGTAACAATTCAGTTAAGTGTAAATACAGTTTTAATGGCGAAAAACAGTTCTATTTCAAATAATACAGTTAAGCATAAGCAAGCAGTTTAAATGTAAGTACGGTTTAATTGTCAAAAACATTTCTATTTCAAGCTATTCAGTTTACTCAAACAATTCATTTTACCATAAGTATGCTGTTAGTTCTATTTAACCCATAGATAGGACCCTATCAGGTGCAACCACTCCGGGCCAGAGTGGACCTGGGAGCAATGGCAATGAAGGGGTACTCCGCATTCCCCAAAGGTCCAGCACTGCTGGAACCTCACCATCAGATTGTTTAGTGTCAAATACAGGACACTCGTTAGGGGGGTCTTACCCTCTGCAGAGGTGCAGTCAGTGTATTCTACGCCCTCAGACGACTGGGCTAAGAAATGTGGAGATATTGTCTTTTATGATAATATGATCAAATGTGGTGTCAGAAGACATGTTAACCCAGATGACAATTACTGTGTTTTCTTGTCACCTCTCAATCACCTTCAGTAATAACGATTGCACGAAATTACTAAACAGTGACTTTTTCTCTGCTCCTGAAAAGAAAGTGTTATTTTCAAAGTTGTGCTATTATGTTCACGTTCTGACTCTTACCCGTTGTAATGTTTATGAAGTGGTTGTCAAAGAATTTCTGTAATTTCACCAGACCCAATTCCTTGCCACCTAATTCCTCCGATTGTAATAACAAGGATTTCAATTTATTTAGCACCGTTGAGGAAGACATCAATCTTTCTCCCTTCGAAGCAGAGATCAAGTGACTCAGTAAGCGACACTGTAAAGAAGGCTACTGTGGAGACTGTAGGCAGCATCTCTGAGTCAACTATTATCACGCAACCATAATTTACTTGGAAATAATTATTTTTAAATTAAATAATTTTCCTTTTGGATTAACTATTGTTTTTCTTTTCTTTTTTCTACTGTTACATGAAACTAATTCCTCCCCTCAATTAAAATTAGCAACAGGCTGCCTAGAAAGGATCAGTCAGTGTTTCATGGCCCATATCGGAAAGTGGGTTAAAAGATGAAGATTCCCCTCCCACAACTCTGGTCATCTGCACACGAATAGCAACGACGTAATAGTTTGAAAAATAGAATCGCTAATTGGATTGAAGATGGCACGAGTAAAGATTAGATTTTTGCACCCCAGAAATACAAATCGAATGTAAAGTCAATTGGCAAAGACAGTTTGGAGAAGAAGCTTGGAGAAAATACTTAGAGAGGAAAGTTGGAAGAACCCAACATACTGAATGCAAAATTTGCCACGCAAATTAAGATGACTGAAATTTTTTTTTAATTTTTAAAAAATAAGAAAGAACCATAAAGATCTATCGTCGAACCATGCATTTTGGGAAAGTCGATAATGGGCGAATCCTGGAAGATTTTTGTTAAATCTGAAGAAAATTGCTCCGAATTTCTGTAGATCATAGAAAATGAAAGAAAAGATATGTATTTGATTGAAGAGACGATGAACTAATTTAGCAAACCTCAGAACTGACATGAATAAAAACTTTTAACAAATGATACTTTTTATGCTGTCTCTGCTCTAAAAATGTTATAAATATATTCACTTTGAATCTGATTCGCCCACATATATCATTCCACATCTAAACGTCTGATTTTTTTGTTTTTTATGTTGTCTCATTCCACCTTGTTTTTCTATTGTTCGTACGCTGTTAACAAATAAGCCTTATTATATAAGTCCACTTGTAACGTATTGACCTTCGACCCAGCCGTCAATCAAGAAACAGGTGCATCCGGTCGAAGATATCAAGACGTGGACGGGTTGAATTGGGTGCAATTGGGACGCTCACAGGAAGCAGGTGGAAGTCAAATGATTATATAACCCGGTGCCACAGATAGTTCGAGTTAGTTGGGGTAAGTTAGTTGAAGTTCGAGTTGTAGTTCGAGGCAGTGGGAACCAGCTCCCAGCAGAGGGCTCGAGCCCTCAGGACCCCCGGTTGAGCAGCCCAGCAGAACGAGAAAGAAGTGCTGCTATAGTCAGAGGAACTTGGGGTCAATATGTTGCAGTCTGTTCAGTCTCCAACTCACCTCTCACACACAAACCCTTCGCAACCCTTTCGAATAAAGTGTGAAAGGTATAATTTTCTAAAGAAGTGTGTTCGTTCGTCATTATTGTTGATTATGTTTCCGCATGTATATGTATACGTATAGTTATATCACGGCTATACAACACAAGTTATTTTTGTTGTTTCGTTATTTCGTAGATTCTCTGCCTCATTTTTTTTTTAATTTGTTGCAGGCAATCTCATGAAATTAAGAAGGAATATTCTATACAAAAAATGTATTCGCATGTTCCGACATCATCACGGCTCATAAGAATACAAACTCTCAAATTTAAACCAGACGTACAGCACATATATAATTAAAATTAATTAAGGAAACAATATATATATATATATATATATATATATATATATATATATATATATATATATTATCTGAAATAGGGAATAATTCCAATCAGTATGAATAAAATATTCAAAAATAGAATATTGAATGTAAATAATCCTGGTTAAATGTAAATAAAATCCACAGAGCAAATGAATTGGTTAAAAAGCCTTTGCATTTTAATACTTGTATTATTGTAACTGTTATTTTTGTCTCTATTTACTTTGAGATCGGATGAAACAGAGTATTGTTTTTTTTTTATTCTTATTGTAACTTGAAGGTTTAGGTTACTTTTAATACAGAGGTGCTATAATTTTTTGTTCTCTCTGTGTGTCTGGATGTAAATTTATTTTATTTCTTCTTGGATATGAACAACTCCTGCAGGGTTGTTCAAGGTTTGCGTGTGAGAGGGAGCTGGTGACCGAACATAAACTGTAATATTTTGACCCCCACTCTTATGGCCGTCAACGTTGTGTCTTTCTCGTTCTCCTGACGCTCAAACGGAGGCCCATGGGTCCACTCTGCTGGGTGCTGGGTTTTTTTACTGCATCTTATCTGCAACTTCTCTGGTCCCCAAACTTCATCGAGGTTTCCGAGGGCCCCCTCGGCCGGGTGTGACTTTCCCTACCACATCTCCTCTATAACTCATCTCCAACTCAACTGGAACTGCCACTGCCACGTGACTTCGGTCTTGACTGAGTTATATCATAGTTCAATGCCCACTCGATCGCCCACTCGATCTTTGAAATCGCATATTTGATCGTCATCAAGCGGAAATAACTGTTATGCAGTTCACAGGTCACTCTCTTCCAGTGCATCAGTCTATGAGTGTATCATGGGAATTTTTTTACCTCGTCCCATTTCATCAGCCAATTTCCGCCCACGCGATTTCCTATCATAACTGCCATTAGAATGCGTCACTTCCTTCCGGTGCTGGAGACCGAACTCAACTGAAATATTTTGACCCCAAATTTCTGGTCGGCAACGTTGCGTCTTTCTCGTTCTCCTCTGGACCCCAATTCATTCAGGGCTCCTGAGAGCCCCTTCGGCCGGGTGTGGCTTTCCCTAACACATCTCGTCTCCAACTCCGTCCGATCTTCAACTCTACTGGAACTCGTACTGCTTCTTGACTCGAGCTCAACTGAGTTATATAATGGTTCAACGCCCACTCGATCTTTGAAATCGCATGTTTGATCGTCATCAAGCGGAAATAACTGTCATGCAGTTCACAGGTCACTCTCTTCCAGTGCATCAGTCTATGAGTGTACCATGGGAATTTTTTAGCTCGTCCCATTTCATCAGCCAATTTCCGCCCACGCGATTTCCTATCATAACTGCCATTAGAATGTGTCACTTCCTTCCGGTGCATCACCTTGAATGGCATTTTGGGCCGGGTCAAAAGGTCAAAATATAACACGAGTTCTGCATCAGAATTCTCTTCAAAGGAATAAAAAATTGGGTAGTCTCTCTTGTAAGATCCTTGAGGCCATTCTTAAAATAGCAAAGGGTGGAACTCAGATAAATGGACCAGCCGACCAGAAAATTGATGACGATATACATAGACAGACTAGATGTGCCCAGAAAAGATAGCGAGGATGAATCAATTCGAGTTATCGAATACAAGAATAAAATAAACACGAATTACAGCACTGACAATGTACGAGGATCGTTAAATAAGTTTCCAGGCTTTTTTCGTATGAGCACTTTTATTGATAGTACACACATGAAACTCTAGTCCCCTTCGAAGTAATCTCCTCCGGCTGCAATGCACTTGTTGTACCGTTCCAACGACTTCTGGAAGGCTCCTGCTGAGTGAGCGTGTCAATGACCTTCGTCACAGCCTCTTTCATCTCCTCAATTGTCTCATAACGATAGCCTCTGAGCTTAAGAAATAACCAAAAGTCACTTGGAGCAAGGACTGGACTTTAGGGAGGCTGAGGAACTGTCTTGATGCCCATCTTGGTAAAATAGTCTGTGACAAGAATGGAGTTGTGAACTGGTGCATTGTCCCGGTGGAAATACCACTGACCCAATTTGAAGAGTGCTGGCCTCTTCCAACGGAATCTCTTCCTGAACTGTCTGAAAACCTCAACATAGTAACCCTAACCCTAACCCTTTGGCCAATCAACTATGGTATATTGACTTCCTTCCAAGTTTAAAACATAATTTTATTGCATATCATTCTTCTAAAGTGTCCTCACGTCCAGATTGCAGTTTTGAAATTCACCAGTTGTGACAATCAGGATTTAGTAGTGTGTATTCCAATTGCTGCTCTAGTTGTTTATTTGAACCTGAAATCATAAAAAATTGGTCGGTCATCTCATAACATACTGAATTTTCAAGAGTCTGTGACAATTTTAAATACCTGTACAAAAAAGTCTGCAAACTTATTGAATGCCCCTCATATATACAATATAATAACAAAAACAAGGAAATTAAATCGGAAGAAAAACAACTGTATAGATATTTCAAGTGACAAATTAGTGAAATCTCACACTAAATAGCCTGAATATGTCTACAAAATAGAAATTTTAAGAGAGAAACTTTATTTCTTCTAATAGTAGCACAAAATAACGCTGTAAGGGCAAATTATGTGGTAATAGAGACAAAACTATTGATTATTTAATTAGTGAATGGATCCAACTAACGTAAAAGAAACATAGATTAGACACGACGAGGTGGAGAAGGTGATCCACAGCGAATTTTACAAGAAACTAAAACTTGACCATACTACCAAATGATATATATAAAAAAACAGAATCAATCCTGCAGATTTAGACGCACCAAATTCTCCGAGCTTTGACGTGCAAACAGATTATCTCATGAAGACGTTGTGATTATTAATACTTAACGTATAGTGAATTTTGCATTCCCTGCGGATTACAGAATAAAAGGCAAAAAAAAAAACAAAAACGAAAGGCAAGAGAATAACTTGAACCTTGCTAGTGAACTAAGAAAGTCGGAGAGCATTAGGATGACGGTGATACCAATTGTAATTAGTGCACTTGGAATGATCTCCCAAAGCTTGGAAAGGAGTTGAAAGATTTGGAAATCAGAGGAGGAATCGATACAATCCTGACTACAGCATTGTTAAATCGGGTAGAATACTGAGAATAGTCCTAGTGACGTGAGGAGACTTGTTGTCACTCAGACCTCGGTGATTGAACATCAGCTCACACTGATGTGAAAAGCTCGCGATGAGTATAATAATGATAATTTGTTTGCACACAGGGACATGATTTCAAGTATTGCTTTAAATGGATGCTGTTTAGATCGATAGCCGATAGGAACAGCTGATTTTAAGGAGGACAAGGATAAAGATAAATAGTTCAAATGTTAAATTTGTAAATTTAAGATCTGGTTAAAAGCAACGATTCAAAGATTGTTAAAACGAGTCTCTAAAAGTAAAGAAATTTGACGTGAAAGTGAGGCGGTAATTTTCATTAAAGCCGAGATCAACAAGTTTAATAATGAACGAAAGCCACTTAAGTTTGCATCATGAGATTCATTCGAATTGGTTGTATAGAACATTCTTTGGTCTCAAAGAAAAAAAGGAAACTTTAAGGATTTAATAAACAACATTCTCACAGCAAATCCGGGCACCTCGGTTGGTGTAATGGTTGGCAAGCTAGACTGGCAACCTTTCACGAGGGAGTCTGAATATCATTGGGTGCCCTATTCTTAATGGTTTTATGCCATATCTAAGCAAAAAGCTTAGTAAATTACTATTAACAGCGAATCCAACCATGGGATATTTGGTATCTCTTAAAATGTGGCGCTTTTCATGTTTTTTTTTAAATTGATCCGGGTGCCACATGGGGAGCGTTCCACAAAAAACGCATTAAAAAGAAAGGCATGATCAAGACTGGTTCAGTTGAATCTTGAACAGTGGCTATTGCTAGTTCCTACTACAGTACACTAGCTCCACGAAACCCAGTTTGCTGGGGAAGTATAATGCACTGATTGCCTGTCACCAGAGGGGTAAGATTCTTCACAAAGAATGTCATGGATATAACACGAAACTATTTGATGAGGAGGATCCAGTCCTAGAGCTCTTAGGAATTTGGAGTACCATGACACCCACGTCCACTCTGACCTCATTTATTATCATCATCATGTTTCACCCTGTTGCGTCATCATGCTGTGAGAGGATATCCCTGATCCTCTCTTGCAACCCTTCTCTATTGTCGAATGCTTCCGACTGGTCTTCAGGACTACATCCCGTATCGGCACAGAGCTGTTGTATATAGGTTCTAGCTGGTCGGTCTGCCTTTGCTCATCGATGTGAAAGTGTCCACAGGAGTACATCACTTATGAGTTCGTCCTTACTTCTCCAGCAGTGTCTTGCATGCCAGGTTCGTCTAACTTTGATAGTTTTGGGGTTATGTGGCAGGTGGCCGTACAGCTGCTCCTTTTTGGGGTGCTGCCTCCATGACTTATTCAACAGTAGTAGCTACTAGGGCTATATCTACGAATCAAATAGAATTCTTTCACCATTTAACTTTGAGCAAACAGACTGATGTTAAATTGAATAATTAGTAATATGACACTATGTGGGTGGTCAGCCAAGCAGACAATCCCTTTGTCTATTTTGGCGCGAAACCAAACAAAGGCCTGAGCTCGAGATCTTCGACGAGACCGAAGTGGGCAAAGGAACGCCAGAGAGGAACTTAGAGAAGGCAGTTGGCGAAGGGTGACGCTGAAGGGCAGTCGACAACGGACAGCAGAAGAGCCCGGTCGGGAGAGATAGAGTCCAGGGGCAGTGAGGAAGACAGACAAGATGAGTTCGCAGTCCGGAGTCGACAACGGTCAGCTGAGGGAAGCAGTGAAGGAAGGCCAGTCAGGATGAGTTAGCATTCCTAGTAGCTTTGTAGAAATTTCGTTAGAAATTCACGTCAGCGTTAGTCTACCGATGCACAGGGAATGCAGTGTTACAGAACTCCCCTTCTTCCACTTTGAGTTGAACTAAGCCCTTATTGTTCGTTTGTTCTTTTTCCTCCACTCCCTCCATTGTATTTGTTGTGGCCATAAAGAAATGTGTGATACCCCTATCGGAACCACTAGATGAATCACCAGCCAAGACAGAATTGTTTCAAAGAAGTAGATGTATGAAGGCCGCTAAGGGTATTGTCACAGTGATACATAGCGATGTTTAAAAGCATTTAACTGAGTGCAAATAAAGCTCTTGATGATAGATAACATTATCAGAACCTATGTTACCATAGAATTTCTCATATTCAATTAGAATACTAGAAACCGTTTAATACTGTGCAAATAAAACTATTTCAGTGGAATACTTGAAGCGGTTTAACTGTGAGCAAAAATCGAATTATTGGTATAACATAACAATACTTGGAACCATTTGACTGTATGCAAATAATGGAATCGTATTGAATAGACTTATACTTGAAACCATTCACAGTGTGCTAAAAATTATTAATGATTTTGTTTGTTTTTTCGTATGGATTTTATAGAATATCAACACTTATAGGTTATTTAATGCCAAATCCATTTTTGTCCGAATAAATAGTTCTGTTTCAAACGATTTAGTTTAGCATTATTACACA
This sequence comes from Sepioteuthis lessoniana, assembly GCA_963585895.1. Classification (NCBI taxonomy): domain Eukaryota; kingdom Metazoa; phylum Mollusca; class Cephalopoda; order Myopsida; family Loliginidae; genus Sepioteuthis; species Sepioteuthis lessoniana. The sequence goes on from OY757933.1 coordinate 16,117,091, forward strand.
GTTTAATAGTGAAAAACAGTTCTATTTCAAACAACTTAATTTAGCATTCAAAAACAGTTCCATCTCAAACAACTCAGTTTAGCATAAGTACCCAGTTTAAATGACAAAAGAGCCCTATTTCAAGCAATTTAGTTTAGACTAAGTGCGTAGTTTAGTCCTATTTGACCCATAGACATTATCCTACCAGGTGCTACCACTCCAGCCCAGAGTGGACCTGGGAGCGATGTCAATAAAGGAGTACTCCACATTCCATTAAGCCACAACAATGTTGGAACCTAGCCATTGAATTGTTTTGTGTCATATCCAAGATACACTTTGTGGTGGGGGTCTTACCCCTATGCAGAGAAGTAGTCGGTGTATTCTACAGCGTTAACCGACGTGGCAACAAATGATTAATAGTACACAGAATTCATAGTATGATATTGCAATACTTGTAACAATTTAACTCTGTTCAAACCGAAGCAATACTCAATAGCGGGAAAAAAGTACTAACATTTTTTCTAAATAAAATCACCGACAAACTATTCACGTATAGATCGTATGTATATCCATTTAAATCTATGTAAACGAATGACTGATCTAAAATTAATTTGTCAGAGTTGTCTAACAATTGGCAGTCATTTAACTCTACTCAAAGAAATTATTAATTGTGAATATAATTACGTTAGATAAGAATACTTGAAACTATATAATTGTGGGCAAAACAAAAAAGAATTGATATTTAACTTAATTAATAGTGTTAGACATTGTGATACTGGCCAATACACCAACGAAGCCGAAACACTACTGCATAGTTTGGAACGAGCCGCCAAGGCATTGGCCTCCATGACAATGCACACAAAACGGAATATATGTGCTATAATCAAACAGGCGACATCTCCACACTAGACAGAACCTCTCTGAAACGAGTAGACAAATACACCTACAGAGGAAGCAGCGTCTCATCAACCGAAAAGGACATCGACACGCGGCTAACGAAGGCATGGACAGCTATTGATAGGCTATCGATCATATGGAAATCAGACCTGACCGATAAAATGAAACACAGACCTGACCGATAAAATGAAACACAGTTTCTTCCCGGCGGCGGTCGTATCTATACTGCTGTATGGATGCACTATATGTACGCTAACTAAACAGCTGAAGAAGAAGCTAAACGGCAATTACACAAGAATGTTGCGAGCAATATTGAGCAAGCCCTGGCGGCAACACCCCACAAGGCACCAACTATACGGCCACCTGCCTCCCATCACGAAATCTATCCAAGTTAGACAAACCAGACATGCAGGACACCGCTTGAGAAGTTGGGACGAGCACATAAGTGATGTACTCTTATGGACCCCCACATATAGCCGAGCAAAAGAAGGACGACCAGCTCGAACATACATTCAGCAGCTATGTGAGGATACGGAATGTAGCCCTGAAGACCTGCCAGAGGCGAGGAACGATAGGGAGAAGTGGCGAGAGAGGATCAGGGATATTCGTACTAGCGGCAGGACATGATGATAATGATAATGATGATGAAGCCATTTAACAACGTGCAAACAAATGAGTTCTGGCTTGTCTAAAATTGTTATCCGCCAAATATTTTTTTGAGAATTATATTGATATATATGTATAATTAGGATTGGGAATTAAATAACCCACAAGGTTTTTTATGTCATAAGACGTAACCAACCAATCAGCTTAACGAACAAGCGATAGAGTCTGTGTCTCAAACGTATCTGAAGATACCCGAATAAAATTGACACGTTAGGAACCCATCTATATGTCAAATAGATCTGTTTAAAAATTATTTGTATTGGATAAAAATAATTGATACCTTATAACCATGTTTAAAAAGCTCTGAAGGAACTACACAAGAAATCTAGATATAAGCATTCTCTAACCTTTAGTCTAAAAGTAGCCGTAGATGCATTAACATGCTGTTAAAATCAGTCAATCATAAATAAAGTGGATACCTTTAAATTTATTCGATTATTTTTCTTGGCTATCGAATGTCTACATTAATATAATTTTACTATGTAGATTGTTGTAACATCATTATCATCGTCAAGTCATGACTCTCTCCCTCCCCTCTCTCTCTATCTATCTATCATTCTTGGCAGGTCCTTTATACTGCATCCAGTGTCATCATTGTTAAGATTGGCTACAATAATCTGATGAAGACAGTAAGTAAGTAAAGTTGGCGACCTTAGTCGATAGTGACCCGAAGGCTCCCTTTTCTATAGCTACAACACCGAAGTGTTGGGGAGGGCGCTACTCCTTTCCCTGGATTGCTCCACTTTACCCTGGAGACGTATCTTATATTGCTGAGTGCTAAGCAGGGTAGCCTCAAGTACCAGTCAAAGTTTTTGGGATAGTACGGATGTATATAAATCCTTGCTCGTCGACCATGTGTAGAGGCTCGTTAAAGAGGGTCGCAAATAAATTTGTTCTGACTTCACCAGATAGGAGGCAAGTGGCCGTACAGTTGCTGTTTCGTAACGTACTTCTTCAAACGTTTGTTCAAAACGGCATGTAGTAATCTTGTGTAATTCCTATGAATCTTGCATTCCATACACTTCGTTAGAGTGCATCAATATAGCAATATTGAAAAGAAGGTATTATATTTTATCAAAGTGATCAGATATCCATATAATCCGTAACTTGTCAATTACCGACTACGCTTTTTCGCGGCGTGGGTTAACATCGTACTATGGATATATTTAAGCTGAATATAAATACAATATATGCCAGTCTACTTTTAAGATGGTATTATGCTCATATATCTAAAAACCTGGTTGAGAAGAAGTCTGCGTGCATATTCGGAATTTGTGTACTGATTTGGTCTGATAAATAATGACTTCGAGGGTAACAGAAAAAAATGCTTATTTTCCAAATGTTATAAGAACGCAGAAAGAATTGCTGGAAGATATTAGTTTCGACACCCATCCCCGGTGTAATAATGGAGAAAAAATCAGAGCGTCTAAAGAAATGAGGAAATGTGCGTAGTCATTTTGGTTCTATCAATGTGTTGTGAGGGAAATTGTTTGAGTGAAACTAGGAGAGAAGAAAAATAAAGATCAAATATTAAAAATGGAGATAGGAAGCTGGATTGATATTATCAACAATATTATGGCTTCTCCCGTCTCCTGATAGACTTTTTTTTTTTTCAAATTGAAAGAAAATGAGTTTTTCAGTTTCTTCAATGTACTATGCAAATACAAAATTTAGCTTCTCCAAAATTATTCATTAAAATCTGAAGATAGATTCGAATGCTGAATCAAATATAAAACACACACCAAGAAAAACACATAGTCTATCTATCTTCGCACACAAGCGTATATATATATATATATATATATATATATATATATGTAGATATTCATGGCAATTTCTCGTTGGCTGTTTTTTTCATCTCATCAGTAGACGCCACCTTTACAGATGATTAGCTGTCGTTTTCTGACTGAACTATATGAGAGAGTTTCCTCGATCCAGCATCTAGTTGGGTTTGCTGTTGACCTAACTTTGGATTCATCCACTTTACATCACATCATCCATACTGCTTCCTATGGCTTCCAGTGATATATATTTTCTGTATTACTTTTTTCCTTTAATTTTTTAAGTTTTAACCTAGTTAACATACAACTATTCACATTTTACAACCTCACAAAACAACAGCTATATGACCGCTTACCTCCTATCTCACAAACCATCCGAGTAAGACGAACAAGACATGCGGGACACTGCTGGAGAAGCAAGGACGGGCTCTGCCGTGAAGGATGGATGGTAAGAAAGAATTCGAAAAAATCGTGACTTGAAGATAATGAATATATACATAGATATAGATATGTACATTTTTTTTCATCCACAGATAGCCTGTTTCGTTGTATCACAACTCTTCAGTGTGATTACACATAACAGACGCTTCAATCTGGGATCGAAACCCGTCCAACTTTACGCTAGACTGGATATCTTACCACTAAGCCAATTCAGCGACCTATATCAACTCGAAAAATTTACGCATTTTGTATTAGATTCCCTTTGTAGCCGTTAATTTGTTCGCAAAAGTGTTCAACCCCCTGGAAGAGAGCGTATATATTGTCATCCCCAAACAGACTGTTTCATTGTATCACAACTTATCAGCGCTACTAGATATGCAGGATGCTTTAAGCAGAGATCGAAATCTGCCTAAGTTTTGCTTGACTTGATATCTTACCCCAAGCCAATTCGGCGACCCACGTCAGCTCGGGAAAATTAACGCATTATATATATATATATATATAAAGCAAAGTTTGTGACCATATTTGAGGGTTACCCGAGGCTCCCTTTTCAATAACTACCACACTAATGTGTTGGGGAGGGCGGTACTCTATTCCCTGGATTGCTCCACTTTACCCTTGATCTTTACCTTATGATGCTGAATGTTAAGCAAGGCTTTTGAGTTTTTGGTATGATTCGACCAGGGATTGAACCCCGATCTTCCAAGCATTGCCAAAAAGTCTACTCATTAGGCCAATGGACCAGTTATATATTTACAGGTAAAAACAGTATAAAAACTACAATGTTCGATTTACACGAATCCATTGCAATATAATCATATTTTAACAATGCCATAAAAAACGGGGAAAAACTCTCTATTTTAAGCTGCACGTGGTCGATCTTCGGTTAAGCTTGTATTGGAACGTTTTAATTTCTTCCTGTCATCTTCTTTTCATTGATTTCAGACGTCTCTATTCAAAGTTATCAGAAGATCAGGCCCATGAAACTCAGTCGTGAGATTTACCCAGTTCTATTTCATGTTATTGTTGAATATATATATATATATATATATATATATATATATATATACAAGGATGATTAGATAAGTTAACAGACGTTTTTTCGTATGGGTACTTTTATTGATAGTACACACATGAAACTCTAGTCCCCTTCGAAGTAATCTCCGGCTGCGATGCACTTGTTCTACCGTTCCAACAACTTCTGGAAGGCCCAATGGAAGCCCTCTTGTGTGAGCATGTCAATGACCTTCGTCACAACCTCTTTCATCTCCTCAAGTCTCTCATAACCTCAGCCTTTGAGCTTAGGGAATAGCTAAAAGTCACAGGGAGCAAGGTCTGGACAATTAGGAGGGTGAGGAACAGTCTTGATGCCCATCTTGGTCAAATAGTCTGTGTCAAGGATGGAGTTGTGGACTGGTGCATTGTCCTGGTGAAAATGTCACTGACCCGATTTGAAGCGTGATGGCCTCTTCCCAAGGAATCTCTACCTGAACTCCCTTAAAACCTCAACATAGTAACCCTAACCCTAACTCTTTGGCTAATCAAGTCTGGTGTATTGACTTTTTTACTTCCCCCTCACCTCTCATCATCCCTCACAGACTCCCTGGCTTCCTTGAATCTCTTATGCCACACAAAAACTGATGCTCGATTCATGCAAGATGCTCCAAACGCAGTCTGAAGCATTCCATACATTTCAGTGGCATTTTTTCCAAGTTTAAAACATTATTTTATTGTATATCGTTCTTCTAAAGTGTCCTCACGTCCAGATTAAATTTTTGAAATTCACCATCTGTGACAATCAGGTTCAGTAGGGTATATTCCATTTCCTGCTATAGCAGTTCATTTGAACCTGAAATCATAAATATTGGTCAGTCATCTGATAAGATGTATAGCAATTACATACTGAATTTTCAAGAATCTACGACAATTTTAATTGCCTGTACAAAAATGTCTGGAAACGTATTGAATGTACCACTTATATTGCAATGTTTATCGTCGTAAAAAATAGATTCAGCGACACGAGTGCAAATCTTGGATGAGGCTATTTTCATCTCAAAGAGAGATAATACCCTTGGTATAGTTGTGCATCCAACTATTCTTACTGCATGCTGTATGTAAATATTTGGGTAGACAGGGCTCTTTAATTTTAGTATGGCAAGTGGGGTCTCAGAGAAGGAAAATTCTTAATTCAAACCTGTAAAAATTCCCCCAAAATTGAACCTGTGTCGCATCCAGCTTGTTTAATGTGAGGCTGGGCAAACACGCACATATATATTGTCATCCACGGACATATCTGTTTCGTTAAATCAGAACTTATCAGTGTGACTATATAGGGATCGAAACCCGGTTGACTCAAACGACAATCCAAGATTGTACCACTCAGCCACGAGGAAGCCAGCGCTAGCGAAGTAAATTTAAACGGTTATGAATCACAATTGTTATTGTTTACATATATCTGCTTAACGACTACCGAGAGATCGATTCATATGAAGAGCCTTGCTAATGGCAAAACAATTACTTCATTCGCTAGAGAGCTCAACCCTGCAGAGGTAGGGGAGCATATATATATTGTCATCCACAGACAGATCTGTTTCATTCTATCAGAACTCATCAGTGGGGCTAGACAGGCTAGATTATATATATATGTATATACATATATATACTTTAAGAAAAAACAACGAAACCAATCACAAAGGATTTTAAATTTATTTCCATCCTATTACGCATTTTTGAAATTTCCAAAAACACACACAAAAAAAAATTAACAGGACTTCTTCAGATCTTTTTGATAAAAAATGCGTAACAGGATGGAAATAAATTTATAATCCTTTGTGATTGGTTTCGTTGTTTTTTCTTAAAGAATTTATTGCTCTGTATTATTGGTACATTGAGCTCTTTACCAGGAAAATTTAAATATTCATTCATGAATAATTTCTTGTCCTGATGGAATTACTCCCAACTCCGGTTTAACTGGACCAAGAATACTATGTATATATATATATATATATTCGCACTGTAATATTTTTAAAGAATATTCCAGAAGTTCTCGTTAGGATTCTGCACTTCATATTATTGCCATTGATAATTCTGCAACCTGATTTCAATCTCAGATTTCAAGGAAACATTTTTTAAGTTAATATCAAATACTTTAAGATATTTCTCCCTTTTTCCTTATTCCGTTTTATTTCATGGACATTTCTGTTCATTGTGATGAGAAGCTCTACAAGTCATGCAACTCAATCTCCAAAAATCTGTAGTTGGGATTTGCATTAAAACTTCAGTTTGACAAGATCTAGAATTCATTTTTGCGATGCCCAAAAATCCTGGTTTTGTGTTATCTGGCCAGAGCCTATTCCTTCACAATAAAAAAGGTCAATCAGTAAGATTAATCGCACATTTTTTATTTAGTTTCTAATTAGTACCCTTTGGTTTACGGGTGTAACAAAATCACTAAGTTTATAGGTCTGTTCTGTTTGAATAATAATAATAATAATGATCACGTAATATCGGCTAGACGACCAGACCTTGTAATAATCAACCACAAAAAAAGAGAAGATGCCGAATTGTGGACTTTGTTGTCCAGGCTGACCACAGAGTAAAACTGAAAGAAAGCAAAAAGGAGGCTAAGTACCACGACCTTGTTAGAGGATTAAAAAATCTGTAAAATATGAAAGTGACGGTGATACCAATTGTAATTGTTACTCTTGATGCAGTCAGCAAAGGATTGGTACAAGGACTTAAAGACTTGGAAATAAGAGAAAGAGAGGAGACCATCCAAACTACAGCATTATTGAAATCTGCTTGAATACTGAGAAGACTCCTGGAGACTTGGACAGAGTTGGTGTAACTCAAACTCCTGTGAGAAACCATCGGCTAACGCTGGTGTAAAAAAACTCGAATAATAATAATAATAATAAGTCCTGGAAGACTTCGAAGTTGGCGGACGGGTATAGACTATTAAAATTACAGCATAGCTGAGAACGGACAGAATCCTGAGACGAGTCCAGGAGACTTGAGAAGACTTGCTGTCACTCAAGTGAAGAACCATCAGCTAACACTGATGTGAAAAATTCTAAAGGAATAATAATAAAAATAATAATAATAATGACAAACGGACCACCTAATCCGGGCCAGAAGACCAGACTTAATAATAATCAACAAAAAAAAGAGAACTTGCAAAATAGTCGACTTTGCTGTCCCGGCTGACCACAGAATAAAACTGAAAGAAAGTGAAAAGAAGGATAAGTACCTTGAACTTGCTAGGGAATGAAAAAAACTGTGGAGCATGCAGGGGACAATTATACCAAATGTAATTGGTGCGTTTGGAACAGTAACTAAAGGATTACTAAAGGGACTGGCCAGAATACTAAGAAGAGTCCTGAAAACTTGAGGAGACTTGCTGTCACTCAAACTCTCGTGAAAGACCATCAGCTAACGTGATGTGAAAAACTCTCATGAGTAAATAATAATAATAATCATTTTTACCACAACACAAATCTTCTCTAAATCATATTGGAGAACTTTATTTCTTAATATTTGGATTGTTTTCCATAGTCCTTAAAGTTTTTTTGTTTGGTTTGATTTTCGTGGCATATAAACATTCGTCGGTCATTTAATGCCAAAGCCATTTTTGTAGAAGAAGCGTAGGGATAACCTATAGCAAAGATGGATAATTAGCCCATGCTTTTCCCAAGTGTATTACACCGAAATTAAACATAATAACGTGACTGGAGTTCGAACTCACCTTCTACGATGTCACAGTTCAGTACTTTAGCCATTACGCCACGGGGACCCCCAAAGTCCTAACAAAGGCGCGTTCTCATCAATTGGTGGGTTATTTCTTCCAACTCTGATCATGTTTATCCGAAATAGTCTTCTCTCTTTTGAACTTTATATTAATTCAAATGTAATTTTTTAGATTGCACGAGTCATATGAAAAATGATATAATTACCAAACCAAGAGGACGCTGACCTAGGTTTTCTGTTTAGCAGTAAATATGAAAATCAAATATCGTCCTGCAAAAGGAGTCAACTTCACAAAAACCAATTTTCTATCGATAAGGAATTATCCTGGATTTCAATGTTCACATGTGCATTGCTTGCTGAGGAAGGGGTTTGAAATCTTCCCTAGTTCTTTACATAGCATACATATTATGAACGACCAAAGAAATCTTTGTAAGAGGTCTTCTTTATATTTCATCTAAACGGCATTAAAATTCTTTCAGCAACATTACTTTGGCCTAAGCAGATTCTTGATTAATCCCTGAAAATCACTTTCATGCAACTGTCAACACTCCATGAGTGTTTCTCTTTAGCCATCTTTAAATTGATCTTTTTCTGTTTATATATTTATACTAGTTTTCGTTAGTCTTTTCTTCATTCAATTGTTTTCAAATAGTTACGGGGCAAACATTGACTCACTACTTTGACCCATAGGCTTTGTTATTTATTTCTATTTTCGACACACATTTCTTTGAGTTTTTTTATTTTATTTTATTATATCTTGATTCTTCCATACCCTTCGTGGTCTGGTCTACCGGTATGTTTTTCTTTTTTAACGACTCCATTTTATTTATATTAGCAACAGATTTTACTGCCAAATAATTAGGAACAGCCATTACCTTTCACTTCACTCCATTGTTCATTATATTCTCGAATGAGTATTTGGTTTGGTTTGGTTTGTTGGGTTTTATGGTATATCAACCTTTGTAGGTTATTTAACGCCAAATCCATTTTTATGTAAATAATCTGTTCTATTTAAAACAATTCAGTTTATCATAACTACACAGTTTAATTGTCAAAAACATTTCTATTTCAAACTATTCAAGCAGTTATATGTAACAATTAAGTTATGTGTAAATACAGTTTTAATGTCGAAAAACAGTTCTATTTCAAATAATTCAGTTAAGCATAAGCACGCAGTTTAAATGTAAGTACGGTTTAATAGTCAAAAACATTTCTATTTCAAGCTATTCAGTTTACTCATACAATTTGAATAATTGGATTCATACCTTTAGTGCTATGTGAAATGCAATCAGTCTTGTCCAGGATTTGAACTCGTGTCGCTCTGTCCATTTTCCATGACGATAACCATTACACCACGGGCACCTCCACTCTAACGAGTATTTCTAACACCTCCATCGTTTCAGTAGAAGGTCCTTTTGCTGGAGCAAGATATTCCTTTCAACTAATATATCCAGTGATCTGCTGGAATTGTTTTTCGCTATGGATTGATTTGTATTTTAAGATTCTGCTGGTGTTTATTTTAGGAATTAAAATTACAAGATAATTCCATTATTTCTTCCTCATCATAGGATCTTTTTATAGTCATTTCATCTCATTTTATTGAAAAAATCATGCAACTGATTTAATCTAGTTTATTTGATGTACATTTTATGTACATCAAATAAACTAGATTAAATCAGTTGCATGATTTTTTATAAATAAATAAACTAGAATGTTCAGCTATTATAGAAAATCATTCAGAGTGTCATTCGTATTTGGTTTATGTACAGCTAAATAAAAACGTAAATGAATATTTTCTATGTGAGCTAATTCCATATTTTTGTCAGTCCGTTAAAAAATACCACGTATCTGCTAAGATATCTGAAGGACCACAAAATCTTGCTTCTAATTTGAAAACTATATTCAGATGTCTTTAACTGGCAGAATAATCTGTATACTAATGAAGTGAGCTAAAAGAGCAGAAATGAAATCATGACTAGGATTTTTTTTCAGAAAATGAATCGATGTCAATTTTTAAATACTTATTATTCAGTGCTTATCGTCTATACTTGAAAAAATATTATCCTGGTTCCCTGGTTATTCTTATTAACTTTATAGCATTTTTTAATGTTCCAAAATTTTTCGCAGGCATAGGCCTCTATGTCAATGCACACAAAACGGAATATATGGGCTATAATCAAACGGATGACATCTCCACTGTAGACGGAACCCCTCTTAAACTAGTAGACAAATTCACTTACCTAGGAAGCAGCGTCGCATCAACCGAAAAGGACATCGACACGAGGTTAACAAAAGCAAGGACAGTTATCAATGGGCTATCGATCATATGGAAGTCAGACCTAACCGATAAAATGAAACGCAGCTTCTTCCAGGCAGCGGTCGTATCTATACTGCAATATGGATGCACTACATGGACTCTAACAAAACGGCTGGAGAAGAAGCTAGACGGCAATTACACAAGAATACTGCGAGCAATCTTGAACAAGTCCTGGCGGCAACACCCCACAATACACCAACTGTACGGCCACCTGCCTCCTATCACGAAAACTATTCAAGTTAGACGAACCAGATATGCAGGACACCGCTGGAGCAGCAGGGACGAACTCATAAGTAATGTACTCTTGTGGACCCCCACACGTGGCCGTGCAAAAGCAGGACGACCAGCACGAACATACATTCAGCAACTATGTGAGGATACGGGATGTTGTCCAGAAGACCTGCCTGAGACGATGAACGATAGGGAAAAGTGGCGAGAGAGGGTCAGGGACATCTGTGCTACCAGCACGACATGATGATGATGATGATGATGATGATGATTTTTAATGTTGTTATTTATAAATCCTCGAATATTTTTAAAAGAATCATAATGGTTTCCGCCTAAGAGGAAAACCTAACTGCTATATTTTAAAATCTAATGTCTATAAAATAGAGAAGCTAGCATAGTGTCAAGAATTTTCGTCATGTTGTTTTTAAAGGTTTTTCTTTTATATGGAACTATTTGGTCTGTAATCTATTTTATTATTATTTTACATTGATCTCTCTTTAGGATTTTGACTTACATGGATGTTATAGACAGAAAATCCAAAAATAGAACCGTTCCCACCATCGGCTGACTTGGCATTGGATAATATATATATATATATATATATATATATATATATGAGTGGGGAAGGTAAAAAACGAAAGAGGCAAGATTTGATGTTTGATGTTTCCTTTATTGTGCCGACGTTTTTCGACTTCAAAGTTTGTCTGGATACAAAAATATTTTATCAAAATTATTTTTGTATGAGAAATAATTATTCAGACAAACGTTGAACTTAAAATGCATCGGCACAATAAATAAACCATCAAACATATATTTCTTCTTCCATTTTTACCGTTTTCTATATACATTTCATAGGATTCATTTCTTTTCTTCTCGCAGTAAATTCGGTGATCGTCGTTACAAGAGACTCGAAGGCTCCATTTTTAATAGCTACTACACCAAGGTGTAGAGGAGGAGCGTTACTTTTTTTCCTAGGATTGCTCCGCTTTATCCTTGAAATGCCAAGTGTAAAAACAGGATGAATCAAGTAGAATTTTTTGAGTCTTTGGTATGACTGCATCTGGAATTTGTCTGTGGGTGAAAGTATATATGTATCTCACCTGAACCATTCGAGTGTGTAATTGGCCAGCTGCCACATACGCTGAAATGCAATAGCTCTTCTTATGAATTGAGCTCACCGGTAGCCGATAACGCATATGTTAAATGTTATAAATAAAAATTCCTTTGCTTGCACGGAGAATGACTAAGGCTATAGGCTAAGATATCCAGCCTACTTTACGTCAGGCTGGTTTTGATCACGGCTAGAAGTATCTTGTGGGTCTGGATACCTTGAATATTTGTGATACAACGAAACAGTCTGTCTGCAGATAACTGTAGATATATGCGTATGTGAAAAGAAAGGAGAGAGAGAGAGAGAGAGAGAGAGAGAGAGAGAGAGAGAATGAATGATGGATAAATTGACGTCTAAATTTTGCAAAAATGATAATATCATTGACATCTCACAATATCAAATATATTTACCAAAATTGCATGAAAAGTTCTTGAAATACAATATATTAAATTTATTAAATCAAATCGCCATTGGTGTCAACCACGGCTCCAAGACGACATCGGAGTCTCCTCCAAGCCTTTTCGGTGACCACTTTGTTTTAATTAGTAAATACTGTTGTTATCATTGATTTCATTTCATATTGGTTGTTGCTCAGGGTTTTTATAAAATAATGACCAAACTTAAACTTATACAAGAAATATAAACGCGTTGCTTCTTTTTTCATCTCCATATAACATATGAAAATCTGTATCAAATTCTGATACAATTGAAAGAAAATTCTCAATGAACTCAATTTAATCATTTAGAATGGGAATATATACATACATACATACATACACACACACACAAACACACAGCCCCACCCCCATATATATATATATATATATATATATATATATATATATATATATATATATAAATGAGGATCATTAAATAAGTTTCTTATGGGCACTTTTATTGATAGTACACACAGGAAACTCTAGTCCCCTTCGAAGTAATCTCCTCCGGCTGCAATGCACTTGTTGTACCGTTCCAACAACTTCTGAAAGGCCCAATGGAAGTCCTCTTGTGTGAGCGTGTACACAACCTTTGTCGCAGCCTCTTTCCTCTCCACAAGTGTCTCATAGCAACAGCCTCTGAGCTTAGGGAATAGCCAAAAGTCACAGGGAGCAAGCTCTAGACTATAGGGAGGTCGAGGAACTGTCTTGATGCCCATCTTGGTCAAATAGTCTGTGACAAGGATGGAGTTGTGGACTGGTGCATTGTCCCGGTGGAAATACCACTGACCCAATTTGAAGAGTGCTGGCCTCTTCCAACGGAATCTCTTCCTGAACCGTCTGAAAACCTCAACATAGTAACCCTAACCCTAACCCTTTGGCCAATCAACTATGGTGTATTGACTTCCTTACTCCTCCCACACCCCTCATCATCCCTCACAAAGTCTCTGCCTTCCTTGAATCTCTTATGTCACTCAAAAAATGATGCTTGATTCATGCAATATGGTCGAAAAGCAGTCTGTAGCATTCCATACGTTTCTGTAATATTTTTTCCAAGTTTAAAACAGAATTTTATTGCATATCATTCTTTTAAAGTGTCAGATTGCATTTTTGAAATTCACCGGCTGTGACAATCAGGCTTTAGTAGGGTGTATTCCAATTGCTGCTGTAGCTGTTCATTTGAACCTGAAATCATAAAGATTGGTCAGTCATCTTAAAAGAAGTACAGCAATAACATACTCAATTTTCAAGAGTCTACGACAATTTTAAATGCCCATACGAAAAAAGTCTGGAAACTTATCGTATACTTCTCGTATATATATATATATATATATATATATATATATATATGGGGTGGGGTGATTGTGTGTGTGTGAGTGTGTATGTGTGTGTGCGTGTGTGTGTGTGTAGGTAACTAATGCGAATAAATGGGAACGTATTTGCATTTCTTTCTGTATTAATAGAGAATCTTTCGATTGTGTTTCTTTCTCTCTCTCTCTCTCTCTCTAACACACATTCTATGTGTGTGTGTGAGTGTGTGTGTGTGTGTGTGTGTGTGTGTGTGTGTGTGTGTGTGTGTGTGTGTGTTAAAGTGTGACAGAAAGACCGAGAGTACTTAAAACATCCTTGGGTATCGCTACAAGTCAAAATTCGTGAAGTCTTTTGCCCGAGGGGACCTTATTGTTTTCCGCGTTCCATACTCTAGTCAAAGGAATTATCTATTTTACTGAAAATCAAGAATCATAATCAAGTCTACAGAAAAGGATTCTGTTACCGATAAAATAGTTATCTCACCAATCTTGCGACAAATATATTTAAACATATCATCATGAAACTTTTTTTTAAATTCTGACTTCTATTTTGCTCCTTTGCTCATCTTCTACCAAAATACAAGAAGAGACAGTTTCCTCTAAACTTACAAGCACGAATAATATTGCAAAAGAACATTATATGTTTTAAGCTTTTTAAAAGCTTAAAATAGATAATGCTCTTTTATAATGATAATTCATACTGGTAATTTTTTGTCTCCGCTAAAGCAAACATTACATTAACTATATGTATTTAGCATAACGGTTTTCCTCGTCGGAAAATGAAATTGGCGACTCGTGTTCAAATCTTAGGCAAAGTATGAATCCATCTGTTCTGCAATTACGTATGATTAATAGAGCATACTCTTTTTTGAGCCGTGGTTAGGAAACCAATCTAGGAGAATAAAATTTCTGAATTCAAACCAGTTTCACTGTGTCACCCCCGACTCGTAACGGAAGGATTTTAAAGGATATGCATGCTCAAGTTGAACCACTTGGCTTGACCAAATCGTGTTGAGAGTGTAACCTTAGTATATATATATATATATATATATATATATATGTGTGTGTGTGTGTGTGTGTGTGTGTGTGTGTGTGTTTTCCAATTTAAACATCCTAACTTTGAAGGAATACTTATATGCAACTGAACAACTTATCAAATAAAGTGTTGATGAGTATTCGTCAAGAGTACTCTGTTGACGAATACACCCAACCAAGCCGAAACACTACTGTATAGTTTGGAACGAGCCGCCGCAGGCATTGGCCTCCATGTCAATGCATACAAAACTGAATATATGTGCTATAATCAAACAGGTGACATCTCCACACTAGACGGAACCCCTCAGAAACTAGTAGACAAATTCACCTACCTAGGAAGCAGCGTCTCTTCAACCGAAAAAGACATCGACACACGGCTTACGAAGGCATGGACAGCTATCGATAGGCTATCGATCATATGGAAATCAGACCTGACCGATAAAATGAAACGCAGCTTCTTCCTGGCAGCGGTCGTATCTATACTGCTATATGGATGCACAACTTGGACGCTAACTAAACGGCTGAAGAAGAAGCTAGACGGCAATTACACAAGAATGCTGCGAGTAATCTTGAACAAGTCCTGGCGGCAACACCCCACAAGGCACTAACTATACGGCCACCCGCCTCCCATCACGAAAACTATCCAAGCTAGACGAACCAGACATGCAGGACACTACTGGAGAAGCAAGAACGAACTCATTAGTTATGTACTCCTATGGACCCTGCATATGGCCAAGCAAAAGCAGCTCGAACATACATATAACAACTATGTGAGGATACGGGATGTAGCCCTTAAGACCTGCCAGAGGCGATGAAGGATAGGGAAAAGTGGCGAGAGAGGGTTAGATATATCCGTTCTAGCGGCACGACATGATGATGATGATGATGACTGTGTTGAGGAGCAATTGTTCGAAAAAAAAAAAAGGAACCAATCTCTATACTTCCTGAATAGCTGGTGTTGCCAATAAATCCGAATGCACGTAAACAGCACCATCCTTTTTCACTCTTATCAAGTGAACCTTTTTTTTTAAACTGAAAATTTTTTCCGCTAATATGATTTGCGTTGATAAAAAGAAATACGACAATGCAGAATCATGCAATACCAAATTTTCATGGTGTACATTGTTTTATTGCCATTACTCCTTGGTTCACTGTAATTCGGATAGTGTAGTCGGTTGCGGCTATAGAATACACCGACTGTATCTCTGTCAAGAGATAATACCCCCTTCAAATGAGTGTCCTGAAAAGGACACTAAATTGTATTTGATGGTGAAGGTTCAGTCATGGAGCTTGGTGAAATGTTAAGTACCCCTTCATAAATATTACTCCCAGGTCCACTCCGACCTGGAGTAGTAGTTGTTGTTAGAGTCCTCTCTTTTGGTCAAATAGAAGTATTTAGAAATGTAACTGTATGCAAGCAAATGACTGATGTTAAATTAGATTGTTAGTGTTAGATAGCAATACTTAAAGCCATTTAATTTAGTGCAAACATATGAGCTCTGGGTTGTTAAAAATGTTTTTGTATAGCCATGACCAACTATACAAACACATATGCATGCAGAATCATAACGACGACACAATAAAGACGAGCGACACAGTTCTTTAGAAAAATATACCTCTCACTTTATTTGAAAGGAAGTTCGAGACCGAACAGAACTTCAGCATATAGACCCCCACTCTTATGGCCATAACAGCGTTTCTTTCCCGTTCTCCTAGGCTGCTCAACCGGGAGCCTGGGGGCCAAGTCTCTTTTGGGTGTTGGTTTTCTCTACCGCATCTTTTCTCCAGCTGGTCTGCTATCCAACTGATTGAACTTCCTGTGCACCTAGTTATATTATAGTTCGCCACCCACCTTCTTCTTGTGGGCGTCACAAATCGCACTCATTCAGCCCGTCCACGGTCAAGGTTATATTCTGATATTCCTCGACCGGATGCACGTGTTATTTACGCATGTTCATTTCCTATTTTGACAGCTTGGCCGGGGTCAATATGTTACAATGTTACCTACAGACTACTCGTTTTTGCTGATAGATATTAAATACAGAGTGTGGAAGCAAAAGATGGAATAAGTTTTCAAACCTTTTTTGTAGTCTAATTTATCCTATTTTTGACAAAAAACTCGATAAATCTAAATTTTAATGATTAGCTCTAGCATTCAAGCCCAATATGAATGAGCAATAAAAGAAACAACAAAGAATCTACGATTTGCTTAACCCTAATCCCCCTACCACAACAAAAAAATATCCTAAATAATTGGAGTTTATTTATGGACTCCATCAAACACAGACTTGATTATGCTCTATGGAGTGTTTTAGAAAACAAAACAAATGCAACTTCCTATCCAAATATTGGTTCGCTTACGACTACTATTTAGAAAGAAAGTAATAAAATTTCTGAAGAATTTATTTTGAAGACAAGCAAATCATTTCGATGCCATGTTGATACAATAGTTGAAAAAAAAATGACGGTCATATTGAGAAAATTTACTATTTAGTATCTATCATCTTATTTTGTTGTTTTCTAAATTAAAAATAATCTTGTTTTACAACAGAATCATTTATTAATATACTAGAAATTTCTAATTTTTCTTCTGCACCCTTTATATGATTTGTAAGCATAATTAGGTATTCAATAACCTGCAAGGTTTACTATGCGATAAAATCCCACCAACCAACCAACCAACCTTATGATATCATCATTGATATAGAACTTTACGTTATGTTATTTTTAATAAATAAACTGTTCACTCTTTTTGATTTATTGAATTCTGATGATGCACTAGAAATAGAATTTTCATTATGTTATTCTGGAAGTATTTTTTTTTATCTTAAAGATATTTTAGTGGACATTCTGTTTAATAGCGGCCTATTGTGCTATTTAATCCAAAAGCTGTTCTTGTAGAAAAGCCGTTATATTATCTAACTTAAAGATGATATGTTGTGATAAGTGGGATCATATTTGTCCCAAGGCAATTAGTCCTTAATTGTATATAATAGCACAAGATTGTGGCAGAAGGCCAGAACTTTAATATTTACGTCACGGGAACCCCATCAAATATTGGGCATTTTTATTTTGAAGATAGCATTGAAGATACTGGATGCCATGAAGTTTTGTTCACCACAACCTGATCATTTCAGAAAAAGTGTCTTAAATGATCTATTAAATTGTGAATGGTTGAGTTGACAAATAAACATTTTTGTATAGCTATATATATATGTATATATATATATACCTGACCGATAGAATGAAACGCAGTTTCTTTCAGGCAGCGGTTGTATCGATACTGCTATATGGATGCACTACATGGACGCTAACTAAACGGCTGGAGAAGAAACTTGACGGCAACTACACAAGAATGTTGAGAGCAATATTGAACAAGTCCTGGCGACAACACCCCACGAGACACCAACTATACGGCCACTTGCCTCCCATCACGAAAACTATACAGGTTAGACGAGCCAGACACGCCAGACACTGCTGGAGAAGCAAGGACGAGCTCGTAAGTGATGTACTTCAATGGACCCCCACATATGCCCAAGCAAAAGCAGGACGACCAGCCCGAACTTACATACAGTAGCTATGTGAGGACACAGGATGTAACCCAGAAGACCTGTCGGAGGCGATGAATGATAGGGATAAGTGGCGAGAGAGGGTCAGGGATATCCGTGCTGGCGGCACGACATGATGATGATGATATATATATATATATTGAAAATTAGTTCAATTTTTCAACATAGGTTAGTTTAAAAAGTAACGGGACTGGGTGTGCTGTGCGAGATTTGGCAAAAGAAACATAAGCGGATTGTGTTATCATCTAAAATGATATCTTAAGAGAATTTTATTGTAATATTAGTTTTCTGCAACCATTACATTTTTACTTGTTTTGTTTTGTTTTTTTATTTTATTTAGAACTCCTCTTTTTGATTGCCCAGTCAGCTTGGGTTGTTGAATACATTGACTTCTTCTCTGCAGAGTGTTAAGACCTCCTCCAACGAGTGTTTTGGATATGACACTAAACAATCTGATGTTGAGGTTCCGCTAATGCTAAAGCTTTGAGAAATATGGAGTACTCCTTCCTTAACATTGCTCGAAGTAGTAGCACCTCATAGAGTTCTGTCTATGGGTCAAATAGAATTAAACTGTGTACTTATGCAAAATTGAATTACTTGAAAAAAGACTGTTTTGACATTTAAACTGCATACTTATGCTAAACTGAATTGCTTGAAATATAACTGTTTTAAAATTTAACTGTGTGTAATCAATAAACTATATTTATACTAAACTGAATTATTTGAAATACAACTGTTAGTCAAAAAAATTTCTACTCTAAGCTTTTCCCTTCAGCCAATTAAGCTGTGTACTTATGCTAAATGAATTGTTTGAAATAGAACAGTTTATTTGCATAAAATGAATTGGGCATTTTATAACCTAGAAAGCATGATATACCATATAACCGAAACAAAGAAAGAAACAAACAAATTTTCTTTTTGAAGTCGGTCAGCTATTATGAATGAGAATCTAATAAAAGGAAAATTTTTGGTTTGGTTGGGGAGAACTCCATCAAAAATAATTGACATGCTTCAAATAGTGGATAGAGATAGCACCATCTTGTGTAAACGTGCTTTTGACTGGTACAAGTTGTTCAAATAGAGTGATGACGACCTAAAAATGTCTTCAGAAAGGGGAAGACTTCAACAAACAGGACCGAAGTCTACGTCGAGTGAGTTTGGCAGGTGTTGTATGACGATCGCCATTTGTCAGTTCAGTTGATCGTAAGTCAGCTGGATATGAAAAGGACAGTGTATGCAAGAAGATTTGTCGAAGATTTGGGTCAACCTGAAAAGTGGGTGTGCTGAGTATCGGGTTGTTCCTTGTCGAGAGAAACATCACCGTACTAGAACAACCTCTCTATTCACTAGATCTCGCTACACGTGACTTTTTTTTATTTCCCTAAGTTCAAGGAGACCTGTTTTGAAGCTGTGGATATCAACAAAAAGGCTATATTGATGGAGGCGAAGAAAATCCTCGAAGAATCCTTTTAGCAATGTAAAGAAGCGTGACAGGGAAGGATGGGAAAGTTCGAGTTGGCTAAAATTGGATTGTTTTTTGAGGGGAAACTGTGTGGTTTATACTTAGGAATTGAAAAATTGTTTGTGACATTTTTCAGGCAAAGCGTGCACTCTAGTGTTAAGTCTGAACAACACATTTTAGACAAACCACAAATTCAAGTGAGTGTCACTGTTACAAGAAGCATTCCAGGAACGAAGTAAATTTCTTCATTTAAGCAAAGAGCGCATTGTATAGGAGAAATTCATAACTTAACACAATTTCATCTTTTGTTTAATATTTGGGAAATATTGACAATGAAGTAGAAAATGCCATGCTGCAAAATGGATTTCAGTCGCAAAATCACGAATAAAAATGCATGAATTTCATGCTGAAATAGGGGATGTCCTCGTGGTGTAATGGTTAAAGCGATGGACTGCGGAATCGTAGTACACGAGTTCGAACTCCAGTCGCGCTATTACGTTCACTTTCTAGCAAATACCCTTGGAAAAGGTATGAACCCCCTTATCCTTCCAGCTATGGGTTAAATAGTACCACAACTGTTCTTCTATGAGAATAGCTTTGGCATTAAATAACTTACAAAGGTTGACATGCCATTAAACAAAGAAACCAAAACAAACAATGCTGAAATAATTACGCAGAATCTCGAATTAGAGTTCCTTCTAATTAATTTTTTCAAAATTATATGATCAAATACCTAAATCGACCTTAATCGACGGTGACCCGAAGGCTCTCTTTTCAATAGCTACTACACAAAAGTATAGAGGAGGACGCTGCTCCTTTTATCATTTCTTTGGATCTTTTAGAAAATAAATCAAAATTTCAATATATGAAGTTTATTTAATAAGATATCATATGGAACTCTGATTTCTCTGATAAAATGAAACTAGAATTCTTTCAATATGTGGTTGAGTAATTAATACTGTATAGTTGCACCATAATGCAATGCTCAGAGAAAAAAGCTAGTTGGAAACTACAAAAAAAAGCTACCTGCTGTCTTGAACAAGCCATCCAAATATGTCGAACAAGATGTGTTGGGCACTTCAAGTGAAATAAGGACGGATTCACTAGTGACATTACTACAAATGGATATACCAGTATTGACATTCAACTCTGTGCGGTCAACGCATACAGTCTAGAGGACCTGCTAGGGGCAATAAATGAGAGAGAGAGAGAGAGAGAGAGAGAGAGAGAGAGAGAGAGAGAGAGAGAGAGAGAGAGAGAGAGAGAACGAAAGAGTTAAGGTTGGTTGAGAACTGATTCCAACTCCTGTTCTATGTATGTAAGCAAATTATTTGTCGGAAACTATCTTTGAAACCAGTAAAAGCTAATTTGTTTGAACGAAGTTAAATGGCTTCAATTTTTGCTATGTAACATTAGTAATTCTTTTTATAAAGGATTCCAATCAAATACGGGCAGTTTACACAGAGCTGTATTGTTTAAAAATAATAATAATAATCCTAAGTGAATGAATGAATAGTTCTATTTGACGCAATATTGGGATCCTAACATGCACTACAAGTCTCGGTCAGATTGGAGCAGTGAATAATGGCAACGTAGGAGTATTCCACATTACCCAAACTCCTAGAGTGAAGCCTAAGTAACAGAGAGCCCCCCCCAAAAAAAAAAGATAAAAAGAAGAACCTGTGTTATCAGTATCACTAGATGACGATGATGATGATTTATCATTTATACATGGAAAATTATAGTTTTCCTGTTTATTCATTTTTCGTGCCATTAACTTTGTGTATAATATTTTTTAATGTCATTATTTGTTAAATGTCCGTTTTCTAATGTTCTGAAAAGACATATAACTGCTTCCGCCAAGCAAAACACTGATTAAAATTATGCAGCAATGAATAATTTAATAAGGATTCATTGTTCATATCTATCTTCAGCAAAGATACTTTCAGCAAAGTATACTTTCTGTACACGCATTGATTCAGCAAAGATACTTTCTGTACACGCATTGCATAATTAAATGATATTTTTAATATTTTTATAAAAAGTATGTTCAGATAGTTACATACATCCATTAACTAATTCAGAACGTTTGTTATTTTAAAAATAAAACAGATATGCAAGTAGTGTAATGGTTATCCCCATAAGAAATTGACTTGTTGAAGTAAGTTCAAACCATGGACGAGATTAACCCTTTTTCTTCAATTTCCCACCACGTCAGAATTGACACGTAATCATTTTATAGTCAGGGTCCACGCACGAATCGAGACTTGTGTCTGGATATTACAAAAAAGATGATTGATCCCCTCAGTATTCCCTTCGGGGGTACCGAACCATAAAGTCAATGTCTACCTTTTTTCTAGAATGGAATAGGTACTCCGGGAGAAGTTTGTTTTTGCTTCATTTCGCTGTTATGGTAAACATAGATCGATCTTTTCTTCAAACCACCCAGCAAAGTAGATGATTCTAAGGCGGAAAGAGAGCTCTTCAACCTTATAACGTCATCTCGTCAAGGAGAAAGAACTTTAAATTAAAACCAGCTGTGATAGTTCCAGAAAAAGACCTTTTGTCGCATCCCGTCTCGATTGGAGCGTATGATGAATCATATTCAAATAAAACTGAAGCTCCTGTACAATCAGCATACAAGCGTAGATACGGTCTCCTTGAAAAACATGACATCAAGCATTTTTAGATATTAGCTTTTGGACCCAACGGGATGATATCCTTCAATATCCCAACTTCCTGTTGATATATTCATGGTCCATCGTTCCCGGAAAATCAAGTTTCCCGGAGGTTGCCTTGCCTGTTATCTAGAATCGAATAATCCACAAGCACATTGTTTTCTTTCGTTTCTGAATTTTGACGCCCTAAACAAATCAAACACTTTTTTAAGTGTTTGACTACAATAACCAAATGATTTTTATAATACGCTGTAGACTCACTACACCAAACCAATGACTGTTTTTTGCTTATTACCCGTTCGACAAATGCAGCAACAAATTCATTGTAAATCTATATTGGATTTCTGTTATTGGCATTCAAAAATCTCATTATACCACGAATCTCTCAGTGTGTCCACTATTTTAAGATGATGTCCCATATGTAAATATTATCCTATTTACCAACCCCTCCGCTCGGGCAGGATATGACACAAGGTCAATTTTTAAGCGGAGTTTAACAGGTTTTAATTCTGAGTTTCCTTCTCTTAGACTAGTTGCCTAACCAAGGCTGAAGAACCTAGTCTGTCCTACTATTTACCCATAGCTGGAGGGAGAATAATTGGATTCATACCTTTCCCAAGGGTAATAGTGCTATGTGAAATGCAATCAGTCTCGTCCAGGATTTGAACTCGTGTTGCCGTGTTCATTTCCTACGACGATAACAATTACACCACGGACACCTCAATATGTAAATGTTATTCTTAAATTTTATAAGAAGTAATGAATATCCTTAGTTGTCTTTTGTTTTCAGCTTTCGTTTCAGTGAATTAATACCAGTTATGTACTCTCTGAAACTAGTAGACAAATTCACCTACCTAGGAAGCAGTGTCTCATCAACCGAAAAAGACATCGACACACGGCTAACGAAGGCAAGGACAGCTATCGATACGATATCGGTCATATGGAAATCAGACCTGACCGATAAAATGAACCGCAGTTTCTTCCAAGCAGCAGTCGTGTCGATACTGCTGTATGGATGCACTACTTGGACGCTAACTAAACGGCTGGAAAAAAAGCTAGACGGCAACTACACAAGAATGTTGCGAGAAATATTAAACAAGTCCTGGCGGCAACACTCCACAAAGCACCAACTATACGGCCACCTGCCTCCCATCATGAAAACTATCCAAGTTAGACGAACCAGGCACGCAGGACACTGCTGGAGGAGCAGGAACGAGCTTATAAGTGATGTACTCCTATGGCCCCCCACATATGACCGAGCAAAACTAGGACGACCAGCAAGAATAGGCATACAGCTGCTATGTGAAGATACGGGATGTAGCCCAGAAGACATGCCAGAGGCGATGAACAACAGGGAAAAGTGATGAGGGAGGGTCAGGGATATCCGTGCTAGCGTCACGACTTGATGATGATGATGATGATGTACCTTATTATTTCTTGTATACACTGTCTATATTAAATGCATTTTTGCTATATTTTGCCAGATTATAAAACCAAAATTTATTCGATATTCGAGAATACCTGTAACTCATTTATTATCTTTTTACTCCTTACAAATCTTTCCACTGGAGTCTAACTGACAGAATGTCTCTTTCGATCACCAAGGTTTTTTTTCTGTACACGCTAACAGGATTTATTATTTGTCTCGATTCTTTATCTAAGATAGATATCACCATGTCCTTCTTTTCAGGTTCTTATCAGTCATTCTAAGGGTCCCAATGACGATTGATAGTTAAGTTATATTTATGTACCTCAACTTGTATGGCATAGGCTCGGTGTTTGTACAGTTTTTCTTTCTTTTTTTTCAATCTTTTCTTTGGTCAGTTGGATCCAATAGATTACAAGTAATTTTCTCTTGTTAATTAATACTGGGTTTTGTCTTCTTGTCTGGATTAAGTGAAACGATTGTATGTATAAGCTTCACAGAATTAAAAAAAATTATTTTCTAATTTTTTTTTTTCTCAGATGTGGCACATTGTTGTACGAATGGGGCAACCATAAGACTCGAACTAACTCGTAAAGGTTTGCAACTCTAGACCGTAGCACCGGTAGAATTTTGATTTATTTTCTATAAGAGTATTTGTTATTTTATCACTCATTCAACAGTTTTTCACATCAGCGTTGGATCGTGGTCTTCCACTGGAGTTTGAGTAACAGCAAGTCTCCTCAAGTCTCCAGGACTCTTCTTAGTATTCTGGCCGATATTAATAATGTAGTTTGAATGATATTCACTCGTCCTTTTATTTCCAAGACCCCCCAGTCTCATTGATCACAAGACCAAACGCCCCCTCTACAATTGGTATCACCATCACTTTCATACTCCATAGTTTTTTATCATTCTCTAGCAAGGTCTTGGTTATTATCTATATTACCAGGTCTTTTTTTCAGTTTTACACTGTGATCAGCCTGGATGGTAAACTCCAAAATTCTCCAGGTTCAATTTTTCTTTTTCATTTGCTGTGGTTGCGACAAAGTGATCTGTTTGTATTTCCAAGTCCCAAAGAATTTTGATCGTCTCATTCTCCAGGGTGGGTTCCGGGTTGTGTATATACCGTTTGTTTGTATGGTCAAATTTCAAGTCTTGTGAAAATCCCAGTGGATCAACATGCCTATCAAGTCTTATCTAGTCATACACTTGGACGGCAATTTCACAAGAATGTTGCAAGCAATATTGAACAAATCATGGCGGCAACACCCCACAAAGCACCAACTATACGGCCACCTGCCTCCCATCACGAAAACTATCAAAGCTAGACGAAGCAGACATGCAGGACACTACTGGAGAAGCAGGGACGAGCTCATAAGTGATGTACTCCTATGGACCCCTGCATATGGCCAAGCAAATGCAGGACGTCCAGCTCGAACGTACATACAGCAGCTATGTGAGGTTACGGGATGTAGCCCAGAAGACCTGCCGGAGTCGATGAACGATAGGGAGAAGTGGCGAGAGAGGGTCAGAAATATCCGTACTAGTGGCACGACATGATGATGGTGATGATGATTGCATTCCCGTATTATGTGATTGATCGTTTCGTCTCTTTCGCCATATAACCTACATTTACTATTCTGTTGCGCCTTATCTAATCTTGTTTTGATATTAGGAAAAAGTTAACAACCGTAGTCGAGGTTGACCTGAAGGCTCCATTTTCAATAGCTACTACACTGACGTGTAGGGGAGGACGCTACTCCATTCCCTTGATTGCTCCATTTTATCCTTGATCCGTACCTTCTAATGCTGAGTGTTAAGGAAGGCAGCATCAATTACCAAATCTTTGGTATAACTTGACGTGGGATAAAATCCTTGTCTCTCGGACCATTGGCGAACACTGAACTCATTAGGCCAACGGGCTGGTTTTGATATAATCGGTCCTTATGGCGTCGGTTTGTGCTGCTATTACAAGAGATTTAGTTTCTCTTTCAAAGTTTCCATTTCTTTACCGGGTCCAAGATTTCTCGAGTGAAATTTCGCTTGTTTGTCCCTGGAAATTTCAATACATATTACAATCATTATTATTATTGTAGCTGTGGCAGTAATTGTTGTAGTAGTGTTATTTATCAATTTATTATGAATGCTTATTAGAGACAGATTTAAGATTTATGTCCTTGATGTAAAGTCATGTAATATACTAGCTTAGCTGGCGACGATGGACTTAGCAGATTCAATACAGTCGCAGGATAACATCAACAAAGTGGGTCACAGGAAAGAGAAGATAAAGGTGGATGACGAAGAATATAAATCATTGCCTATGGATAGAGTAACAGATATTTCCGTTCGCAGATAAGATCAACAAATTACCGGAAAACAAAAATGGAAGTATGTAATTTCCGATAACCAGCCATAAACAGAAAAATACGTGAAGCGAAGAGGATGTTCATACTTCCGCATGGGACTTGAAAAGACAATATAAGATCTGTAATTTCGGATTGAAGGGAGAGATCCAGTGATCGCTTAAATGAAGGGGATAGGTTAGCTGGTCTCTCAAGCGAAGGGAGAGACACGCTGGTCACTCAAGCAGACCTGTCAGTTCCTCGTGTGTGTTCTCTGGCCGTTGCATTACATCACAAAAAGTGTCCCCGCCAAAGAAGAAAGATATGTGCGAACTCTCTCTGATTATATTCCTACGACATGCAATCGTCACCGTCGAAGACTAAAAAAAAATGTAAATTATATTTTTATATATCTACGAGTCCTTCGTGATTTATATACTACAGTCACATCTACTCGTCACTTGATATTAGGGACCTTTTGGATGATTCTTACTATACAGAACATTGCTAATTTATGCAATTAACTGTTAAATCGTAATATTACCAGAAGTTCTATCATTTTTTCGAGTATAATAATCGTTGATAGAAAATGTAGATTCGAGGAATTGTTCTGGAACTTTTTCTCTGCTATGCCTAGAACAAGAAAATATCAACCATGAATTATTCTACTATCGAAATCCCATTACAGATTACATTTATAGGATTATATGGTTCGAACTACCCGATTAGAATATGGAATTTACTATAAGCGTAACGGTTATCATCACAGGAAATCGAATGGGTGATCCTTGTTCTTTCGTAAAGGCATGAATCCAGTCTGGGTGCTTTACCTCTAATTAGGTAAATAGTCTAAGAGATAGAAATAACAAAACTCTGAATTCAAACCAGTTTCACTTCGTTAAAAAATAGACTTGTCGCCTCCTGCATGTGGTGGAGGGGTTGGGTAAATAAATACATCTACTGGTTGAGGAAACAAAATTAGGAATATTCTAGTATAATAAAAAAAATCTATCATAAAACAAGATTAATTTGAATTTTTTGAAAATAAACAAAAAATAAGATAGACACAAACCAGTAAATTTACTCAATATGCCCGCCATTTTTTTCCGTTATTGTATCAACACGTCTTCAAAATTATTTGCATGCCTTCAAAACAAATTCTTTAGACATTTTATTCCATTCCTTCTCAATAGCAGTCTTCAGTCAACCAATATTTGAATAGGAAGTTGCGTTTATTTTGTTTTCTAAAACGTTCCATATAGCATAATCAAGTGGGTTAGGGTCTGATCTTAAATCTTGTTTAATTGCAACCCTCGCAGTCTTTTCGTGGATTTTTAATTCATTCGTGTGCTTTCTTATTGACGTTGTTGGATCCTTTTAAATCAGTTAGCGAAAGCAGTTAACAAGTCTTCTTTTCTTTTTTTTTTTTTTTTTTGTTCACTCTTCCACTCCCCCTTTTCCTTAAAAACTCTTTTTCCATAAAAACGTTTTCTTCGCTTTGCATACTGTTGACAAAGAAACTTTGTCTTAGTTTCGGCGTAAAGCAAATTACATATTCTTTGTTATTTCTTTTCTTAGGCTGATTTAGTTTGGTTTGTTGGGTTTTATGGCATATCTACCTTTGTAGGTTAATTCACGCCAAATCCATTTTTATGTAAATAATCACTTTTATTTCAAACAATTCAATTTAGCATGAGTAAGTAAAAAGTAAAGTTAGCGACCATAGTCGAGGGTAACCCGAAGGCTCCCTTTTCGATAGCTACTACACCAATGTGTAGGGGAGGGCGCTACTCCTTCCCTGGATTGCTCTACTTTACCCTTGATCCGTACCTTATAATGCTGAGTGTTAAGCAAGGAGGCATCAAGTACCATTTTTTGAGTCTCAAAAATATTTCCATTTCAAATAATTAAAGCAGATATATATATATAACAATTAAGTTTCCATTTCAAATAATTAAAGCAGATGTATATATATAACAATTAAGTTTACTGTAAGTACACTTTCAATGTCAAAAACAGTTCAATTTCAAATACTTTAGTTTAGCACAAGCACGCAGTTGAAATGTAAGTACGGTTTAATTGTCAAAAATATTTCTAATTTAAGCAATTCAGTTTAGTCAAACAATTCAGTTTAGCATAAGTTGTCGTTAGATATATTTAACCCATAGATAAGGCCCTATCAGGTGCTACCACGCCGGGCAAGAGTGGTGGCAATAAAGAGGTACTCCGCATTCCCCTAAGTCCAGCATTGCTGGAACCTCATCATCAGATTGTTTAGTGTCATATCTAGGACACACATTGGTGGGGTCTTACGCAGTTAGTGTATTCTACAGCCACAGCCGACTGGGCAATCTTAGGCTGAATTTAACTGAAATTAAATACAGTGGTTTTTTTCAAAAACTGGAATAATCAGACTTAAAAAAAAAACTTTTAAAACTATTCCTTATTTTGCTTCGACACTCTGTACTTTTAACCCATACCTAAGGTGGAAGAATTGGATGAAAACTTTTTGCAAGAATATTTTCGTGATGTATACACACTCTTCACGGCCCAGAGTTTGAACTCGGTTCGATGATTTCACCCTCCATACTGAGAGGCGTTAGATGACACAGAACACCGCCTCGTGAACTGTACCATAATGTAAAGTTATTGGTTTACAAGCTATAACTTAAAATGGTATGTAAATCACAAAAAAGTTCGACTGCTTGCTTGAATGACATGGTAATTAGACTATGTTCTACGATGACTCATCTGATCGATACATTTAATCGATAATTTTCTTCCGTTCTGACCTTTCGCACATTAGAGACGAGATTCGACTGAAGGAATATTCTTGGTCAAAGAATTGAAAGGTAAAACGAAAAAAAAAAAAAAAAGAAAAAAAGTGGCTAACGTTGAAAAAGAAAAGAACCTACAGGATATTACCGCCATTTTCAACGTCTCGCATAATAAGGAACCTCATTAACAAACTCCCATGGATCAGACCGTTATGTTTGCATTAAAAAATCAGATCACAGCAAGTCTATTGATACATTTAAAGGGATCCAAGATATATAGATTGAAAGATAGTTTTTTTATTTGGTGGCTGTGCCGAAATAATATCTACTACCCCTCTTTATTATTATTATTAGGGTGTTCGCCAATGGTCCGGGAAACCTGGGTTCAATCCCAGGTCGCGTCATACATAAGACTTTAAAAATGGTACTTGATACCTCCTTGCTTAACACTCAGCAATATAAGGTTCGTATCGAGGGTAAAGTGGAGCAATCCAGAGAAAGGAGTAGCGTCCTTCCCTACACTTCGGTGTAGTAGCTATTGAAAAGGGAGCCTTCTGGTGGTCCTTCACTACGGTCGCCAACTTTGCTTACTTACTTATTATCTTACTGCTTCGGAGTTTTTCAGAATTACTTTAACTGATGACCTTTCAATTGAGAGTGAGTGTTGTATAGCCATATAATACATCTGCATGCAGAAACATAACGACGCAATTAAGACGAGCGACACAGATCTTCAGAAAAATCTACCTCTCACTTTATTTGAAAGTGTTGTGTGTGAGAGAATGTTGGAGACCGAACAAAGACTGCAACATATTGACCCCCCTCCACTCTTATGGCCACAACAGCGTTTCTTTCCCGTTCTCCTGGGCTGCCCAACCGGGGCCCTGGGGTCCCAGCCACTCTGGGACATGGTCCTCATTCCAGAATCTTCTCTCCAACGACAAATGCTCATTCGGGGTCCTGGCAGCCCCTTCTGCTGAGTGCTTCTTCTCTCTACAGCACCTTATCTCTAACTAACTTGAACTTCCTCTCATCGGGGTTATATAATAATTTGACACCCACTCTTCTTCCTGCGAGCGTCACAATTTCGCACTCAATTCAACCCCTCGACAGTCAAGGTTACATCCTGATATTCCTCGACTGGATGCACCTGTTGATTACACAGGTCCATTTCCTATTTTGACAGCCTGGCCGGGTCGGAGGTCAATATACAACATGAGTCTGCTCAAGGCTTCAGGAGTTTTCCAGCGTATTTACTGAATTTGTGTGCTATTTCTTTGATTGTTTCATCGATCTCTCCCCATATCCTAATCTTGATTGGTTTGGCTTCTTCGCTTAATGGCATATCAACCTTTGTGGGTTATTCAATACCAAAGCCATCCTTCTAGAACACAAGTTGTACTTTTTAACCTATAGCTGGGAGGATAAAGGGGTTCATACCTTTGCCAAGGGTATTTGTCCGAAAGTGAATGTAATAGCGCGACTGGAGTTTGAACTTGCATGTTACGATTCCGCAATCCAGAGCTTTAACCATTACACCACGGGACCCCACCTACTCTTAATATTCTCCCTTGGTTCATCTGTTCTACTGTACATATAACTGGTTCTTATGTGCTGTTATTAATAACGATTCATTTTCTCTTTTTGCGTTTTCTCCTTGTCC
This sequence comes from Sepioteuthis lessoniana, assembly GCA_963585895.1. Lineage (NCBI taxonomy): Eukaryota > Metazoa > Mollusca > Cephalopoda > Myopsida > Loliginidae > Sepioteuthis > Sepioteuthis lessoniana. The sequence continues at coordinate 16,147,956 of OY757933.1, forward strand.
ACCTCATTTCATATGCAATTTTCTGAGTTAGTGCTGTTTTTTTACCCAATTTTCTTTTCTTTGTTATATTAGTTGCTTTTCTGTTCATCGTTATTTTATTTTTCTTACATGTTTTGACAGTTAAGCCCCCTCTCTCTCTCCCTTCTCTCTCCCTCTCTCTCTCTCTCTCCCTCTCTTCTTCTTTGCGTGTGATTATCCTTTAAGGTCCTGAATAACAGAACATATACAGTACACAATGCGGACAAGACCTCATCCTCTTACTTTCATTGTTACACAGAATCTGTCGATGTCCTCTATTTGGTTGTAAGACTCAATATATATATATATATATATATATATATATATATATATATATGCATGTGTGTATGTGTATATATATATATATATATATGTGTGTGTGTGTGTGTGTGTGCGTGTGTGTGTGTATATGCGTGTGTGTGTATATATATATATATGTGTATATATATATGTGTGTGTGTGTATATGTATATATGTGTGTGTGTATATATATATTAGGATAACATCATTTTCAATACTATTTCTCAATGCCCTTTGTTGAAAATTAAATCTGTTTTCTCTGTTCCTGATGTTGTTAACGCAACGTTTCTTCAGTAGTTGTAGGAGATTTTCTTTCAAATAATTTCTGAGCATACAACTTGGTAAATTCCTATCTCCTTGACAGGAGAATTCAGAAATAAAGAACCGAGTGATGATTAAATCAATCACGCAAATGAAATGAAGAGCCCATGTATGGTGGACCTTTAAAGGAGCTAAGAATTCAAAGAGTTAATACTCTTAAGAAATGTTGATGTCACTTCATTTTACGCCATGTTCGAGTATCATGCGCACCATGATAGTCAAAAGAGTGTTGGCGTAAGTATCTCAGGAAAGAGGAATCCTATAACTACACATCTTTCTCCACGTTTTTATGTGTCACTCGTAGCGTTGTTGGAAGTAGACTTGGCTGTTCGAGATCAAATCCTGGTCGATGCTGTTTGCATTTCACATACAACTAATACCTTCGCAAAAGGATTGAATCCAACAATTAAACCTCCAGTTACAAGTAAATATTAGGGCAGATTGGGTTATCTAAAATTGGTAAGGCAAATAAATTTGAATTCAAACCATGCATAGACCTGGAGAGGGATTGACTCTTCCATGAATAACAACCTCACGAACCAGATTATCGGACCAGTGAAAGGATGCACAAGGGACTCTATAAAATGATGAAAGGACTTTACTATGATATAATCGTCTTTTTATGTTGATTATTAGGGGTAATTAACTGATACATTTAACTCTTGACACAATAAAGATAAAGTGCTAGTCTGAATTTTCTTTGATAATATTGGTTTGGTTTGGTTTGGTTTCATTGCATATCAACCTTTGAAGGTTATTTAACGCCAAATCCATTTTTATGAAAATAATCAGTTCTATTTCAAACAATTCAGTTTAGCATGAGTACACAGTTTAATTGTCAAAAACATCTCTATTTCAAACTATTCAAGCAGTTATTTATAACAATTCAATTTAGAATAATTACAATTTCAATGTCAAAAACAGTTCAATTTCAAACAATTCAGTTTAGCATAAGTACGCAGTTTAAATTTAAGTACATTTTAATAGTCAAAAACATTTCTATTTCAAGATATTCAGTTTAATCAAGCAGTTCTAATAAAGCTAATTCAGTTTACTATAATTGCAGATTTTCTTCACACACTGTTAATTGTCAAAACAGTTCTATGTTAAACATTTCATTTTTTTGTAAATACAGTTTCAATGTCAAAAAATAGTTCTATTTCAAATAATTCAATTAAGCAAAAGCACGCAGTTTAAATGTAAGTACGTTTTAATTGTCAAAAACTTTTCTATTTCAAGCTATTCGGTTTAATCAAACAATTCAGTTTAGCATAAGTATGCCGTTAGTTCTATTTAACCCATAGATAAGGCCCTATCAAGTGCTACCACGACGGGCAAGAGTTGACCTGGGAGCAGTGGCAATGAAGGGGGGCTCCGTATTCCCCAAAGCCCCAGCATTACTGGGAACTCAACATCAGATTGTTTAGTGACATATCAGGACACTCATTGGGGTGTGGTCTTGCTACTCTGCAGAGGTGGAGTTGGTGTATTCTACAGCCCCAGCCGACTGGGCAATCTTTGATAAGAATTATTCTAAGCAATTTGTTTTCTCAGATAAATTATTCACCTAAACTAAGATGTTGTTCCTTACGTTTCGACCTCATACCTTCTGAACTACTTGATGTTTATTTAATATAGAATCGGCTCAATCAATCATCGATCGTGTGCGTCAGTTTCTTCGTTCTAGTATTTATGTTTCTGTCCGATTTAGGAAGTGTTCGGGTTATCTTACAGGGAAGAAGACTATCTGGGGTATTTATTGCTTTAATTTTCTTCTGTAAAATGTGTTTTGGTGTTGTATCCTTTTTCTTCTGAAGTACTGATTTCTTACTTAAAAAAATAAGGTTAATTGGATGGTAACTTCTTATACATCCAGGTGTTTGAGGCCTTCTTTTACTTACATTATTTCCTGATTTAATCATCCGTTACTTCTGCTATGTCTTATCACCCATTATTTGATATTATTGTTGGTTGACCCTAGTGGAGAACGAACTGAAGTCTCCGTTTTTAATAGCTACTACTCAGAGGTGTAGAGAAGAGTGTTACTCCTTTCACTGGACTGCTTCGCTTACATTTGATTCGTATCTTTTAATGTTGAATGTCAATCAAGGACGCATCAAGTATCATTTTTTTCATTCTTTGGTATGACTCGAACCTTAAGTTGAGCCCCGGTCTCCTGGACTATTGATGAACATTGTAATCATTTTACCAATGTTCCCCTTACCAAATCCTATTCCATTTTCTTGGCTAAAGATGCTAACTATTAGAATCGACGTTTTGAGTTGTTTTGTTTTTTTAATTTGGTTCAGTTCATTTCCTTTATTTGATAGCATATCAACTTTCCTGGTTGAATTATTACTAAAGCATTGTAGAAGGACACAGTATAGGATCATTTTAACCCAAAGATAATCGTGATAAGGAGGGCTCATTGCTTTCTTAGGTTTATTAATCCGAAAATGTAATCCGTGGTGTAATGGTTATCGTCACAGGATATGGACACGGCGATACGAGTTCAATTCCTGGACAAGACTGATTGCATTTCACATAGCACTAATACCCTTGGGAAAGGTATGAATCCAATTATTCTCCCCCCAGCTATTGGTAAATAGTAGGGCAGACTAGGTTCTTCAGCCTTGGTTAGGCAAACTAGTCTAGGAGAAGGAAAACTCTGAATTCAAACCTGCTAAACTCCGCTTAAAAAATTGACCTTGTGTCATATCCTACTCGAGCGAAGGGGTTGGATAAATAGGATTAATCCGAAAATGAACGTATTAGAGTGAGTGGAGCTTGAACTCACTAACTATGATGTCGCAGTCTCGGTCATCAACCACGGCACCATGGGGAATTCTCTCCTTGTTTTTAGAGGGGAAAATGTCATCATGTCCATGAAGTGGTTTATCATTAATTGTAACCAGTATCCCCCTTTAAATTGTCTTACGATGTAATTTAGTGAAATCGTCATTATCAGCAACATTAATCTGGAAAATGCCTTTTAACTTGTCATTTTCTTGACGCAATTGCTAAAATCCAATTTTTATTTTTTCATGGCTCATGCCATGAAAATGACTACATTATTATTTTATACCTTGCAATATTCATACACCAACTGGTGTTTTTTTTTGTTTTTTTTTGCTGACCCCTAAATGATATCAAGTTTGCAAGACTCTTCTATGTATATCCTTAGTACGATTTTAAAAGTGCTATTATTATGGGTTCTTCAGATCTCTAGTTATGGATATTATGGGTTCTTCAGATCTCTAGTTATGGATATTATGGGTTCTTCAGATCTCTAGTTCCCCTTGTCTTCTATTCTAGGAATTTGAGAGCCGTTTTCATAGCTTCAACTATGACTGGTTTGAGTTCTACTATTGTTGTTTTTCAACTCACAAGCAAGATTCACGTATTTATCAAGTTTTCACTTTCTTCTATTTTTCACTCACTGGTCCTCTCGAATGATATAAGATGTTATTTTCTTCCAGTTAATTAACACTAGATCTGGTTCTCAAGTCACAATTTAAGGATCTGTTTGTCTTTCAAACCCCAACAAAAATAGAAGCATCTCCTTTTTCAGAAGAGATTCTGGTTTTGGGAATTACCATATGTCCTCATATTGTCAATGTTGTTAGCGGCCAATGTGATGGGGTCGCTTTGCTCTTTTTAATGAACTATTCAAGTTCCCGTATTCACTGTTTTCAAAAATTTCTTGACAATAATCTGTCTATTTCATTTCTCAAATGTAAAACCATGTGTATCGTTATGATCTTTCTTGAGGTACCCGTGGTGTAATGGTTATCGTCCTAGGAAATGGACCCGGCGACACGAGTTCAAATCCTTGACGAGACTGATTTGCATTTCATATGGCACTAATATCCTTGGGAAATGTATGAACCCAATTATTCTCCCTCAAGCTATAGTCAAATAGTTGGGCAGATTGAACTCACTAACTATGATGTCGCAGTCTCGGTCATCAACCACGGCACCATGGAGAATTCTCTCCTTGTTAAGGCAACTAGTCTAGGAGAAGGAAAACTCTGAATTCAAACTCCACGGATATTTCAGTTTTTTCCTTGTCCATTTTAAGAATGGACGCGAGTATCTTATAAGGGGTCTGCCTATGTGTTTATTCCTTTGATGAGATTGCTGCTGCAGTTCTTTTATTAATATCATTATTATTGTTGTTGCTATTATTGTTACTGGTGGTGTTGGTGGTGCTGCTGTTGTTGCAGCTGTTTGTTTGTTTGTTTGTTTGTTTGTTTGTTATCTGTACCAATTGTTACAGTAGTTATGATTGCAGACGCTGGTTTTAAGATTTTGAAAATGTTAAATGATTTTTTAAACTAGGGCTCAAAGCCACTAAAGCTGCTCAGATGTCGATTATGATTTTTTTTAAACTAAGAATTAGACACACACACACACACACACATATATATATATATATATATAAACAGAGAGAGAGAGAGCGCGAGTGAGAGAGAGAGAGAAAAAGAAAGAAAGAAAGAGAGATTCACAAACAGAAAAAAGAATATATATATATATATATATATATATATATATATTAAACTAGGGCTCAAAGCCACTAAAGCTGCTCAGATGTCGATTATGATTTTTTAAAACGCAAACTTGGACACACACACACACATATATATATTTATATATATATGTATATATATATATAGACCGAAAGATTGAGAGAGAGAAAGAGAGAGAGTGAGAGAGAGAAAAAAGAGAGAAAGAGAGATTCACAAACAGAAATAAGAATATATATATATATATATATATATATATATATATATATATATACTTGTACAGTGTGTTCAATTATGGAAAATAACTCGGAAAAACAATATTTTGATGTTACATATACCAAAAATATTACAATGCAGCAAATCTAAAAAACTACAGTTTTCCTTTTGCTACTTTCGTTATATATTCATCGTTAATTTTATGCAAAGATATTATTCGTTATTATTTTTAGTATTTACAATAATGTTCACATTTTGCCTTATCAAATGATTTTCTTATTCGTCCAGATTTCTTCAATAAACAGGCAAATAAATGCAGTTAAAAACTTTAGAATTAATATCTTAAATGTGATCTTTTACAATTAATTTAAAAATGATTTTATATTATTCCAAATATTGTGCAGATTATTAAATAATTTAATTAAATATTTCAACAAAAAATAAATTATGCTACGACTTGATATTAAATAGTGAAACTCTATAAACGATCGCCCAAAATCTTCTTTTTTTTTTTTATCTGATGATATTCTGTTAAATATTAGGAAAGTAAAGATCATTCAAAAATTTCAGGGAAACGAGGTATTAGGTTATCCAGTTGTTTTGCGCGCACACACACGCACACACACACATATATATATATATATATATATATACACATACACATATATATATGTACGCACACACACACACACACACACATATATATATATATATATATATATATATATATATATATCATCATCATCATCATGTGCCGCTAGCACGGACATCCCTGACCCTCTCTCGCCACTTCTCCCTATCATTCATCGCCTCTGGCAGGTCTTCAGGGCTATATCCCGTATCCTCACATAGCTGCTGTATATGTTCGAGCTGGTCGTCCTGCTTTTGCTGGGCCATATGCAGGCGTCCATAGGAGTACACCACTGATGAGCTCGTCCTTGCTTCTCCAGCAGTGTCCTGCATGTCCGGTTCCTCTAGCTCGGATAGTTTTCATGATGGGAGGCATATATATATTATCAGTAAAAAAGTAAAGTTGGCAACCGTAGTTGAGGCCGACCTGAAGGCAGCCTTTTCAATAGCTACTACACCAAGGCGTAGGGGAGGGCGCTACTCCATTCCTTGGATTGCTCCACTTTACCTTTAGTACGTACCTTATAATGTTCAGCTTTAAGCAAAAAGGTATCAAGTACCATTTTTAAAGTCTTTGGTATGACCAGACCTGGGATTCAACTCCGGTCTCCCGGACCATTCGCAAACACTCTACCCACTAAGCCAATGAGCTGGTTATATATATATATATATATATATATATATATATATATATATATATATATATATATATATATCATCTACTTGGTAACCTACCGAAAGTTACGCAGGAACCGATCACCAGAATTATCAGTAAGCAATTGGACATTAAAATAGGTCTGTTCACCCCAGAAGAACTCAACTCGGTTCTAAGAAAAATTAAAAATAGAAAAGCTGCAGGGCTTGACGAGATTCCGCCAGAAGTATGGAAGACCAACAAAGGTTGACATGCCATAAATCCAACCAACCAACCACATAAACAGGATCCAGCTGGTCTTTTTCAGTGATGTTTAAATTCAGAGATTTTCTTTTCTTAGACTATATACAATACCAATGTTAAAGAACACAGGCTGCCCTCCTCCTCATCATCATGTTGTGCCGCCAGCTTAGATATCCCTGACCCTCTCTCACCACTTCTCCCTACCGTTCATCGCCTCTGGCAGGTCTTCGGGGCTACATCCCGTATCCTCACAGAGCTGCTGTATGTGTGTTCGATCTGGTCGTACTGCTTTTGGTCGGCCATATGTGGGGGCCCATAGGAGTACATCACTTATGAACTCGTCCCTGCTTCTCCAGCAGTGTCCCTGCATGTCTGGTTCGTCTAAGTTTGATAGTTTTCGTGATGGGAGGTAGGTGGTTGTATAGTTAGTGCTTTGTGGGATGTTGCCTCCAGGACTTGTTCAATATTGCTCGCAGCATTCTTGTGTAGTTGCTGTCTAGCTTTTTCTCCAGCCGTTTTGTTAGCGTCCAAGAAGTGCATCCATATATTAGTATCGATACTTATAGCTAAAAGGAGATAAGTTGGATTATAAATGTTCCTAGGAGTGCTATATGGAATGTAAACCGCCTCGTCCAGGATTTGAACTCGGGTAGCCGTGTCTCTTTCATTCAACAATAACAAGTACATAAATATATTTACCGCGCTTTCTCAACCATTCTTCTCAAACAGATCTTTCATCCGTAGAGCTGTGAGAGGACAGGCATTATCGTGATGGAAGTTGATTCCTTTTATGCCGACTAACAAACAAAAAAATACCTTTTAAGAAATTCATTAAATAAAAAGAAATATCTTATGCGTTCTTCAGCTGAAACAAAGAAAAATCACCTCAAAGAAGATTAATTTATTATGTAAAAGAAAAAGATAAAAAATTACTCACCGAATCACTCTTAAATCGTATTAATGTACCATAGGACCAACGTTTTGTGCTGTAAAGAAAGAAGTTTGCAGAAAAAGAAATACTCAAACTCGAAGGTAAGGGAAGAAAATATAGCAGGCGTTTATTATTCAGCTATGATCGCTGCAACTCGACAAGTTCATTTTAGTTGCGTTCTTCTTCTCCCTTCCTCTTGGTGGTGACGGGGTGTGTGTGAGAGCTGGCTGTTTGACACACGCCTGACAGATAAGTCGTAGCAGATTGGGGTAGGATGGGTCCGGGCCTCCGGAACCTTTAACACTATATATATATATATATATATATATTTATATATAACTGCCTTCAACTCTGCCATAATCTCGTTACTTGTTTTCTTATATAGAGATTTTGGAGAACAAATCGAAGATCCCCAAATGTTCGATGTCACCAGTGAAACACGTGATAATACATCTGTGATTATTTTAAAATCATGTCTAACATTGCAGGTCATTCTGCCCGCACGCGCTAGTCTCGTGACACCTTCACTGATTGACGACAGTGCCTGTCCGTAATATTACATCCAGAGGCATTACTTTATTAAGTGTTCTCAAAAACATTCTCCTTAAAAACTGGACATTGCATGCGTTTCAATTAAATATTTTAGTAATGTTGGCTAGCAGACCCTTTTTAGTGTTTACAAATCTTATGGGGAGCCTCATATTTTTCACTTGATGCTGAACTAAATTAAGTTTAATAAATAATGACTGTCACAGACGCATGACAGTTGTACCTAATAACTTGACACATTAGGCATCTTAGGACGGACTTGAACCTTTCCTTTTGTCAAACCTGGATAAACGCATCACACTGAAGAATTTCTTAGTCGCGATTTTCTCATTACAGAGACCATTATTTTCACGCGTTTGAATTTAACCAGATTTTTAAAAAAAAATATCGGTGAGATCAATTTTACACCCACATTTCAGGAGCTGGGGCGCACAGAGATTTTCTAGATTAATTGTTTGAAAGGCAATCAAAACACGACTTAATGGAATTCCATGGAGCCATAAAGAAACTGAATTAGCGTGAAAAAAGTACAATCAAGTGTTAAATTATCGTATTTTTTTATTA
>OY757933.1:16161908-16221908 GCA_963585895.1 Sepioteuthis lessoniana
AACTGAATTGTTTGAAATGAAACTGTTTTTATATGTTAAAGTGGATTTGGCATTGAATTACCTACAAAGGTTGATATGCCATAAAAAAAACTAAAAAAAAAAGGAATTATATATGATATTCTTGTGCCGAGATATTTATCATTCTTTAAAATGGGCACAGTGACCCACTTTGAAATCAAAGACGAAGCTTTTTTGCATTTAGTAAAGGCATGAATCCGATACTCCCTCCACCGATGGAAAAATAGTAGGGTTCACTGAGCGCTTTAATTTTGCTGTGAGAACAGTTCTCAGTGAAAGAAATGTCTGAATTCAAATCTGTTATACTTCGCTTAACAATTTACCATATTTACCCAACCCCTCCGCCCGGACAGGATATGACACAAGGTCATTTTTTAAGTGCAGTTTAATAGGTTTGAATTTAGAGTTTTCCTTCTCCTAGACTAGTTGCCTCACCAAGGCTGAAGAACCTAGTCTGCCCTACTATTTACCCATAGCTGGAGGGAGAACAATTGGATTCATACCTTTCTCAAGGGTATTAGTGCTATGTGAAATGCAATTATTCTCGTCCAGGATTTGAACTCATGTCGCCGTGTCCATTTTCCTACGACGATAACCATTACACCAGGGGCACCTCCGCTTAATAATTGACCTTGTGTCACATCCTGCTCACACAGGATTTAACATATATCTTGCCTTGCATTTAAAACACGCTGCGATAAGAATGGCTTTGATTATACACGCAAAAGAAGAGTTTTAGTTTGATTATACCATATTGTAGAATATGGTTTTAGTCAGATGAAAATGAAAGTAGTCGCAAACGCATAATTATATTCTTCAAATGGATATATATGATCCTATTTACCCAACCCCTCCGCTCGGGCAGGATATGACACAATGACAAGTTTTAAGCGGAGTTTAACATGTTTGAATTCAGAGTTTTCCTTCTCTTAGACTAGTTGCCTCAACAAGGCTGAAGAACCTAGTCTGCCCTACTATTTACCCAGAGCTGGAGTGAGAATATTTGGGTTCATACCTATGTGAAATGCAATCAGTCAGGTCCAGGATTTGAACTCGTGTCGCCGTGTCCATATCCTGAGACGATAACCATTACACCACGGGCACCTCCTGGATATATATATGATTAAACATCTTGGTGGTTGCAAAAGAGTAGCACTTTTTACAATAAAGTCTTAAATATAATGACTTGCAATATTCATACAAATAGTCACATCCAGATCTATAAACATAGCGTTCAGAGATATTATGTCTTAGGAACACTTATTCATAATGTGTAGGTTTAGATTTAAGAAAAAAACAACAACAGATAAGCAATATTTCATGAGGTTTATGGACTTGTTATCAAAATAATGGACATTAGAATTGGAAATCGCTCGTAAAGAACGCGTCTGATATGTGAATAGACGGTATTAAAACTGCTGGAGTCACGTTTGAAGCGGACATTTTAACATTCCGTTAAAGTCTGCGCAGACAGGAGCAAGTACTTTCCGCCAAAATAGCACAAAAAATGAAAATGGCCGACAATAACATACCACGTGATAGGAAATTATATTTTCAACCAATCAACATTCAGTAAAGAATCTATAAAAAATCTAATCAATCCTACGTAAAATAAATATATATAAATACACCATACGAATTTTGTTAATAAAAAGTTAATTCAATTATAAACCGAATACACCAGGATATTATTATCTCTCGTAGATTATTCAAACATTATTATTCTTAGATATTATTCATGAGGAACCTTTACAGTATTGAACGTCTGTAAATAAAAATATAAATGCAACACATCTATAAAGGAAAGAATCATTTTGTAGCATATCCACGTCCAAAAATATTCAAAAATACAACCAAGATATGAATACGTGAAATAGACGTAATGTTCATAAAATGTTTATAAATATATAGCAATCCGAAAAATACGACATGAGATTTTTCGACATGAGAGACACAATTTATTTCTCTGCTGACTTTTCCATCTGAACCCCAGCACGTGCGACACCCCCGCCGCAAACTACTGGTCTGTCCTCGGCGAGCTCCGAAAATCGACTTTTTTCATCCAAACCCAAATCTAAACTGCTGCTTTCTTTTTTCAAATCCATAAAATCCTCAGCCCTTCCGGGCATGACGTCATTCACGTCCCCGGTCACATTTCCTATCTGGGGTTTTTATTGTGACATCTCTGATTGTCACATCCACCCCGCAAGCGCGTGAACACGTGCACTCAACAAACCCATGCATTAAATAACCCATGTACTAAGCCGAAAGGTCCTCAGCCTGACTAAACCGAAAGGCAAGATATATAAAACGAAAAATGATAATATATAAAAATCCCTCCGCAATTATATTACATTTAGAACATACCTGTAACCACAAAAAAAGATTATACATATATATTGACTCTCTCTCAACATCTGTCCTCATTAGCCATCGCTTTTGGTGAGTCTTCTAGACTGCGTCCAGTGACCGAACAGAAGAGTTGAATGTTAGTCTTTGTTAGTTGATCAACACTGGTGTTTCCATCTGAAGAAGTGCATAAGAGAACTTTGGTATTCCTCTTTGATGTCCAGCTGTTCTCAGATTAGCTGTTCGTCTTTCTTGGGTGGTTTACGCGATGGTAGGTAAGCGGTCGTTCAGCTGGTAAATTGTAGAGCACTCCTTCAACAATTTGTTTGAAATAGAATACATCATACTTTTTTAGTAACCAACCATTCACGAATTGATTTATTAAAGTGCAAGTGGTGCTGCTGTACAGTAGTAGAATACCGGTTCAAAACTGCATGAAACCATTGACCATATGGGAATCTGATTTATTTTCTGTCCAATAACTTTTCATTAACAGTCTAAACATTTCCTATGCATTTGTTGACATTGTTTTTCCTAGATGAGATATCCCGACAGTGAAATAGTCTAATAATTTTTGGCCCAGTCGGCTGGGGCTGTGGAATACACTGACTGCACCTCTGCAGAGGGGTAAGACCCCCACCAATGGGTGTCCTGCTTATGACACTAAACAATCTGATGGTGAGGTTCCAGTTATGCTGGGGCTTTGGGGAATACGGAGCACCCCTTCATTGACCCCAGGTCCACTCTGGCCCCGGTGGTAGCAACTGATAAGGGCCCTATCTATGGGTTAAATAGAACTAACTGCATACTTATGCTAAACTGAATCGTTGACTAAGCTGAATAGCTTCAAATAGAAACGTTTTTGACAATTAAACCATACCTACATTTAAACTGCGTTCTTATGCTAAACTGAAGCCGTACTTACATTTTATCTGTGTGCCTATGCTAAACAGAATTATTTGAAATGGAACTGTTTTTTGACATTGGAACTGTATTTACACTAAACTGAATTGATTAATATAGACCTGTTTTGACATCTGTGGGTAAAGAAAATCTGTACTTATACTAAACTGAATTAGCTGAATCAGAACTGCTTGACTAAACTGAATAGCTTGAAATAGAAATGTTTTTCACAATTAAACTGCACTTACATTTAAACTTCGTGCTTATGCTAATCTGAATTGTTTGAAATGGAACGGTTTTTGACATTGAAACTGTACTTACACAAAACTGAATTGTTTAATATAGAATTGTTTTGACATTTTTACTGTGTAAACTAAATCTGTACTCATACTAAACTGAATTAGCTGAATTAGAACTGTTTCAATAAATTGAATAGGTTGAAATAGAAATATTTTTTACAATAAAACTGTGTACTCATGCTAAATTAGATTGTTTGAAATAGAACTGATTATTTGTATAAAAATGGATTCGCCGTTAAATAACCTACAAAGGTTCATATCCCACAAAACCTAACCAACCAAACCTTCACCCAACCAACCTTTAATAATTTTAGCGGCCAGCCATTTAGGGTGGAATTGGTACAATCTTGTTTAAAACACATTAACTCTGCTTTATAAAATTTCACGTAGAAACCAATGCATCATGCTGCCTGATCCAGACTCTGTTGTAAGGATCCAGCTTGGGCGGGTGAGAAGCGCTAGATAATCAATATACTTCTATCCGTCATAGTTTCTGTAAGATATTGATTACTTCTTACACTCTTTAGCTTGAATTCATTTTCTTCAATTACATTTATTAACGTTCGTTGTATGTAATCTATGTAGACTATAAATCGACATAGTGTGAATGGATATCCGTGCAATACTCCAGCAACAATATCGAAGAAATCAGGCTCACAATCGAGTAAGATGTTTTCATTGGGCAAGATTATACGGTAACACTTTCTTTAGTCGTGGCCATACAGAATAACTATTTCCTCTACTTTTCCGTTGTTTATGGAATCAGATGCCGAGGAAAAATCCATGAAAAATGTTGCTTCAATCTTTCTTGTACGTACAACTTTAATGATTCGCTATCTCGTGGAAATTTGAGTTGTAGATCAGTTTCTGCAAATACCAAAATATTTTTTTCCATTTCAGGTCGGATACGATTCAGAAACGGAGCATAATAAATCTTATAAGCCACAGTTATACCTCAGCAATTGCTTGTGATTTTGAGGTCACCTGTCTTTGGAAAGGGCAATGTGCAACCTTCTGTTTACCTCAGGATGCAATTCGTCGTAACCTACTGCTTTTGTTTTAAATTGTTTTCAAAACTGCATCTATTTTCTCGTCTGTAAAGTATCTAAGTTTGATGTTGAAAGTTGGCCTTTAATATTTTCTTCAGTAAGTCGTTGTATTACTTCAAGAGGGTTTCCTCTGAGATTTGTGACATATTCTTTCAACTTGTGAAGGCTTTCTTTGTGGCGGTTAGCGTTTACTTTTGATCTGAAGTTGTTTTTCTTTCCGTTAAAGTAATTTACTCACTGCCATGCTAAAAGGGATTGTTTATTTGAAAATCCCTGCATCTTTGTTTTGTGATGATATCAGCTAATCTTCCCCAAGATGCACATGTTTACGTCAATCTTGAACAAGCCCTGGCGGCAACACCCCACAAGACACCAACTGTACGGCCACCTGCCTCCTATCACGAAAACTATTCAAGTTAGACGAACATGACATGCAGGACACTGCTGGAGAAGCAGGGACGAACTCGTAAGGGTATGTACTCTTATGGACCCCCACACATGGCCGTGCAAAAGCAGGACGACCAGCACGAACATACATTCAGCAACTATGTGAGGATACGGGATGTTGTCCAGAAGACCTGCCTGAGGCGATGAGTGATAGGGAAAAGTGAGAGAGGGTCAGGGATATCTGTGCTACCAGCATGACATAATGATGATGATGATGATGATGTCGGATAATGTGTATTAGCATAAACGCCAACGTATCTATATGAATATGCATTCATCTAGACGTTGCCTATATATGTGAATATAAATGTGGATGTGAGCATAAGTTTATGGTTATGGATAGGCATATATGTAGCGTACATGTGTTATATTTTGACCTTTTGACCAGGCCAAAAATGCCATTCCATGGTGATTCACCGGATGGAGGTGACACATTCCCATGGCAGTTATGAGAGGAAATCGCGTGGGCGGAAATTGCGTTATGAAATGGGACGAGCTAAAAAAATTCCCATGGTACACTCATAGACTGATGCACCGGAAGAGAGTGACCTGTGAACTGCATGACAGTTATTTCCGCTTGATGACGATTAAACATTCGATTTCAAAGATCGAGTGGGCGATCAAGTGGGCGTTGAACTGTCATATAACGCAGTCAAGACGGCAGTTGAGTTGGACGGCCAGTTGAGTTCCGGTTCCAGTTTAGTTGGAGTTCCAGACAGTTGGAGACGGAGTTATAGACGAGTATTGGTAGGGAAAGCCACACCCGGCCAAGGGGCCCCTCGGTAACCCCTATGGAGTTTGGAGACCAGAGAAGTGGCTGATAAGATGCAGTAAAGAAAGCCAGCCCTAGCAGAGTGGACCCCAGGGCCTCCGGTTGAGCATCTGGAGATCGAGAAAGACACAACGTTCACGGTCTTAAGAGTGGTGGTCAAAAAATTGCAGTTACGTTCGGTCTCCGACTCCCTCTCACACGCAAACCTTGAGTAAACCTTTTCGAACACTTGCAATAAAGTGAGAGGTAAATATATTGTTGAAGAAGTCTTCTTGCGTCTTAATTATTTCGTCAGTATGTATCCTGCATGAACATGTATATGAGAATGCAACACATGTACTCATGTACGTATACATGGATATACGACGATCATTAAATAAGTTTCCAGACTTTTTTCGTATGGGCACTTTTATTGATAGTACACACATGAAACTCTAGTCCCCTTCGAAATAATCTCCTCCGGCTGCAATGCACTTGTTCTACCGCCCCAACAACTTCTAGAAAATCCCATGAAAGTCCTCATGTGTGAGCGTGTCAATGACCCTCGTCACAGCCTCTTTCATCTCCCCAATTGTCTCCTAACGACAGCCTCTGAGCTTTGGGAATAACCAAAAGTCATAGGGAGCAAGGTCTGGACTATAGGGAAGGTGAGGTACTGTGTCGATGCTCATCTGGCGCAAATAGTCTGTGACAAGGATGGAGTTGTGGACTGGTGCATTGTCCTGGTGGAAATGCCACTGACCCGATTTGAAGAGTGCTGGCGTCTTCCCAAGGAATCTCTTCCTGAACTCCCTTAAAACCTCAACATAGTAACCCTAACCCTAACCCTTTGGCCAATCAACTGAGGTGTATTGACTTCCTTACTCCTCCCACACCTCTCATCATCCTTCACAGACTCCTTGCCTTCCTTGAATCTTTGATGCCACTCAAAAACTGATGCCCGATTCATGCAAGATGATCGAAAAGCTGTCTGAAGCATTCCATACGTTTCTGTGGCATTTTTTCCAAGTTTAAAACAGAATTTTATTGCATATCATTATTCTAAAGTGTCAGATTGCATTTTTGAAAATCACCAGCTGTGACAATCAAGCTTTAGTAGAGTGTATTCGAATATCCTGCTGTAGCTGTTCATTTGGACCTAAAATTCTGATTAGAATTCTCATAAGATGTATAGCAATAACATAGTGAATATTCAAGAGTCTACACCAATTTTAAATGCCTGTACCAGAAAAGGTCTGGAAACTTATTGAAATCACCACGTATATATCTCAAAAGAAAAAAATCTGAAAACGACTTACTTTCAAGCAAATGTGAGCTTATAATAAGCCGATTTCGTCCTCTATACCGAAAGGTTGCACCGCACTAAAGAGGATATTTTTATATAACTTTGAACTTTGAACTGGAAACTCATTGAATGCACCACGTATATATAGTTGTATCGAAAGGATAGCTAAACACTTTAAGGAGGTAGTCAAGTTTTAATTGATAATATAGCAGAAAAAGGAGGTTTTCTCGGTGAGAATCGGTGTCCTCGTGGTGTAATGGTTAATAGCTTGACTGCGGAATCGTAGGGAGTGAGTTCGAACTCCAGGCGTTCTATTACGTTCGCTTTTGGAAAAATACTCTTGGGAAAGGTAAGAACTCCCTTATCCTCCCAGGTATATTAATCAGGAATGACTTTGGCATTAAATAACCTAAGAAGGTTGATATGCCATAAAACAAAGAAATCAAACCAGAAACCACATCGATGAGATTGCAATGTTTTTTGGGTTTTTTTTGAAAACTATAAATAACTAACCGAGCCATCGGCCTAATGAGTTGAGAGTTCGCCAATAGTCCGGGATACCGGGGTTCAATCCCAGGTCGAGTCATACCAAATTTTAAAAAAATGGTACTTGATGCCTCCTTGCTTAACACTCAGCATTACAAGTTTAGGATCAAATGTAAAGTGGAGCAATACAGAGAATAGAGTAGCACCCTCTCCTACACCTTGGAGTAGTAGCTATTAAAAAGAGAGCGTTGGGATCACCCTCGACAAAGATCACCAACATTACTTTACTTATAATTAATTAAAGTCTTCGTCAAAAGTACTATTAAAAGTGGCCAATAGACACGCATCTCAGGATTTTATTGTCATTTTAAGTGGGTGGTTTCTTTTCTAGGAGTCAGTGCCCTATTCATTTACTGAAGAATTCAGTAGTTAAACAGAGCAGAGAGATTTCGAGTCTAGGGTAATAAGTAACACCTAGTTGTCAGTATTATTAACTTTTCGAGAAACCAACAATTAGCAGTAAATAATCAGACTCAGAGTGAGTGGAAAACTGAGTTGTGTCGAAGAATTCCTCTAGTATCGATATCAAAATTGTGAGGGTCTATTTACTTCGGCTGAAGAGTGAAGTTTCACACAATCCCCTTTCCTAATATTGCTTGAAGAGTGAATTTTGACTACTGTACGCGTGAATTCTAGATTTCTTTTTTGTTTTGTTTGTGAACCTGACACATGGCTAATCAAGTTTTGAATAAAACGTGAATGACTAATCTTTTCGTGAAAGACAAGACATTGCTTATCAAATTTTGAATAAAAACATGTGGATGACTAATCTTTTCATGAAAGACAAGACATTGCTTATTAAATTTTGAATAAAAACATGTAGATGACTAATCTTTCTTTGAAAGACAGGACATGGCTTATTAAATTTTGAATAAAAACTTGTGGGGGACTAATCTTTTCTTGAAAGACAAGACATAGTGAACCACCTCTGAAACTAACTTTTTTTTTATATGAAAGGGTTTATCTAGCCTCCAACCAAGTAATTTCATTGTGAGGGGACACTCAAAACTCGAGAGTCATGCGTGGCCATGACAAAAATGATTGATCAACTTGGTATTCACATTTTGTGGTGGCTCAGGTGCATAGCAAAAGACTTAGCACTGATAGGCAGGTAGTTCCAAGTGGAAAGCCATCTTGGATCAGGTGATTAATTTTACATCAACTCCCCGGTGCGAATGCCAGGTGGTTCTCTGTATACGAGAGTTATGGAAGAAAATTATCTTTGTATAAAGAAAAATTGGAAGAGATGTATTTATTTGATATGTCTTCTGTAAAAAAAAGTACAGGATCCTAAATTGCAACCTTAAATACAACAATGTTTTGGGTTTGGTTTGGTTTGGTTTGGTTTTATGGCATATCAACTATTGTTGGTTATTCAATACCAGATCATGTTTTTCATATATATTAGATGTATGATTAGTAAAAACATTTTGAAGATATACACAGTTAAATGAACCAACAGTTCTATTTCTAACAATTCAATTTATCATTAGTCAACAATATTAAATGGTTTCAAGGATTGCTTCGTATCACTAACAATTCAATGAAACATCAGCCATTAGTTTATACACAGTTAAATCATAAAACACTTCTATTTCCAGCAATTCAATTTAGCATGCCATTTGTTTGCCTTAAGTTCTATTTGACCTATCATTTGCTACCACTCCGGGTCCGAGTGAACCTGAGAGCAATGGAAAGGAAGGGGTACATCGCAGATTGCAATATATCATATACAGGACATTCATTGGGGGTATCCTTCAGCAGAGATGTAGTTGGTGTATTCTTCCGTCCGAGGCAACTGGTCTTATCTATGTTTTACTTGTCGTACACATCAGTATATAAACAAAAAACTTTTCTCTTTGAGTAAGTTCGAGTTCTTGTTTTTTTTTTTTTTCAATGCATATTTTATGCCAAATTATTGTGTCTTCAATGTCTTCTGCCCAGGATCTTTATAAAATCTATTTATTTATTTATTTATTCATTTACTTTTCCTATTAACTACAGTTATTTGAAGGGAATTCAATCAACTTCTGCGTTCTCCTCTCATTAATACAACTAAAGCCAATGCTCAAACGCAAATACTAACAGGAGTGTCCATCTATACGTAAATAATCTCGTTTATGATGATAACATTGCTCGTGAAATATAAATTGAAAAAAATGTTTATTTATTTATTTATCTGAAAACCGAAATAAATCAACCATTAGACATCAAACAAAATCCGTATGTTCATGCTAAACAGTCTGATAATTTTTCTCAATTATTTTTGTATGGTTAATCCATTCAATTTTGGCTAATCTGTAAGAATATGGATTGATTAACTTTGACCAAATCAAAAAGATCAGATTAACGAAAAAGGAAATTAAAAATAAATGCCCAATCAAAGCAGACTTATAAGATAAGGGGTGGCAGAAGAAAAGGGGTGGTTGAAAAAGAGAGATTGGTAGTTCTCAAGAATAGATAGTCTGGGCTCGATCTTCAACTCTACCTAATTCAAGATCTCTCTCTCTCTCTCTCTCTCTCTCTCTCTCTCTCTCTGTCTATCTTGTATCTTTCTTTCTCTCTCTCTTTTTCTCTCTTTAACTCGCTCTCTTTCTATCTATCTATCTATCTATCTATCTCTTTTTTCTTTTTCTTTCTCTATCCTTTTTTATCTCTCTCTATCTCTTCATTTCTTTCTCTCTCTCTCATTCTCTCTCTCTTTCTCTCTATCTATCTATCTATCTTTTTTCTATATATATATATATATATATCTATTTCTTTTTCTCTCTCTCTTTCTTTTTCTCTTTTTCTCTTTCTCTCTTTCTCTCCTTTATCTATCTATCTATCTATCTAATTTTTCTCTCTCTTTTTCTCCATCTTTCAATCTCTCTCTCTCTTTAACTATTTATCTATCTATCTCACTCAAATTAGTTTTGCTGTATTTTAATATGAAACAAAATGTACTTTGAATTTTATATGTAACAAATTATAAAATATGGCATATCACAGGCCGCAAATCGCAGTGGTTTTACTCCTTACGTCAATGTTGAAAATAAGGAAGCAGAGGCAGATCTTTTAGGATAAACATCCTCTGACAAATAAATAATGAACTCCCCTCGAAGAACACGCACAAGGATTTTTTTCGCAACTGACTCATTTCTGGCATGTTTAACTTGTCTGAATGCAAAAGCATCAGGGAGAAATACATGGTGTTAGTGAAAGGAATAGACACTCGTGAAAATGCTTTTTAAAAATATAAGATAGTCGACTAAAAAGTTAATAGTTACTAAGATACATTAATGGAATGTTATCAAATGAGGTTCATTTTTTTAACAGTCGGCACACATCTTCTATTGGTGTTGCAGTTCTTGGTTTCGTTGGTCAAAAAAGCCATCAACTGTATATATGACATCATCATTCAGTAAACCGTAGTATAATTAAGTTATTGATACTCACGATACACGATTTTATACTGTGGCTGTACTGATCCGTAACCTGTCAAATGCTAACTGGCCTCCCGTCTTGTACGTGATTTTAAGTTTTCCGCTGGTTTGGATCAAAATTGTTAACAATTTTGATCCAAACCAGCGGAAAACTTAAAACTTAAACCACGAGTAGGTTCGCAAGGGTAAAAAAAAAAACATCCAAAAATACAATCGGATTGGCTTTATATATGACGGTTTCTCTTCGAAACAATCCTCAGTGAATGACTAGTGTGACACTAAACTTAACAATCCAAGTCGATGGTTGGTTGGTTGGTTGGTTGGTTGGTTATTTGGATTTTATGACATATCAACCTTTTTTGGTTATTTAAAGCCAAAACCATTTTTATACAAATAGTTCTATTTCAAACAATTCAGTTTAGGATACGTACACAGTTTAAATGTAAGTACATTTTAATTGTCTAAAACATTTCTATTTCAAGCTATTCAGTTTAGACAAGCAGTTCTAATTCAGCTAATTCAGTTTAGTATCAGTACAGATTTTCTTTACACACAGTTAAATGTCAAAACAGTTCTATATTAAATAATTCACTTTAGTGTAATTTCAAATAATCCAGTTTAGCATAAGCACGCAGTTTAAATGTAAGTACGGTTTAATTGTCAAAAACATTTCTATTTCATGCTATTCAATTAAGTCAAACCATTCAGTTTAACTTAAGTATGCCGTTATTTCTATTTAACCCATGGATAGGGCCCTATCAGGTGCTACTAAGCCGAGCCCGAGTGGACCTGGGAGCAATGGCAATAAAGATGTGCTCCATATTCCCCAAAGCTCCAGCAACCCTAAACCTCATTATCAAATGGTTTAGTGTCATATGCAGGACACTCATTGAGGGGTCTTACTCGGTATATTCTACAGCCCCAGCTTACTGAGCAAAGTTCAAGTCGAGCACACCCTTACCAAGATTTTTATTTCTTCGAAATGTCGAGTTCATCTCTAAACAAATATCCTTGGTCGCCTGGAATCTCCGGCAAGCATTTTTCTGTCCATTTATATCTGCATGCTTTGATTGTCATTTTCTATTTGGAACTAAGTTTTTTTTTCTGGTATTGGCCGTTGTAATCCCGTTCCAAGTGCACCAATTACAACTGGTATCACCGTCACCTTCATATTCTATAGCTGTTAATTTCTCTGTCAATGTCAAGGTATTTTTATTATTCTAATTTTTTGAGAGTTTTTTTTTTTTTTTTTTTGCAGCAGCGTTAGCCGGTAAATTTTCATTGGACTCCGAGTAACAGCGAGTCGCCTCAAGGCTCCAGGAACTTTCTCAGTATTCTGACCGATCTCAAGAATACTGTAGTATGGATGGGATCTACTCGTTTTCTTATTTCCATGTCCTCTAATCCCTGTACCAATTTAACAGTGACTGTGTCAAGTGCAGCAATAACTACTGGTATCACCGTTACTTTCAGGTCCAGGTAATTATCTTTCTTTTTGCCTTCTTTCATTTTTACTCCATGGTCTGCTTTGACGGAAAAGTCCACAATTCGGCATGTTCTCTTTATCATTATTATTATTATTATTATTCCTTGCGAGTTTTTCACACCATCATTAGGTTGATATCTTTCATCGGGGTCTGAATGACAGCAAGATACCTCAAGACCCCAAGGCTCTTCTAAGTATTCTAGCTGAGCCTCACTGTCCAGTAGTCGGTATGGATCTAATCCTTCCTTTGATCTCCATTTCCTCCAGGATCTTATCTAAGCCTTTTGCAAACTGTTTAAAGTGTACCAAATGCAACTGTTATCACCGTCATCTATAAGTTCAACAGCTTTTCAAACTCTCAAGCAAGGTCCCAGTATTGATCAATCTTTTCACTTTCTTTGATTTTCACTTTGTGGTGTGCTCAAGCAGCAAAATCTACCAAATGACCAGGTCTTTTTTTCTTGTTTCTAAATCTGATCTTCTGGCCAATTAATTAATCCATTTGTAACACAAAATCCCGCAGATAATAATAATAATAATAATAATAATAATAATAATAATAATAATAATAATAATGACAATATGTGTCAAGAAAAAAAAAGAGGAATAGGACATATCAGTATCGAAGAGAGTGTTGACGTATCGATACAACGAGTATACAAACGCGTGGCGACAGACTAATTACAGCCACCAGAAACAAAACTGACAACATGGGGACCAACAGAACGATAATAACCAGAAAACAAAATGGGAGGAAAAACAAACATGGACGTGGCTAAGAAAGGGAAATCTGAAGAGAGAAACTGAATCTCTTCTGATAGCAGCACAAAGCAATGCTTTAAGAACCAATCATATCAAAGCAAGAATTGATAAGATACGACAAAACAGCAAATATAGGTTATGTAATGATAGAGACGAAACCCTCAATCACATAATCATTGAATGCAGCCAATTAGAACGGAAAGACTGGGTGGACAAAGTGAACCACAAGGAATTGTGCCAAAAATTGAAATTTGACTATACGAACAAATGGTATATTCAACATCTGTTCTGGAAAATGACACACAAAATCTTCTAGAACTTTGACATACAAACGGATCACCTAATTTTAATCAGACGACCAGACTTTATAACAATCACCAAGAAAATGGGGACTTTATTGTCCCGGCCGACCACAGAGTAAAATTGAAAGATTATGAAAAGAAGGATAAATACCTTGAATTTGCTCGGGAAGTGAAGTAACTGTGGAACGTGAAAGTGACGTTTACACCAATTGTAATTGGTGCTCATGGTACAGTCATCGAAGGATTGTCAAAAGGACTGGAGGACTTGAAAATAAGAGGACTAGTGGAGACTATCCAAACTACTGCATTATTGAGATCGGCCAGGATACTGAGAAGAGTCCTGGAGATTTGATGAGACTCGTTGTCACTCACACTCAAGTGAAAGACAATCAGCTAACGCTGATATGAAAACCTCTCAAGGAGTAATTGTAATAATAATTATTATTATTATTATTATTATTATTATATAATAGTTATTACAATAATTATTATTGTTGTAAATATTTTGTATTTTTTCACGAGTAGCAACTATTCTTCAGTAGGTATCGATCGGTCTACCATATGCACTTTGTTGCATTTGTGTTGCAAATTAATCCTGAATCAGCCGCATAGCCTGCTCTGTCACTGAGGCCATCAATAGTGGGATTAGATTGGATTATATCTCTGATGTCGCTAATACGAACCCTATTGGCCCACCCTTTTCATCATGAGAGCAAAATATTTTCAATTATTAACATAGATCTCTCAATGTCATCTCATGATCCTTTTAGCATTTCTTATGCGTAATCATCTAGTTTTAATATATATATATATATATATATATGGAGGGCAGTGAATGTTTTGAATGAACATGAACTAAAGTTCACGATTTTGCTCTAAGCTTGTTTATTCATATCATGATTAGAGTATTAGGTAAGATACATGCCTGTTGCTTTCGTGGAGGAACAAAATTGCTCCCGGCCCTGATTATGTCACGAAGTAAAGGTTACAACTGCTCAGTGACACTCAAAACGTTTGCTAATTCAATCAGCAAACACTCTAACATAAATGTTCTCAGGATGTCTGACGCTGTCTATCGCGTAAGCAGCTATTATCCAAGAACACTTAGCAGATTACTCTATATATTAAATGCTGTAGCATCGACTGACATACGTGTGTAAAATATGAGTCATGGAAAACGGAGAGAATGAGGCTTATCTATCGATAAGAGAGAAAAAAAGATAGTTTGATAACACATACACCTTCCGACCTTCACCGCCTGATACATCACTCTCTGTAGCATTTTACTTCAACCTACTTCCTCCTGCTATATAAGAATGATTCGGGGAGTTTTTGTTGTTTTGACAAAATGGAACCTCACAAATTTATACGTATATCCTTATATATCATGTCACGAAATTTTGAAGAAAGAGAATGCATTTCATTTCCTATAAATATATATATATATATATAGCCACACTGAAGAGTTCTGATAGAACGAAACAGTCTGTCTGTGGATGTCTATATATATATATATATATATATATATATATTACCAGTCAAAAGTATTTGGCAACCTCAAAATTTTTATTCTCATGCTTTAAGGTTGGTGGGTTACATGGCATTGCAGATCTTTCGCCGCACGTAGACCTTCATATTTAACCCAAATATTTCGAACTTTGATTTGTCCGTCCAAAGGACTTTATTCCACTCCTCTATTTTCTAGTATTTGTGTGGCTCGGCCCATTAGAACATTCTGACATTGTTTCGCATCCTCCAGAGCAAGTTTTTGACAGCAGTTCTGCCATATAGGCCGGCTTCAAAGTGTCTTCTCTTCACAGTGAATTTTGACATCTTTTTTTCACGACATTAGTTCAATTGTGCAGTGATGTTTGGTCCATTCAGCCTCCTGTCACTTTAACTTGTGAAACTGATGAACTTGTCATCTGCATAGGTAAAACAGGGAGTATCTGTTACATAGCCAGATATGAATACGTGAAATAGACATATACATACCGGTACGCAAAACGTTCATAATGTATATAACCTATATATATAGATAACATAGGAATCCCGAAACACAAAACACGCTTACGAGTTCTTAGTTAAGGTACGAATCTTTTTATTACTTTTGAGTTTCGACATAAGGAGAGAGATACTATCATTCTATGCTGACTTTTCCATCTGTCCCAAACCACGTGCGGCACCCGCCGCAAGGCCTCGGCGAGCTCCGAAAGTCAACCGTCTTCTTCCGAGGCAGGAACTCAACTCACTGACTTTTCTCAAATCTCAGCCCAGGCTTCCAGTGCGTGACGTCACTCAGTTCCCTGGTTTCATTCCTATCTGGGATTTTTATTTTGACATCTCTGAATGACACATCCTATTCGCGCGCACGTGAACACCTGCGCTCATGTTGCACCTAACTAACCCATGCGCTAAGCGAAAAGTTCTCAGCCTAACTAAACCGAAAGGCAAGATATATAAAACGAAATCCCTCGGCCATTATATTACATATCTAGCAAGCAGTAATTCCTCACAGTATAGTCTAATGTAACTTTTGGAAAACGTTTTATTTATGCTTTGTACTAAAAGAGAAAAATGTCCTCAAATCAATTTTTTTGAAAATATCATTTTTTTAATCATACAGGATTTCTGGATTATTTACTTCATCTTTATATTCACGAGGTTTCGGCCGATATGTCCTCCGGCATTTTTTTGGTGTTTCTGGTTGAATTCGGGAGCTTACACGGAACTTCGAACCATGTCCTTAATTTAATCCTCAGAGGCGCTTGTTCTGATTCCGTTAATATAACCGGGTAAGAGTTTTAAGTATTGTTGTATTGTTACTCGCCTATAGCCTGGATTGGAGACGCAATCTTCAGATGGTTGTCTCTTAGAAGCTTAGGGAATCAAAGCCTATAACCGTTACGTTGTAAATATAGCAATAAAGATGACGACAACAGTCCGAAAACTGTGAATGATAAATATCAATTTTCATCTCAGAAGTTCAGACAACAGATATCTGGTTATACATCAAATAATATACATCAGATATCTGGTTATACTAAGGTCAATGTTACTGAGGAAATCTTGTATTTAGAATAATAAACCTAAACATTGAGATACTAAACTTTTTTCATTAAAAATAACACTTTCAGGAGGAGGAATTAACAGTTTTGTCTGTAGCTAATTACTTTTGTCTGGCTGTATGTATATATAGGAGGATCATTAAATAAGTTTCCAGACTTTTTCGTATGGGCACTTTTATTGATAGTACACACATGAAACTCTAGTCCCCTTCGAAGTAATCTCCTCCGGCTGCAATGCACTTGTGGTACAGTTCCAACAACTTCTGCAAGGCCCCATGGAAGTCTTCTTGTGTGAGCGTATCAATGTCCTTCGTCACAGCCTCTTTCATCTCTTCAATTGTCACATAACGACAGCCTCTGAGCTTAGGGAATAATCAAAAGTCACAAGGAGCTAGGTCTGGACTTTAAGGGACGGTGAGGAACCGTCTTGATACCCATCTTGCTCAAATAGTTTGTGACAAGGATGGAGTTGTGGACTGGGGCATTGTTCTGGTGGAAATGCCACTGACCCGATTTGAAGACTGCTGGCCACTTCCGACGGAATCTTTTCCTGAAGTCCCTTAAAACATCAACATAGTTACCCTAAGCCTACTCTAACCCTTTGGCCAATCAACTCTGGTCTATTGACTTCCTTACTCCTCCCACACCTCTCATCAACCCTCACAGACTGCTTACCTTCCTTGAATCTCTTATGCCACTCAAAAACTGATGCTCGATTCATGCAAGGTGGTTGAAAAGCTGCCTGAAGCATTCAATACGTTTCTGTGGCATTTTTTCCAAGTTTAAAACAGAATTTTATTTCATACCGTTCTTCTAAAGTGTCAGATTGCATTTTTGCAATTCACCAGCTGTGACAATCAGGCTTTAGTAGGGTGTATCCGAATTCCTGCTGTAGCTGTTCATTTAAACCTGAAATCCTAAAAATTGGTCAGTCATCTCATAAGATGTATAGCAATAACATAGTTAATATTCAAGTGTATACAACAATTTTAAATGCCTGTACCAGGAAAGGTCTGGAAACTTATTGAAAGGACCACGTATATATCTCAAAAGAAAAAAAAAATCTGAAAACCACTTAATTTCATCAAAAGTGAGCTTATAATAAGCCGATTTCGTCCACTACCGAAAGGTTGCACCGCAGTAAAGAGGATATTTTTATATGACTTTTAACTGCATTAGGATAGGAGGCTCCAGTTTTGTTGGTTGGTAATTGTGACGTACGCCTTCGTTAAAATTACTTTGTGGTCCACTGACAAACTAGCTGTATCTTTGAGAGTATCGTCAATGTATCAAATTGATATTTTCGGAAATTATTACTAGTGAATAAAATTAAGGTTTGGCTTGGTTTGCTTTGTTGGGTTTTATGGCATATCAACCTTTGTAGGTTATCTAACGCCAAATCCATTTTTATGTAAATAATCAGTTCTATTTAAAACAATTCAGTTTAGCATGAGTACGCAGTTTAATTGTCAAAAACATTTCTATTTCAAACTATTCAGTTATATATAACAATTCAGTTTAGTGTAAGTACAGTTTCAATGTCAAAAATGGTTGGTTTGTTTGGTTTTATGGCATATCAACCCTTGCAGGTTATTCAACGCCAAATCCATTTTTATGTAAATAATCTGTTCTATTGAAAACAGTTCAGTTTAGTATAAGTACACAGTTTATTTGTCAAAAACATTTTCATTTCAAACTATTCAAGCAGTTATATGTAATAATTCAGTAAAGTGTAAATATAGTTTTAATGTCGAAAAACAGTTCTATTTGAAATAATTCAGTTAAGCATAAGAACGCAGTTTTAATTTAAGTATGGTTTAATTGTCAAAAACGTTTCCATTTTAAGCTATTCAGTTTACTCAATTCAGTTTAGCATAAGTATGCTGTTAGTTCTATTTAACCCATAGATATGGCCCTATCAGGTGCTACCACTCCGGGCCAGAGTGGACCTGGGAGTGATGGCAATGAAAGGGTACTCAGCAATCCCCAAAGCTCCAGCACTGCTGGAACCTCAACATCAGATTGTTTAGTGCCATATCCAGGACACTCGTTGGGGGGGGGGTCTTACCCCTCTGCAGAGAAGCAGTCATTGATTCTAAAGCCCCAGCCGACTGGGCAAGGTTTGGCTTGGTTTGGTTTGTTGGGTTTTATGGCATATCAACCTTTGTAGGTTATCTAACGCCAAATCCATTTTTATATAAATAATCAGTTATATTTCAAGCAATTCAGTTTAGCATGAGTACACAATTTAATCGTCAAAAACATTCCTATTTCAAGCTATTCAGTTTATTCAAACACTTCTAATTCAGCTAATTCAATTTAGTATAAGTACAGTTTTTTTACACGCAATTAAATGTCAAAATAGTTCTATATTAAATAACTTAGTGAAATAAGTTTAGTGAAAGTAGTTTTAATGTCAAAAACAGTTCCATTTAAGAAAAATCAGTTTAGCATAAGTACACAGTTTAATTGTCAAAAACATTTCCCTTTCAAACTATTTCAGCAGTTATATGTAATAATTCAGTTAAGTGTAAATACAGTTTTAATGTCGAAAAACAGTTCTATTCCAAATAATTCAGTTTAGCATAAGCACGCATTTTTAATGTAAGTATGGTTTAATTGTCAAAAACATTTTTATTTCAAACTATTCAGTTTACTCAAACAAATCAGTTTAGCATAAGTATGCTGTTATTTCTATTCAACCCATAGGTAGGGCCCTATCAGGTGCTACCACTCCGGGCCAGAGTGGACCTGGGAGCGATGGCAATGAAGGGGTACTCTGCATTCCCAAAAGATCCAGCACTGTTCGAACCTTACAATTATATTGTTTAGTGTCATATTCAGGACACTCGTTGGGGTGTGTATTACCCCTATGCAGAGAAGCAGTCAGTGCATTCTACAACCTTCACAGCCGACTGGGCAAGAATAAGAATAAATGAATCCATATAACTGTGCAGTTTGTTTGATTTAAACTGTATTAAAAACGGTTCGAATGGAACAATGAAAACATAAATGGCTATAATTCGACACAAACACCCAGGCAGATGACACAAGAATTCGTTCATGGACACCTGTTATTAAAAGCTGGATGCGTTAAACATCTCAAATTGCATAATAACTTGCTAACCTAAGAAACCTATAATATTGTGTTGCCTTTATGTCTACATGGTAATACAGGTGGTGTTTTTGGTAAAGTGTTAAAATCAAGTATTTTTATTAAAATAACAACAAACGTTAAAAAAAAGACGTTCCACCGATGGATTCCATTAACGTTCTACATAAATGAGGCCACGCAATCAATATTGTCTGTTTCTCTTATAAATCAGCTGCTTAGTTAAAGGTTACTTGAAAGTTTATGAAAAGAAATTAATTTTTTAATTATAGTTTTGGTCGTAAAGACATCTACCATTTGTCAAAATTTAGCGGTCACTATATATATATGCATATATATATATACATATGGACATAAATGATGGAAGTGTATCGAACAGTAGGTGTTGTATATTGACCTCCGACCCTAACAAACATGCTATTTCAAAGACGGCGGAAGTGCATATTCCATTGGCGTGGGCGAGCTTGGCTGACAAATGGGACAGGGTTAAAGTCCCACGGTACACTCACAGACTGATGCACCGGAAGAGAGTGACCTGTGAACTGCATGACAGTTATTTCCGCTTGATGACGATCAAACATGCCATTCCAAGGACGGCGGAAGTGACACATTCCGATGGCCAGTCATGAGGAGTTGGAGATCAGATGAGTTAGAGACAAGATGCGGTAGAGAGAACAGCACCCAGCGGAGAGGGCCCCCAGGCCTCCGGTTGAGCAGTCCAGGAAGACACAACGCTGATGGCCATAAGAGTGGGGGACAATATGTTGCAGTTCTCTTCGGTCTCCAACACCCTCCAAACCTTTCAAATAAAGTAAGAGGTATTTTTTTCTAAAAGACTGTGTCGCTCGTCTTTATTGTGTGTCATTATGATTTCGTATGCATATAAGTTTGTATATACAACATAGGAAGAAAATTGAAAAACAAACAAATATTGAGCGATGAATTTATTATAAAAGAAAGTCGATGCGATAACGTTTCGGTTTAAATAAAGCATTGTTAGAACTATGAAAATGATGATACCAAGCGTTGATAGATCAATGATGAATGTTTAAGGTTTTAAAATGATGATACCAAGAATTTATTGACCAACAATTGATATTTATAGTTTAAACATCAATCGTTGATCTATCATCACTTGCTATCATTGTTTTTAAAGTCCTGATGATGCCTTATTAAAACTGAAACATTAAAGTGCTGACTTTCTTTCACAATAGATTTATCACTTTGGATTAACTTGGTTTTTCTGTTTATATATATATATATATATATATATATATATATATATATATATATATATATATATTAATTATTGTATTGTATATATATATATATATATATATATTAATAATTGTATTTGTTTAGAGGGATATTGCTAAGCAAATAGTTCCGTTTTGAGTGTTTTGATTGGGTGGTAGAAACAGGGTAGTTGGTTGCTTCAAATAATAAAATCATTCTTGTATTTATTTGGTATATTCCTCTGTTTTTCCGCATAAACACCCCCACGTGGAACCAGAGTTACAACACCCAACATAACATTCCAAAACCTCTCGTGACACCATGTTTTTAATGTCCAAACAATTTGAAAATACAACACCAAGTTCATATTAAAAAGATTCTGATCATGAAGTTTTTACTTCGAAATTAATTAGAGCCGAATAATTTTTTGCATTGCAATATTCCTCTAAACAAATATAGTATAATAAAATAAAATAATTAGTGAAATACTTCAAGCAAATAATAAAATACTTTTATAAATATATATAGTAAGTCAAATGACCTATTTTAAAACAAACACGGACTCACTAATTAAACAGACAACATTTTTTTCTTATACAAGATTTTTGTATTTTGCATTTTTAAACATCCATCGTTAATTTAACATCACTAATATCATCCCTCATAGCCCTGGTGATGGTTCATTAGAACCATAACGCTAAAGTGTTGACTTTGGTTCTAAATAAACCTCTCCTACTTGGATTTCCTAGTTATCAATTTTTCTTTATATATATATATATATATATATATATATATATATATATATATATATATATATATATATATATGATGCTTTTTAATCTGTGTTGAATATAATCAATAAAGGTTAGTGATAGTCTGCTTTGCGAGATTTCTGTGCACTGGAGAGTTGTCTGTTGATATCTTTTTTTTAATTCTTATATTCATTCAGAATACGCTGGTTCATCCAAAGTCGGTAATTATGAAAGACAAAATACATTAACTCTAGCTAACCAGTAATATTAGAAAAGTCGCACTAAGTCCGTGAATAAAGAAAAAGTTATGAATAAAAAAAAGGAGTTGTGTTTAATTTTATAACACTCTTACCTAAAGGTCATCTTCAGCAACCGTTAAATTCAATGCATAGACAAATCCTCCAGACAAAGTTTATAATATACACATTTCTATTAAATGGATCAATAAAAACGATTATTAACGCGTGAGTAAGAGTTACCTACCCTGAAAAATATAATGCTTTGAATAATCTGCTGTGCAGACTCGAACTAATTGCAAAGTGGATAAGAACTTGCTTTATCATCAGGCAGTATTTCCAAATGGAGTTTGAACCACTTCTAGAAATAGATGCAATGATGTATGAAGAGGCAATGACTAAAATTAATTTACTTGAGGAAAAATTTAAAAGCTTTAAAAGACGAAGAACATCAGGCAATATAAGGGAAGAAGAACCAAGCACTATGGTGTTAAATCCGATATAGTTAACTGTTTGTTCTCGTAGTTCACATGTGTGCTACATAGAAGTACGTGGTGTGTGGTGAAAAACAGAGAAACGTCTAAGAGACGAATATATTACAAAATGCCTTCAGTATACACTTTGAAACAAGTCGATAATTATATTGTTTAGTCGATAAATATCACAATACCGGAACAGTACCAGATGGAAATAACTCATGTTAGTTATATTCGTTTAATGACGAAATTATTGATGCTGTGTCTAAGCACTTTAATCTCTCATTCAAAATATCACTTAAAAAGGGATCTTCACACTGTGCTCTGTCTCGAGCTACTATTTCGAGGGCTATAAATTATTTAAAATAGTGAATACAAGTTGATAAAAAGCAAGTTGCATCTCATTTATAAATATAGAAGATTATTAATTTCAGAATAAAAATTGGGTGCAAATATACAGATACATATATAAGACATGTTTTTTACCCTGTATATGGGACTATAGACCTCGAAAAGATAATAAAAAGATGTTTTGTGTACTTTTAAGTTTCTCATTGTTAATTCATTTCGCAAAAGAAATACGTCATAATGGGAAATTCTTTATAAAAGAACTGTGAGATAGTACAAAATTAAGGGCAGACTAAAGATCTTTCAGCGGGTTTTTTTAATTTTCAGTTAGCTGTTAGATTCTCAAGCTCCTCCCCATACCCTGTTCTTTTTTCTTCCTTAATCACTTGCCAGTCCGTCTTTTTTTAGGATCTTGAACACACATTACTGTATTCAATATTGTCCAATTCCTCGGCCGCTCCCTTCCTTTCATGTTTTTGTTTTATTTCGATTAGGATAGGCCCCCTTCCCCCATAGGAACAGCCCGGCTTGTTTTTTCGGTCTATCTTTGAGACCGGAAAACAGTCGGCTCTCCACATCATAGAGAGGGGATGGAAGGGAAAACAAACGGGGTTTATTTTTTGTTCTCTTGGGGCTTTTTTCTCCAATCCCTCATCATGCTGTTTTTTCAATTGTATATATATCATCTCACCATATCGGGTTTTTAAGTAGATCTCCTGTCCATGGAGTGAATGAGGTATTATGGTGGTTGTTTGTGCGTTTGGTGACGAAAGAATGGATTTATCGTCAAGAGCAAATGAAGATGATTGGAACAAGCCAGGGCTCCCTAAAAAAAACATTGAATAACACTGTTCTCTTCCTTTTTCCCCTCCCCTCAAAACATTTCAGGCCAGGTGCCCATTTTTAAAATGTATTCATTTTTTAAAGAAATAAATCATCATTGTTAATGGTTCATTTTATCTGAGAGTACTCCAAGGGATGCTGACGGACAAAACAACTTTTATTACCGATTCCAGCGCAGTAACTCCAATTAAACAGAACTTGTGTCATATTTTGGCGTCATGGGAAGTCGAATAAAATTCCCGCGAGCAGAGTAACACCTTGCGCGGTAAAAAATAGACGTGGTGAACCAGATTCAAATCCTCGATGTGGCTATGCATTCTACCGGTGATGCGATATTGTTATAATGTTATCAAGTTATTCTAGTTCAAGTCAGTGGGTGAGTTCTTGCGGCATACGAGCAAACTTGCTTGACTACGACTTCGTAGTAAGTGAATTCGAAATCCACTCAACCTATTTCTTGTGGCCTGTTAGGGCCAGAAAGAAGACACGGAAGAAGAGAAAGTATTGAATAAACAGAACACACACACACACACACACACATATATATATATATATATATATATATATATATATATATATATATATACAAAATAAAAGTGTCCGTACAACAGGTAGGAGTGTCCTTCCGAAACTATCAGAATCAACTACTGGGAAAAGTCGGTATGTGTCTTTTGTCACACCAACCAGACGAGTGTGGAAGAAGGCCTTGTTTTGGGTGAGTCCGGGCGCAGGGCCGTAGCCCAGACACGCCTGGTGGTTCCGAAAATGCCTCGAGCCCCGTTGGCATTCACCTAAAAATGGGCGTCTTAGCCGCCAGGCCATAAATCTAAACCCTCCAAGGAGGCTTAGATCCTGTGTGAAACTTGATGATCCCGTTCAAGTCGCACCTCGACGGATTAACTAAGGAATCAGGACAAACCCGGCCAGATCCTTGTACCTACCAACGCGGCCAACTGATGTGTGTCCCAGCCCAGCGTCACCCAGAGAGTAGGGCATACGTTCCACTCTGCTGAGAAGAAGTCGGTATTAGTGGTTCGTCCCACCGACCGGATGATTGTGACACAAGACCTTGATTAGGGTGGGTTCGGGCGCAGGGCCTTGTGGCTCTCAAAATGCCTAGGGCCCTGACGTTAGAGCTAGTGGGGATGGCCCCTGAGGCTCGAGGATGCCGTTTTTGGTTCGCCCGAGTTGAATGCCACCCTATTGTAATCCATCTCAGACGGCCTTGACCGTCTGCCAGCAAAGCCAGGATATACCAGGCAGGATCTGTATACCGACCAACTAGGCCGACCGAGGGGTTTCCGAGCTCAGCGCTAGGAGGAAATCTCGATATTTGTCTCTGTCTCCCACTAGACAGGATTTGGTACAAGGTCAAAGATCCGAAGGTCAAATTATAGAGGGAGTAAGGAGAGGGATTATGCTGGCCATCGGCTCACTTTGTGCAATGTGGGCCTGATGAAACTAGCTGGACATGAACCAAACATGGGTCCAGGCACGGATGCCTGATTATAGCTTAAACTGGACTGCGAGATCCAGTGTTATCCACAGGTGTCAAAGATGTCAGCAATACAGCTCACCCACCCGACGGTTGCCAAGCCAATGCCAGGGGCCTTTCAGCCTGAAGTCTGACATTGAACATTGACCGTCCGGCATGGATACCAGACAGTCTGCTGAAAAGCCTCGGCGAGAAGCACAGCGGCTGATCGAGCTCCCTCGCTGGGGGGAAATTTCACCGAGAATAAATAAGATTACTATTCATGAAGGAGGAAGAGTTCGTTCACCATAACGCTATTGCGATCAATTTCGGATCAATCCCTTTGGGTTAAATTGCACCACTAGTGTCCTTATACAAAGACGGATTGGGCTTTAAATAAACCTCTAAAATTGATTGGCCATTAAAAAAAACAAGGCAAGCTAAACAGAAAGAACGATAGCAAGCACTCAAGTCTTTAGTTCAATGTCTTCGTCAGTATTTTGGAGTTTCTTTGCAAGTCTTAAGTTTAATGTACTCTTTTTGAACTTCATCCTAGTGTAATATAACAGACGGGCGCTGTCGTTGAGAACGCGCGAGCGCATCGGCTGTCGTCAATCAATGAAAATGTCACGAACCAAGCGTGTGCGGGCAGAATGACCTCCAGGGTTCAGACGTGATTTTAATATAATCACACATGAATTGTCACGTGTTTCACGATAGTTTTCACTAGTGTCACCGAACATTCGGGAACCTTCGATTTTTTCCAAAATATCTGTATATAAGAAATCACGTCGGGAGATTTTGGCAGTTGAAGGCAGGGTCCTAAACAGGTGCGTCAGAACTTCATGAGACCCCAACCTGTCATAACCAGCCTGTCACAATACGATTGACTAGAGCGTGTCAACAAGCTTGCTACCATGACATCCGCCGTCGCCACCAAGGAGAAGAGGGAGGAAGAACGCATGAAACAAACTTTTCGAGCTTCAAGCCGTTGTAACCCAAGTGAATAAAAAAATGAATACTATTTTTCTTCCCTAAATTTCGAGTTTGAGTGTTTCTTTTTCTGCGGACTCCTTTCTTTCAAACACAACACTATTTTCTATTGGTAGTATGACTATAGATCTATCCCATTATTTCAGATATGGGGGGGGTCCTTGTGGTGTGATGCTTAAAACACTGGACTGCGGAAGCGTAGTAAGCGAGTTCGAAGTCTAGTAACGGTGTTACATTCACTTGGGAAAGTAATGAACCCACTTATCCTCCCAGATATTAGTTAAATAACATCACTTCTTCTTCTAGAAGGGTGGCTTTGGTATCAAATAACCCACCAAGATTGATGAGCCATTAAACAAACCATACCAAGGCTTAATATACAAATTATACACAACTACAGTCCAATATTACAACAAAGTTAAAATAGTTTAACTACAAGTTGATAAAAAGATGAGTCCGTTCTTTATTAAACACTGTGTATATTACAGATTATCTTTCTTAAAAGTACATTATTGTTTTATCTCCTTTTTAAGTTCTTTGTTATAAATATTTACTTCATCAAAATAATGGGAAAACATTACAGAACGTGATTATTTCTGAATGATTTTAAGGCGAAAAGAGAAGGCAGTTTTAAAGACAATTTTTCATTTAATAAAAAGGGTAAAAAAACAAGGAAGACATTATTTTCTTTGACAGGGGTCGATCTTCTATTGCAGACGTTAAAAGGAAAATCGTTATTAATGTTTTTACTAATGCCTCAGAGCATTTCCCTCTACGGTACAAAATGAGGCTGTCATTAACTCGTTTGTTTGGGGAAATTGACATCGTTTTCCTGAATGCAATTTGGAGTCAAGGAATAAATTCCGAGAGAAAAAAAAATCCAAATATTGAAAAACAGGACTAAAAATCAATGAATAATTTTAAGGCCCAGAAGTTGATTTATTCTAAAACAAAATAAAATAATTCTTTCTTTAAATATAGAAAAAAATACATACATAAGATGTTTAAGGTATGATACTAATATAAAAAGAATAATCGAAAAAGATATCTGTATAAGTATTTTTTTCGGAAAATAATCATATTTTGGTTTTTTTTCCCGCCGTTTGTGTTGATGCCGGCGGCCATGTTGTTGTGAATCTCTGGCGGTCGACCACACATTGAGGCGTTGCAGATAGCAGGCGATTTCAATCAATTTTTTTTTTCTTGGCCTTTTTATTTCTGCACAGATTTTTTTCAAAATATCGAAAAATGTTTTCAAAATTGTTTTAAAATTTTAGCAATTAAACTTTTGAATACAAGAAATATCGTGTTTCTGAATGTCAAGTTATATCCTCAGGCATAATTCTTTATCTTGTGTTTTTCCTTGTTTCTTACAAACAAAATACAAGTTCAAGTCCAGATGAAAGCTTGAGATTTTTTTATTGTGATATTGAATGTAAATATTTTCCGTCATTATTCCTTAATATCTATAATATTTTGCTCATTTCTTTTAACGTATGTATTTATTCACATTAGGAAGAAAATATACAACAAATCAATCTATAAGACCATTACTCAGTAAGAGTCAAATAGATAACTTTTTTTAAAAAAATTACTTAGATTCCATAATATCTTTCGTGCGCATGTGCAAAAACTCTTTACAAATGTTGAATATTGACCTTCGACCCGGCCAAACTTACCATTCCAAAGTGATGCACCGGAAGGAAGTGACACATTCCCATGGCCAGTAATCGAAAGAAATCGCGTAGGCGGATTTGGATGACGAAATGGGACAAGGTACTATTTACCCAACCCCTCCGCTCGGGCAGGATATGACACAAGGTCAATTTTTAAGCGGAGTTTAACAGGTTTGAATTCAGAGTTTTCCTTCTCCTAGACTAGTTGCCTCAACAAGGCTGAAGAACCTAGTCCGTCCTACTATTTACCCATAGCTGGAGGGAGAATAAGGGGGTTCATACCTTTCCCAAGGGTATTTGCCCGAAAGTGAACATAATAGCGCGACTGGAGTACGAACTCGCGTACTACGATTCCGCAGTTCATCGCTTTAACCATTACACCACGAGGACACCCTAAAAATGGGACAAGGTAAAAGCCCATGATACACTCATAGACTGATGTACCGGAAAAGAGTGACCTCTGAACTGCATGACAGTTATTTCCGCTTAATGACGAACAAACATGCCATTCCAAAGTTTGAGTGGGTGATTGAGTGGGCGATTGAACTATTATATAACTAAGTGAGGACAGGAAGTTGGGGAGCAGAGAAGTCGGTAGAGAAAGCCACCGCCCGGCGGAGGGGCCTTCAGGGGCCCCGAGAGAGTTGGAGATCAGATGAGTTTGAGACAAGATGTGGTAGAGAAAGCCAGCAGAAAGCTCAGTCCCCGGGCCTCCGGTTGAGCATCAGTAGAACGAGAAAGACGTAACGCTGATGGCCATAAGAGTGGGGGTCAATATATTGCAGTCTTTGTTAAGTCTACAACTCCCTCTTACACGCAAACGTTACAATAAAGTGAGAGGTATATTTTTTTAAAGAAGTCTTTGCTCGTCTGTTATTATTGCGATGGTATGTATTCAGCATATATATGTATATATGAATCTGTATATGAGTATATAACACCAGCAGCTACATGAAATATGTAAAATTGAACATAAATCGTACTTTATTCTAGCACAGTTTGCTAGGGCTGTAGAATACACCGATTGCATCTCCGCAGAGGGGTAAGACCCCACTAACGAGTATCCTGGATATGACACTAATCCATCACAGCCCATTTGGCTAGAGCTGTAGAATACACCGACTGCATCACTTCAGGTCGGGGCGGGAAGAACCGCTAACGATTGTCCTGTATACCAAACCATCACAGTCCAGTCGGTTGGGGCTGTGGTATACACCAACTGCATCTCTTCAGGTGGGTAAGACCCCACTAACGAGGGTCCTAGATATGACACAAAACCAACTCAGTTCAGTCGTTTAGGTCTGTTGAATACACCGACTGAATCTCTGCATAGGGATAAGACCCCGCTAACGAGTATCCTGGATATGACACTAAACGATTCCAGTAATGCTGGAGCTTTGGGAAATGCGGAGCACCCCTTCATTGCCATCGCTCCCTGGTCCAATCTGGCCCAGAGTTGTAGCACCTGATAGGGTCCTATTTATAGATCAAATAGAACTAAACTCTAATACTGTTTAAAATTGAAATGTTTTTGATATTTAAACAGCGTACTTATACTAAACTGAATTGTTTGAAATGAAACTGTTTTTGACATTGAAACTGTTCCTACGTTAAACTATTTTTTTAAATAGAACGGTTTCGACATTTTACTGTGTGTAAACAAAATCTATACTTATACTAATCAGATTTGTTTGAATGAGAACTGTTGAACTTAACTGAACAGCTTGAAATTGAATTATTTTTAACAATTTAACTGTGTACTCATGCTAAAAAGTATTGTTTGAAATAGAACTGATTATTTGTATTAAAATGGATTTGCCATTAAATAACATACAAAGGTTGATATGCCACAAAACCCAATCAACCAGCCTGTGTTTTATTCTCAAGCCACTCGGCATAAAATAATCCTGGATGGGTTGAAATGTTGTTTAAGCCAATCAATCAACCAATCATGCATGACGATTACCAATTACAGTGAAGAGAAATCTAAAAAATTAAGAACTGCAAAAATTACACAAGTCGTAGGAATTCATATGAAAAATAATTTGAAGTTGGCCGAACTATAAGTGGCTTGATAAACTTCATATAAGACATTCAGTGTCATTGACAACTCTCTGAGTAAAAAATACTTCGTTAAAAATAGTATGAAATTGGTTCAGCGATAAGGGTCATTAAAACGGGTCATTGGCCTAATGAGTAGAGTGTTTGCCAATGGTCTCGGTGATCGGGGTTCAATCCCAGGTCGAGTTATACCAAAGACACAACAAATTGTAATTGATACTGCCTTGCTTAACACTCAGAATTATAAGGTAAGGATCAAGGGGTAAAGTGGAGCAATCCAGGGAAAGGAGTAGCGCCTTCCCCTACACCTTGGTGTAGTAGCTATTGAAAAGGGAGCCTTTGTGTCACCCTCAACTAAGGTTACCAACTTTACTTATTTATAAGGGTCATGATGCTCTCAATAT
Source organism: Sepioteuthis lessoniana (assembly GCA_963585895.1). Taxonomy (NCBI): domain Eukaryota; kingdom Metazoa; phylum Mollusca; class Cephalopoda; order Myopsida; family Loliginidae; genus Sepioteuthis; species Sepioteuthis lessoniana. Next base: position 16,192,231 of record OY757933.1, read on the forward strand.
AAGATATGTAGTGTCACAAACAAGTCTCTAAGTAAAAAATATTAATTCAAACAAATAAAATAAAATTAGTTGTGCTATATGATGTTTTCTGTATTAGACGTAGTATCATTGCCAACTTTTTAAGTAAATTGAAGTCATCTTGTATAAACAACTTTTTCCTTTAGTTTATTTTGGTTTCTTTTTTTAATGGCATATCAAACTTTAGGACTTATTTAATGCCATCATTGTAAAAGAGCTGAAGAACCCAGTCTGTCCTACTATTTACCCATAGCTGGAGGGAGAATGATTGGATTCATACCTTTCACAAGGGTATTAGTGCTATGTGAATTGCAATCAATCTAGTCCAGGATTTGAACTCGTGCCGCCGTGTCTATTCCCTACGACGATAATCATTACACCACGGGCACTTTGAGATTGTTATTATTTTTAAAGCTGGAAATTTGTCAAGAATTCTCATTTCTGTCTCTAACTGAACATTTCTACTTCTCGGTGGGCACGCCCCCGGCCATTTGGCTGGGCGGTCTGGCATTCGTGCCGGATGGGTGCTCGAAACCAAGAGCAGACTCGGGGCCGAAATGACCCCCAGCTTCGGCTGGCCAACCTTCGGGTGGGCGAGCTGCACTTTTGTCCCCTTTGTACGGCACTAGACCAAGCGTCTAGTTTAAGCCGTAAACTGGCATACGTGCCCGGACCCACATTTGGGTTCGTGAAACTGCTTGCCTCATCAGGCTCACATTGCACTAAGTGAGCCGATCAGCAGCACAGACCAGCAGGGTTCGAGTCACGGCTCGTTCCCGACCTTCCCCTCCCCTTTATCCCCACTTTAATCGGCCTTCGGGCTTTTGACCTTGTGTCAAGTCGTGTCTGGTGGGAGGCAGCGACAAATACACGGCTGTTGTAATTCTGCCTTTTCAGTGTGTATTTCCCGTCAACGAGTCTATTAAAGGCCAAAGCCGATCACATGACTGAGGCTCCTGTATGCCTTAATGCAATTAACCAACTGCGAATTGAGAAACGTCTTTGAAGGAGATAGCTTAATACGACTTCAATCAGCATGGGAATAGAACCATAATAGATTTATGTGTTAGTCTCTCTGCCTTACAGTCTCCTTCTATGCTCATTGCAGAGGAAAATAGACAAAAAGAGAGCGAGGTATTTAGATAAAAATAATAAACATTTCAACTTGTTCAACATAGTATGAATATTTGATATTTGTTAGGAAAATCAATGAAAGATAAACTGAATTATCTTCTGATAAAGCGATGAAATATGAATTAGGGAATTTCTCATATTACGAATTCATTTTAGATATTAGAAGCCTGACCCTCACGTTCACTGGCTTGCAAGCCTTCGTCTCTGTGTAAAGAAATATAGCTCAACATATAAAACACTAAATGTATTTACCCAAAATTTCTGTCAATATGTGACAGGTTAATTACTAAGCGGAGTAAAGTTAGTTTCAATTTAGTTTTCCTTCTCCTAGATAAGTTTCCGAACCAAGTCATAACAGCCTAGACTTCCCAGCTTTTTACCCGTCAGTAGAGGAACCACAGACTAATTCTTACCATTCCCAAGAGTATTAAAGTGAAATGAAACCCAAACTAATCATATTCCAGCGGTCTTAGCCTTCCGCTTTTCGATCAGATCTAATTTTATTTATTTAATAAGAATTTGGAATGTAAATATTCGATACATTAAACTAAAAATATTTTATGTACCTATCTATTGTGAAGAAGACAATTTTTTTCGATATTTTTCATCAAGAGAGTATATTATTTTGTCTTAACGCCATTTACATTTTCTGATCATTCAATTTGACTGCTTGTTTAAAAATTAATCATTCTTAATAGAATTTTATTATTATTATTATTATTATTATTATTATTATTATTATTATTATTATCTTCTAAATGCAGTGAATTAGTTGTTTATCCACCCTGTCCAAGGACGAGGCCGACGGCATTAATTTGCTGTAGGCTTTGATTCTTGCGGACATTGTCCAGCAAAGGCAGACCTTAGACCGAAAGGTCTCCAGTTTCGGTGGGCGAGGTGCTTTATTGACACTTTTGACACTTTTCTATTGCACTGGACCTTGCGGTCCAGTTTAAGCTATAATCAGGCTTCCGCACCTGGACCCAGACTTGGGTCCATGTCCAGATAGGCTCATTAGGCCCACATTGCGCTCAGTTAGTCGATGGCCATCATAAACCAGCAGAGCTCGAGCCTCGGCTCCTGTCTGATCTTCCCCTCCCTTTATCCCCACTATAATCGACTTTCGGGTCATTGACCTTGTGTCAAGTCCTGTCTGGTGACAGGCAGGGACAAATACAGCCATGTCATCCGGAGATATTGAATACGCTGACTGTATCACTACAAAGGAGTAAGAAAGACTCCAACGTGCATCATGGATATGACTAAATAATCAGGAGTAGTTCAGGAGCTTTCATCATCATCATCATATCATGCTGGATCACGGATATCCCTGACCCTCTCTCGCCACTCCTCCCTATCGTTCATCGCCCTAGGTAGGTCTTCAGGACAACAACCTGTATCCTCACATAGCTGCTGAATGTACGTTCGTGCTGGTCGTCCTGCTTTTGCGCGGCCGTGTGTGGGGATCCATAAGAGTACATCTCTTATGAGTTCATCTCTGCTTCTCCAGCAATGTCCTGCATGTCTGGTTCGCCTAACTTGAATAGTTTTCGTGATAGGGGGCAGGTGGCCGTACAGTTGGTGTCTTGTGGGGTGCTGCTGCCAGGACTTGTTCAGGATCGCATGCAGCATTCTTGTGTAATTGCCATCTAGTTTCTTCTCGAGCCGTTTTGTTAGCGTCCATGTAGTGCATCCATATAGCAGTATCGATGTGACCGCTGCCTGGAAGAAACTGCGCTTCATTTTATCGGTTAGGTCTGATTTCCATATAGTCGATAGCCTATTGATAGCCGTCCATGCCTTCGTTAACCTCGTTTCGATGTCCTTTTCGGTTGAGGGACTATGAATTACCCTTCATTGCAATTATACTGATCCGGAACTGTAGAACATTTTATGATCCTGTGTATATATCAAATACAAATATCTAATCATGTTCTATCCTTCAAATCATTTAACTGCGGGCAAATAAATTACAGATGTTAAATTAAATTATTAGTATTACATAGCAAGTCATAGAATCATTTAACTGTGTACAAATGAAACTATTGGTGTAAAGGTAACATACCCATATATGAATATGTGAAACGTTCTTAGAATGTTCATAACATATATACATAGAACACAGGAATCCCGAAACACGAAAAAACTAACGACTTCTTAGTTCAGGTACGAAACTTTTTATTACCTTTGAGTTTAAAGGTTTTTCGACATAAGGAGAGAGAGGCGCAATCTTTCTGTACTGGCTTTTCCATTTGCCCCACTTCTTGTGCGGCGCCCGTTGCGCGCAAATTCGTCTGGCCTCTGCGAGCCCCGAAAGTCGACCCTTCTCGTTCGGTGTCTAGTTCTCAACTCTGCGCCGCGCCCGCAACGCGCAAATCCGTCCGGCCTTGTCCAGGTCTGAATCTAAACTAACTGGCTTTTCTCAAATCTCAGCCCACGCTTCCGGTGAGTGACGTCACTTACATCCCAGGGTCCTATCCTTTATCTGGGATTTTTATTTTGACATATGTGAACGACACATCCTCCCCGCATGCGCGTTAACACCTGCGCTCAAGTTTGCACCTAACTAACCCATGTGCTGAGCCGAAAGGTTCTCAGCCTAACTAAACCCAAAGGCAAGATGTATAAAATGAAATCCCTCGGCCATTATATTACATAAGCAATACTTGAAGTCATTTAACTGTGTTCAAATAAATGAACTCAGATTCCTTTAAAAAGGATGACACCTATCAACTACTGGTTTACAAATCATATATATTTTATATATATGTATAAATAGGATTGCTTGGTTGATTGGGTTTTATGACATATCAATCTTTCTGGTTATTTAATGCCAAATCCATTTTCATACAAATAATCAGTTCTATTTCAAGTTATTCAGTTTAGCAAAAGTACGCAGTTTAAATGTAAGTGCACAGTTTAATTATAAAAAAACATTTCTCTTCAAGATATTCATTTTGGTCAAACAGTTCAAATCTAAACAATTCAATTTAGTATAAGTATAGATTTTGTCCATACTTAGTTAAATGTCAAAAACTGTCCTATTTCAAGTAATTCAGTTTAGTATAAGTGCGCATTTTAGTTCTATTTTACCCAGAGATAGGACCCTATCCTGTGCTACCACTCCGTGCCAGAATGGACCTGGGAGCGATGGCAATGGTGGGGTGCTCCGCGTTCCCCAAGCTCCAGCATTACTGGAATCTCGCCATCAGATCGTTTAGTGTCATACAGGACACTCGTTGGTGGATCTTACCCCTATGCAGAGATGTAGTCGATGTATTCTACAGCCCCAGCCGACTGGGCAAGTATAAACAGGATTTGAAATAAATAACCAACAAATATTAATATATCATAAAACCAATTAACCAACCAATCAGTCAATCGCTAATTGTGAACAAGAATCTTAATATCCATTTTTTATTAGAATATGAACTCACATTTGTTTTATTTTAAAAATTATTATGTTTGAACATCAAGACAATTGTATTCAGACCTAAAGTTTATTGGGGAAAAATATTTCTAAAAATTTCAGTTCAGTTTTGCATAATTAGAGTTTCAATGTCAAAACCAGTTCTATTTCAAACAATTCATTATTAGCCTAAGTACGCTGTTTAAAAGTTAAAACCGTTCTATTTCAAGCAATTCGGATTAGAATTAGTAGACAGTTTAGTTCTATTTCGATAAAACCCTATCAGGTGTTACATTGCCAGACCAGAGTAAACCTTAGAGCGATGGCAATGAAGGAGTACATCTCATTCCCTAAAGCTCCAGGATTATAGGAACCTCATCATCCGATTGTTTAGTGTCATATCCTGGACACTTGTTCGGTTGGGGGGAATTACCCCTCTACAGAGAAGCAGTTTGTGTATCCTACTGCCCCAGCCGACCAGGCAATTGTTTTATATTTTCTTTTTTTTATTTTCATTTTCTATTTAGTAAATTGTCCAAGCCTTCATTTGTTATTACCCAAAATATTTCACTCAAATTATATTTTGCAAAGTTAGCATGGAGGAATTTTTTAATTTTTCAAATACCAAAGAGATCTCCCAAATTAGATAATTTTGTTTTTGGCCCTGATAATTTATTGTCATAAAGGTATGTTAGGGGGGTGTACTCGTGGTGTAATGGTTAAAGCGATGGACTGCGGGATCGTAGAAAGCGAGTTTGTACTCCAGGCGCGCTATTGCGTTCACTTTCGGGCAAATACCATTGGGAAAGGTATGAACCCCCTTATCCTCCCAGCTATGGGTTAAATAGTACCACTATTGTTCTTCTAGGAGAATAGCTTTGGCATTAAATAACCTACAAAGAGTTGATATGCCATTAAACAAAGAATCCAAACCAAAGGTATGTTATTATTTTACATCCTCGATTTGAACAACTGCAGACGAACCTTAATTAATTGATCGCGAATAATTATTTTATAAGGCGAAATAATTTTTCTCTTTATGTTCAGAATTTTTAAATCTCTACGGTTGTGTTCGACTTGCAGGAATATTCTGTTCATTATTGGTAATTTCTCGAGACCACGATATGATAACAGTCATTTATCTCCATTGGAAACAAAATATTTTACATAAATTTGAATAAGGGCGTATCTAATTTCCAAGCTTCTCCATAATATGTATTATGTAGCACAAAGTTAATTTATAGTTGTTAGAAGTAGGGTGCCTCTGGTGGTGGTAATTTACTAAGCTTTTTGCTTAGATGTGGCACAAGGCCATATGAAAGGGGCACCCAATGAGACTCGAACTCACTCGTGTAGGTTTGCTAGTCTAGCTTGCTAACCGTTACACCACCAGAGGCACCCTCTGGTGGTGTAACGGTTAGCAAGCTAGACTAGCGAACCTACAGGAGTGAGTTCGAGTCTCATTGGGCACCCCATTCATTCGGCTTTGTGCCACATCGAAGCAAAGAGCTTTGCAAATTATTATAGTGGTTATAATTTAGTCTTCCTTCTTGGAGACCGGCTGCCGTCCAAAGGAAAATATTTTAATCTGCTCATCTATTAACTAAAGTTGGGTAGGGAACAAGTGATGTATTAATACTTTTCTTAAATGTTTTGGCACCAAAAGAAAAGAAAACAGCTTCATTTAATCCGAATTGCTTGAAATAGAACGGTTTTAACTTTTAAACAGCGTTCTTGGGCTAATGATGAATTTTATGAAATAGAACTATTTTGGGCATTGAAAATGTAATTATGCAAAACTGAACTGTTCGAAACAGAATTGTTTATATGTATGAAAATGAATTTGGCATTAATAACCTACAATAGTTGATGTGCTATAAAACAAAACGAAACTAAAACAAAATAGAAAAAAACAAAATGAATTTATTAAACATGCGCAAATTTTTAGAAATATTTTTTCCTCAAAAAACTTTAGGTCTGAATACAATTGTCTTGATATTCAAACAATAATTGTTGGAATAAACCAATTGTGAGTTTATATTGAGTCTCTTTCCGATTTATTTTGCAATATGCATGTATACCGAATTTGGTTGTTTTGTATCTAGATGTTTTAGAGGTGCGCTTATGTAAATGTTTATCGTCGTAGAGAATGGAATCGGAGATTCGGGTTCAATTCCTTGACGAGACTGTGTGCTTAAAATTTTGGGTTAATGCATGAAGAAGGCATAGTCTCATCTGCCTTTTAAAACCCTGAGTGATGGGTAAATAGGAGGGCAGATAAGGTTCTTCAGATTAGAATAAGAAACCTATCCAGGAGAAGAAAAACTTAAAGATTTACATTGATCCTATTTACCAACCCCTCCGCTCGGGCAGGATATGACAGAAGGTCAATTTTTTAAGCCGAGTTTAACAGGTTTGAATTCAGAGCTTTCCTTCTCTTAGACTAGTTGCCTCAGCAAGGCTGAAGAACCTAGTCTGTCCTACTATTTACCCATAGCTGGAGGGAGAATAATTGGATTCATACCTTTCCCAAGAGTATTAGTGCTATGTGAAATGCAATCAGCCTCGTCTAGGATTTGAACTCGTGTCGCCCTGTCCATTTCCTACGACGATAACCATTACACCACGGGCACCACCGCAAAAAAGATTTACATTGATAGACATCCTCTTTTTGTGTCCTGGGTATGACGATTTTGTATCTGATGGTCAGGCTCCAGTCCATAAGTTTGGAAAATGAGGAGAGTGCCTTCCTCACAATTACTCCCAGATCCACTCAAACTCGGTGTGGTAACTGTTTGAAAGATTCCTTCTATTCTTCAAATAAAACTGCTTATTTATTAGGATTATTATTCTGAGTGATTAGAAACCATACCGCTCTGTGGAAATGGATCGTATTAGATAGGGATACTTGATAAAGATAACCGTTAATGTTAAATAATAATAAGGAAGGCATTACAAACAAATGATTCATATAAACTATAATAATTAGAGTTAAATAGCAATAAATGAAACTGCTTAACTGTGTGCAAACAATTGATTACTATTCGACATTTGCATATATATATATATGTATATATATAAGCAGGTTTCGGCAATACTCAAAAGTTTCTATGCCATAAAACCATTTAAATTTGCGGAAATGAAGCTGTTAGTGTTAGCAATACTGTGTTTAAAAAAAAAAAGCTCTGGTTTGTTTAAAATGATTACACTTGTAGACAATTCGTTTAAAAATTATATCTATATATATATATATATATATATATACAAAGAGGATTTAGCATTAGATAATCCACAAAGGTTGATATGCTATAAAAACCAACCCACCAACGAACACACCAACATTCTGCGAGCGCCCAGGGTTGTTAAATACATATATACGACTGGACGTCCGTTGATCTTTAGAAATCAAACACTTTTATAAATCTGATATGACTACATGAATTTGAACCGTAGACAGCAGTCGATCTGTGTATGGTAACAAGTTTTTCTTTCAACCGTTAAAATAAAGGGAGAAATATGTTAATTCTTGTTTTCTTTTTCTTGTTTTTTTTTTCTTGCATCTCAGATACAATTATCTGCATTTTTATGCTATCTTTTTAATGTTAACCTTGTCTTCAAATTTTGAAAGTCATAATCAAGAATTCTATACACAGGATATCTTTATAAAATGCTGACGTAACATACGTGGGTCATTCAATAAAAAAAGATTAATATTCCTTCCTGAATTGGCTACAGGAAGTACCGTTTACAGTTGCAGCTATTTCAAGGAAGTCAATATATATAGGCCCTTTCATATCCTTTACTAATCTCTTCGCCCAGAACATTTTCTTTACTGGAGAGTCTGTGTACTTCCACTCCACTTAGTCTTTTCAACTCACACTCCTAATAGCAAAACCATGTTTTCAAGGAAATCAATATACATAGATCCTTTCATATCCTTTACTAATCTCTTCGCCCAGAACTTTTTCTTTATTGGAGAGTGTTTTTATTTCTTTTCAACTCAGGTTCCTCATAGCAAACCCTGTATTTAACTTTGATTGAAATAAATTGTTTTAAAGAAATAAAAATTTCAACTTATGTTGTTCAATTTTCTCGAAAATGTGTTAAAATTAACGTTTTTATAAACTACGTCTTTCCAATTTATTTAGTATTTTTCCTTGATATTCTTTCTTTCTAACGAAAAAAAAAAACCTGTTTGCTGCTTTTTGTAATCATTCGTGTCAGCCCGAATAAGCGAGTTCATGACATTTGGCTAACAAACTAACGCTCTAAAAAGGTGTTAAGCTGTCGATGGGGCCCTGAATATCCTGACTGAATCCTCTCGTCAAGCCGATAAAAAGTAGGTCTCAGCATGAAACTAAATTGTATCCTGTGGTGAGGATCCATTTCCAAAGATTTTGGGGACTGTGAAATCGCTTCTTTGTTTTCCTTACTTTTTGACGAAGGCTCGTGGCGGCAATTCCATGTTTAAGCCATTTGAAAACAGTTGTTGACTAAAATGCTTCTTCATACATATGAGAAATTCGGCTGGGAATTTCAGATGGTGTGCACCTCTAAGCCGCTAGAAATTCGGTGTCAGAACACTGTTTAAGCATAGTGTATTCTATTCGATTATCCACCACTTAGAAGAATTGTCTCAAGACAAGAACGAGGTTAAACAATTTCCGCTTGAAACAAATTCCAGAGTTCAGAAAAGAAAATTCTGAAAAAAAAAAAAAAAACAAAAAAAAAAACAAAACAAGAAACTTTTTTGGCGCAAAATTCCCCTTATTTATTGAATGTCACTCGAATATTTGCTGGCCACTGATCCTTTAAGACGATCATGCATGTACAAGAGAAAATCAATCAATGCTTTAGTGGAAAATAAGCCAGCGTCAGGGAACGCAAGCTTTGGCACAAGCGCAATGGTAATTATTGGCGATTATTATGACTATAATATTTACGGATAACGATCAGGAGGATTGCACAAATGGACATCATTATCTGCGCATGCGTTCTGCATATTGCCAATCCGGTTGCAGAGACCTTAAAACAACATCACTAATGAGAATTTCCAGAGCCAAAGCATGGTGATATTTGCTGCTAAATGGACTAACTGCAATGGGCAAAGCACTTATTAAGCCGGCAGGTCGGTGATTTGATGGTGGTATTCATTATACGCTATAAACAATCCAAGACTGAGAAGAAGAAGAAGAAATAAAAGACGGCCAATATCGTATTTAAAGTGGAATTTCTGGGAATTTGGGGGAGTTTTTTCTTTTCTTTCCTTATACTTTAACTTTCTTTCTGTTTTTCTTTCTTTCTTTCTTTTAATTTCTCCGAGTGGAGGTGGGTAATTTTAGCACTTTTTAACTTTCTTTCGAAGGAGAAGAAGAAATTAAAGACGGCCAATATCGTATTTAAAGTGGAATTTCCAGGAATTTGGGGGAGTTTTTGCTTTTCTTTCAATATACTTTAACTTTCTTTCTATTTTCTTTCTTTCCGTGTTAATTTCTGCGAGCTGGGGGGTGGGGGCAAGGGTGTAATTTTTGCACTTTTTTAACTTTCTTTCTTTAAAAAAATTTTGAAAAGAATATTTCGAATTATTTTTACTTACTGTGTTTTTCTCTTCAAAAAATTGTCCCAATTCAAAATGCTCCAATAGGCATTTTCTTTTCTTTCAACGTTTCAATTGCCCAGTCAGCTGGCGCTGTAAAACGCACCAACTGCTTCTCAGCAGATGGGTAAGCCCTACCTGTCAACAAGTGTCCTGGATATAACACTAAACAATCTGATGTTGAAATTCCAGTAATGCTGGAGCTTTGAGCGATACGAAGCACTACTATATTGTCATCGCTGCCAGGTTCACTCTAGCCATGAATGGTAGTACCTGACAGGGTCCTATCTGTGGGTCAAATAGAACTAAACTGCGTACTTATGCTAAACTGATTTGCTTGAAATAGAACTATTTTAACATTTTAACTGCGTACAAATGCTAAAAGTAATTGTTTGAAATAGAACTTTTTTGTATGCTAAAGTGAATTGTTTGAAATAGGACTGTTTGTAAAATACCGACAGAATATTTGCCGGGAGGTAAGACCTCACCAACGAGTCTCCTGGATATGATACTAAATAATCTGATGGTAAAGGTCAAGTAATGCGGGAGCTTTGGGGAATGCGAAGTACCCCTTTATATCTCGTGGTCTCCTTCCGGTTAGACACCTGCTCGAGTGGCCTACCCCGACGCACTGTCATCCTCCTGTTTACTAATCACAACGTGACAGCTTGTCAAAGCACACGGAGTCACCAGTTATTATATAACACTAATTACAGAGCAATTTCCTTTATCTGAATGTAGCTTATTATTACATAAATTGACATAATAGTTTCTTTTGTGACTATCTAAAGTGTGAAACGTTACCCCCTCACCCCCACCACATTATCTCAGTCTTCTAACCATGTCATTTCTTAGCCGGCCGGTGATCAACTAGTGGTTCGAGGGGGCAACGCACATTTCTCTACCTACCACACAAGAATACGATCGAGGGAAACAGGAGAAAACAAAACAGACGAACAAACACGAACAAAGCTTGGGGTTACCAAGAGCAGAGGAAGGTATGCAACACTACATGCATGTGCATTCCTGATAGCAGATATGGACTAACGCTAGCGTGGGTTACTAGCGAAAATTCCACAATGCTACTGGAATCAGACATCTTGAGACTCTTCTTCACTGGACCCTATCTTGTCTCCTCGCCTCTCTGTTCCGGTGTCTGGTGTTGACTGCCCCTCCGTTCTTCCACGCCAACTTCTGCTGTTCGCCTCTCTCCTGTCCAGCCGCAACTCCTCTCTCGGGTCCAGCCACCAACTCTCTCCTGCTCTCCTGCCACCAACTGCCTCTCTCTGGCGCGCGTCGTCAACTCTCATTCGCCTCCCCGTCCCACTTCCGGGTACGGCGAGATTTCAGGTCCAAGAATCCTTTGTCTGGTTTCGCGCCAAAACAGACTCGTCTGCTTTGGCGGCCTACCCCCATAGTGCTACATACCTCCCTCTCTTACCTTTGTCATTTATTCTCAATAAATTACAACACGATTTAACAACAAGCAAAAAAAAAACAAGAACATTTACAGGAAGTAAAAACCGAACTTACAAAATTTTAAAGGGGTTCGGTCGTCCCCTAAAAAAAAATAATAAATAATATAACAACACCATATCATCATACACAAAAAAAAATTTAAAAATAAAAAAATATTGCTGGATTCAGCTCTTCCACCTTGCTCTCCTGTGAACAATTCTGGGGTCTCCTGACTCATCCTTATTCTTTATTCCAATAGGACTTTTCGATTCACCTCCAGCAGTATTCAATTTTTCTTCAATTCGCCCCGCCCCCACCCAACAGAACACAGGGGAATTTTAACCACCCCAACCCAACAATTTCAGGAGGATTTTTCCATTCACCTCCAACGTTATTCAACTTTCGAACATTTCACCCCATTCTCCAACCCATCAGAACACAGGGGAATTTTAACCACCCCTACCCAACAATTCAGGAGTATTTTTGGACTTGTCTCCCCCCTTTCCTTACGACGTGGGAGCATCAGTAATCTCCGCAGTTCGATCGGTGTCGTAACAGGAATAATGTTCCAGAAAGCACTGTGGAATTCACTTCCCAACCTGGGGGCCTTCACTGCCCCCTGCAACAAACAAAACAAGTCTCTCAGCCATCAATCACCATGGATTTTCAAAAGATAAAAAAAAAACAAAGCAATTGACACCATCTCCCAGATCGTCCAGCCATGACCAGCCAGGGGGGAGGAGCAACCGGACACCGCCCCGCGCCCAGGTATCGTCTTCCCAACCCATCGTCAACCGTTTCCTCGGTACCATTTCATCAATTCCATGTCAACCAGGCCACTCGCCCTCCCAAATCATCATTTGTATAACTTACTACCCCTCGATACCAGTCCGCGAAACGGGGCTCCCGTGCACCCCCCCCCAGGGGAACACGATCAGACGAAGTGAAGAAGTGCCAAGAGCAGTTAAACTTACGAAAAATAAACCCAGAAAATCCATGAAGGTAAAACAAAAATAAAAAATAAAAATAAATTAAATTAAAAAAATCAAATAAAATAAACAAATAACAATAAACAACAAAGCAAATGACACGGTAAGCCCAGTCCCCCAAAACCAACGAAAAACAAGGCAAAGTATAACAAAAAAAAAAAAACAAACGAAAAAAAAACAAAAAACAAAGGATAGCAAAAAAAAAAAATCCACACAAGTTAAACAAAAAAAAATTAATAATAAACAATTCACAGACAAAAAATAAAAAAGAAATAAAATAACTACAATTGACAAATATATAAAAATAAAATTGTTCTGAAGGAATCTGTCACGCATCCACCTTCTAACCCTTGTCTCTCTTCCCTTGAGATCTCTGCCCACTTCCACCATTTCTCTTTGCGACTTACTTTCCTTCTCTCCTGTCCACTTGAATTCTTCCCTCTACCGGGGGTGGTGTGGGAGGGGATAGCGTTTGCTTCCAACCGTTTTTTTTTTTTTTAAATCCACAAAAAAAACAAACTTTCTTTTCTTCCTAAAATCCAAAGTTTACTCATTCTTTTTCTTTCTTTCTTTTTTTTTTTTTTTTTTTAAACAGAGACAGGCATGGATGCAGTGACAAAAATTCCCTAGCAATCTTTCTTTCTTTCTACTTTTCGTTCTCTCTTTTTCTTTCTTCTTTTTTTTTTTCATGACTATCTGTTCTTCCTTCTCTTTCTTTGTTCAATTTTTCCGCCATTTTTTTTCATTTTTTTATATTTTCCATTTTTTTTTTTGTTTTTGTGGTAGAAGCTTTCCTCCACCTTCTACCCTCTGCACTCGGAACGACCCGACTTTGACCAGTCGATTTTAACCTAGCTTCGAAATCTCACTTTCTCTCTAATTTTTCGTTTCATCTTCCCTTTCTCTGGGGTTTTGAAATACCACAATTTTTTTTTTCTTTTAGTGAACCTTGCAGCAAAAAAAAATTTTTTTTTTTTTTTAATCGGTGACTTATCACCTTTCCAGCATAAAAAAATTACTATAAACTTCACAGAACGGACTAACTTTCTTAAGCCACTGGTCCTAACACTTAAGTATAAAAATTTCTATGTGAAACTGCTACGAAGAAGGAGAAAAAAAAACATTTGAATTCTAGCGGTCAAGATAAGTGTGAAAAGAGGGTAAGGGAAGAATACCTTCCCTTCCCTTCTAACAAAAATACAACAACAACAAAAAATCAGCAGTTATCAAGGGTTTAAATATATACACACACACACAAAAAAACGAAATAGATTACTTGGGTTTTTTTTTTTTTTCACATCTTAAAATTTCCTTAAAAATCAAAGATTTTTTTTTAATCGGTGACACATCACCTCTCTAGCATAAAAAGTACTACAAAACTTCTCAGAAGGGACAATATTTTTTTAAGCCACTGGTCCTATCACTTAAGGATGATTATACTATGGAAACTGCTACGCAAAAAAAGATCATTTGAATTCTACTGGTCAAGATAAGTGTGCGAGGAGGGTAGGGGAATAAATTCTTTCTTTCCCTTCTAACAAAAATACAACAAAAAAATCAGCAGTTATGAGGGGCTTAAACATACATACACACACACACAAATGAAATAGATTACTTGGGTTCTTTTTTTTTTCTCTGTACATTTTAGATATCCTTAATCTAAAAAAAATTTTTTTTTTGTTCTTATATTCGAGTGCAGGTGGGTGGGGAATGTGTATTCCTACCTTTGTAGATTTCTTCCTTTTCCATCTTTTTTTTTCTTTTTCTTTGTTTCTTTCGTTTTCTTTTTCCTTCTTTTCTTTTCTCGTTGCTCGCAGGGTCCTTATGGCATTTTTTTTTTCTTCGTCCGCTCGCTTCTCGACTCCTTCATCCCTCGATTCATTCCTACTTTTTTTTATCAGTTTTTTTTTCATCCTGGTCAACGGCGCCATTGTAAAAACGTTACCCCCTCACCCCCCCACATTATCTCAGTCTTCTAACCATTCCACTTCTTAGCCGGCCGGTGATCAATTAGTGGTTCGAGGGGGTAACGCACATTTCTTGCCACCACACATGAATACGATCGAGGGAGACAGGAGAAAACAAAACAGACGAACAAACACGAACAAAGCTTGGGGTTAACCAAGAGCAGAGGAAGGTATGCAACACTTTGCATTCCTGATAGCAGATATGGACTAACGCTAGCGTGGGTTACTAGCGAAAATTCCACAATGCTACTGGAATCAGACATCTTGAGACTCTTCTTCACTGGACCCTATCTTGTCTCCTCGCCTCTCTGCTCGGTGTCTGGTGTTGACTGCCCCTCCGCTCTTCCACGCCAACTTCTGCTGTTCGCCTCTCTCCTGTCCAGCCGCAACTCTTCTCTCTCCTGTCCAGCCACCAACTCTCTCCTGCTCTCCTGCCACCAACTGCCTCTCTCTGGCGCGCGTCGTCAACTCTCATTCGCCTCCCCGTCCCACTTCCGGGTACGGCGAGATTTCAGGTCCAAGAATCCTTTGTCTGGTTTCGCGCCAAAACAGACTCGTCTGCTTTGGCGGCCTACCCCCATAGTGCTACAAAGTGTATATTAATAATTAGGAAGATAAATAAATCTCAACAATTATAGATAATTTATATAAAACTACCAAATTTACTGGATTGGTTTTACGTTATTTAATGCTGAGTCAGTCCGTTTTTGCCAGGAGTTATATAGTTTCATGTATTTTAAGTAATTAAATACTAACATCCACAAACCGCACTGGCAAAATAAAGCTAAAAAATTTTACTGCAAGCGATAAACTTGCGAAATTTCACACGAGAATACCAGGACATGATTGGACTGGAACACACCTTACATCGGTTTGAGATATAGTTTTAGGAACTCTTCCTTGAATAAATTCTCTAATATCATTTAAAAATTGATTTACTGTGATTATATTCAATTGTGATCTAGTTCGTCACCTGACGATGAACAGCTATTTCAACTACAATATATTCCCCAAGAAATTATGGCATAAGATTATGTAAAGTCAACATTCTATTTAAAATCTTTTTGCCTTGAAATCAAGTGATAATTAAAACTGCCAATGTTCATTTCTATCACCAATAACGTTACGTTTTCGATTGAATACACTCAAATCGAAATATAAGCTTTATCTTTTTCCTCAGTTTTTAAAAGTGTCCATCAATGAGGAGATAAAAATAGTTCTCCAATGTGTTTAGTTGAGTGAAAACTACGGCTTTTTTATCACAGAGAAATTGTATTTTCTCCCAATTTCTCTTCTGTAGAAGGAAAAAGAGAAAAAAAACCATATATATATATATATATATATATATATATATCATACTCTCTCTCTCTCTTTTGCTCGTTCGCTTGCTCTCTCTTCAAGTCTACGGATCAAATGGAGCTGTTTAACTATTTAATTGTGCTAAAACAAAAGATTGGTATTAAATAGAATTATTAGTGTTAGAACAAAATACTTGAAACTATTTAATTCAGTACAGGCAGATCAGCTTAGGCTCATTTGAAACGTTTACCTATAAAATATCCATTTACAAATCAGATATAAGTAAGTTGGCGACCATAGTCGAGGGTGACCCGAAGGCTGCCTTTTCGATAGCTTACTACACCAAGGTGTAGGGGAGGGCGCTACTCCTTTCCCTGGATTGCTCCACTTTACCCTTGATCCGTACCTTATAATGCTGAGTGTTAAGCAAGGAGGCATCAAGTACCATTTTTTGAGTCTTTGGTATGACTCGACCTGGGATTGAACCCAGGTCTCCCGGGCCATTGGCGAACACTCTAACCTCTAGGCCAATGTCCGAACTAGATTTAATATAAAATAATCTACTCGTATTTAGATACCATAAAATCCTACCAAACCTAAACTCTCCCCCCCTCTCTCTCTCTCGCACTCAGATCAGTTGAAAATTTTCAATCCTAAAGCAGTCTACAGCTGTATAATCCCCATTTAGCTTTACAAAACGCATTTTGAAACTTTTCACTCCACGGACAGTTACGTAAGATTGTAAATTATATTTTAATATTTCGTCTATCCTTTATTCGTTTGCATTTCGATTGCAGTCTTTCTATCGCTTTCTGTCTCTCTCTGTCTCTCAGTCTCTCTCTCAATATCTCTCTCTCTCTCTCTCTATATATATATATATATATATATATATATATATGTTATGTTTTGACCTTCGACCCGGCCCCAAAAAATGCTATTCCAAGGTGATGCACCGGAAGGAAGTGACACATTCCAATGGCCAGTAATCGAAAGAGATCGCGTGGGCGGATTAAGGCTTATAATATGGGACAAGGTGAAGGTCCAACTGTGCCAAACAGACTGATGCACCGGAAGAGAGTGACCTCTGAACTGCATGACAGTTATTTCCGCTTGATGACGATTAAACATTCGATTTCAAAGATCCAGTGGGCGATCGTGTGGGCGTTGAATTATTATTTAACTCCCTCCAGCTATGGGTAAATAGTAGGACGGACTAGGTTCTTCAGCCTTGGTGAGTCAACTAGTCTAGGAGAAGGAAAACTCTGAATTCAAAACCTGTTAAACTCCGCTTAAAAATTGACCTTGTGTCATATCCTGCCCGAGCGGAGGGGTTGGTAAATAGTAACTCAGTTGAGTTCGAGACCAAGAAGCAGTTGCCAGGAGGGTTCCAGACAGCTAGAGACCAGAAGTGATAAGGAAAGCCACACCCGACCGAGGGGGCCCTAGGGAACCCCGATGGAGTGGACCCCAACATCAGAAGAACAAGAAAGACACAACGTGACGGTCGTAACAGTGGGGTCAAGAAATTACAGTTTATGTTCGGTCTCCCGCTCCCTCTCACATGCAACCCTTGAACAACCCTTTCGAACCCTTGCAATAAAGTGAGAGCTAAATATATTGTTAAAGAAGTCTTCCTGCGTCTTCCTTCATGCGTCGTTTATTACTGCGTCCTTATTTATTGTGTCAGTATGTATCCAGTATATATATGTATATTTCTGCATGAATCAGCAGATGACAATATAACATATATATATATATATATATATATACGTGGATCCTTAAATAAATTTCCATACTTTTTTTCGTATGGGCACTTTTATTAGTAGTACACACATGAAAATCTAGTCCCCTTCGAAGTAATCTCCTCCGGCTGCAATGCACTTGTACCATTCCAACAACTTCTGGAAGGCCCCATGGAGGTCCTCTTGCGTGAGCGTGTCATTGACCTTTGTCGCAGCCTCTTTCATCTCCTCAATTGTCTCATAACGACAGCCTCTGAGCTTAGGAAATAAGTAAAAGTCACAGGGAGCAACTTCTGGACGATAGGGAGGATGAGGAACTGTCTTGATACCCATCTTGGTCAAATAGTCTGTGACAAGGATGGAGTTATGGACTGGCACATTGTCCAGGTGAAAATGCCACGGACCCGATTTGAAGAGTGCTGGCCTCTTCTCTAGGAATCTCTACCTGAACTCACTTAAAACCTCATCATAATAACTCTAATCCTAAGCCTTTGGCCAATCAACTCTGGTGTATTGACTTCTTTACTCCTCCCACATATTTCCTCATCCTCACAGACTGATTGTCTTCCTTGAATCTCTTATGACACTCAAAAACTGATGCTCGATTCATGCAAGATTGTCGAAAAGCAGTCCAAAGCATTCCATACGTTTCTGAGGCATTTTTTCCAAGTTTAAAACATAATCTTATTGCATATCGTTCTTCCTAAGTATCAGATTGCATTTTTGAAATTCACCAGCTGTGACAATCAGGCTTTAGTAGGGAGTACTCCACTTGCTGCTGTAGCTGTTCATTTGAACCTGAAATTATAAAAATTGGTCAGTCATCTCATAAGATGTATAGCAATAACATACTGAATTTTCAAGAGTCTATAACAATTCTAAATGCCCATACAAAAAAGTCTGGAACCTTATCGTATAATCGTCGTATATATATATATACATATATATTGTTACGGCCACCGGCCACGGTAGGATTATAGTGCAAGAACTACTATGTGGACCGGAAGTGGGGGAAGGCGATTGTCGAGTCTTCGAGCCCTAGCAACAGGGGGAGAAGCAGCAGAGAAGAGACAGGGAGGGCGCTTTACCACCAAAAAGAAACGAAACCCAAAAGGTTAGTTTCGAGCTTCGCCAAAGAAGAGAAAGGTCGCCTTTTCACGGGGTCCGGTGAGAGAGGAAATCCTAGTCCCAAAATGGCATATAGAAACATTTAGCTCCGTTGGGTAAGACCCTGAGGCTCAACGTAAAAGAAAAGGGAAACAAAAACTGGTGCCTTGCAACTCGTTAATAGGAGATTAACGAATATGAGAAAAAAAAAAAAAAGAAAAAATTAACAAAAGAAGGGAAAGATAAAATTAAAAAAAAGGTTAGTCAAAATTTTTATCAAGAATAATATACGTAACCTAAATAAGGGTCCGTATTAAGACTATTCCAAAGAAACATTTTGAGGCAGTTCATCAGCAGCTAGTTTCGGCGGAAAACCTATTTGGTTAAAATTTGTACATCCAAAAAGACGAAGAGGATAGACTCTTGTTCTTCAGTGAAAGAAGAAAAAAAAATACTTTGTCTTATTGGAAGGACCTAGTCAGACACTATTGGGAGCGGATTGTCCTCCACATTTCTGTACATTTTTTGTTGTATTCGTTTTGTTCTTTGTTTGTCTGTTGCCACAGTTGTGCTTTATTTTAAATGAAAAAAATGTATGAATGATACATATATAAAGAAAAGGAAAAAAAAAACAACTCCGCGTTATATTGTTTGTCCGGTTCAGAATCCCCCACATATCACGTCGCCGTTACAATTTATATATATATATATATTTCATTGTATTGAATTAATTTAGAGGAATATTGCAATGCGAAGTAATAATTATTTGAGTGCAATTAATTTAAAATTAAAACTTCATCATCAGATACGCTTTTTTAAATAAATTTACACGATGTTGAATGTTGAAATAATTTGCGCAATGCCTCAAGCAAATTGCAATATATATATATATATATATATATATATATATGTGTGTGTAAGGATTCACATGTGGTGTAATAATTTTTATCGGAGAAAATTGGTACGGTGACCCAAGTTCAAGTCCTCGGCTAAGCCGTTTGCATGTAACATAGGGTTAATACACTAAGGAAAGGTATGAATTCAAGTATTTTCTTTCCAACTAAAGATAAATTGATGGGCAAATTGGGTTCTTTAAATTTGTTTGGCAACTAGTCTAGAAGAAGGGAAACTCTGAATATGAATCTGTTAAATCTGTTGAACGCATCTTAAAAGATGACCTTGTATCATATCCTGTAATATATATATATATATATATATATATATAGAGAGAGAGAGAGAGAGAGAGAAATAGACAGAGAGAAATAGACGTACACACACACACACACACACACATATATGTATATATATAGTCATTCACAGGCAGACTGTTTCGTTTTATCACAACTCTTCAGTGCGGTTAGACCCGTAGGACGTTTGAAGTTGAGATCGAACCCCGCCCACCTTATGTGAAACTTAGTCTTATACCGCTCAGCCAACCACGTCAGCTCGGCAATTATAAGGCATTAAGTAGTAGCTTTCGTTTCTTTACAATTATAACTTACCGGATACCAGAGTGCCCAATTCGTTCGAAGAGCTTTGCATTATGCGAGTGGCAGCACTGCAGAAAGTGGCAGGACTGCAGAAAGATAACTCAATGCACAGCTATTTAATGCAAAACATTCCTGTAGAGCAAAGTATTTTTGTTTGTTTTAAAAACAAGAAATCCCGACGTTTAGAAATTTTATTCCCTAATAAATCTAATAAGCGAAATAACATTATCATGGAATACAGTATCTAAATATCTTGTTTAAATATCTATCTATCTATCTATCTATCAATCTATGTGTATGAGTTAGATATATCTGTGCATTGTCGTAGGGTTTTTCATACATCTTTAACCGTCTTAACTAATTAGCTATATGTGTCCTGAAATAAAAGACATTAATACGTTCCGTTTCTAATTTGTTTATTTTATTTCGCAAGTCTCTGAAATGATTTCAATCGTAAAATATTAGAGATTTTCACCCGTTTCCATGACGCAATAGACAGCGTTCATCACGTAATAAAACATGTTTTATGAGCACTTACAACCATTGTATTTACTAGGATTATGTATTTGCCAAACATTTCGCCTTCGAATAAGCCTTTTTTCCGTACATATATTTATTATTGCGTGATCTAATACCTTTTATGAATTACAACACACACACACACTCACACACACACACACACACACACACACACGCGCGCACATATATATATATATATATACATATATATATATATATATATAATTTATGAGGGCATTTCTTTGAGACATACTTTATTTATGAAAAGAAATATTCTACGTACCTGACATATGCATGAGATCGTGCGAAAACTGTCGTTAATATATTCTATTCTCAGGGCTGTGTATGATACCGACGAAGGTTATTATGATGATCAGATTATTCTATTTATATCAACGTAACACAGCAAATTGTTGCAAGTAATGTATCGAGTGTTTTTTTGCTCAGTATCTATCATCAAACTATTCTTAGAGAATTAAGTATTCTACCCTCAACTTTATATATATATATATATATGTATATATATATATATATATATATATATATATATCTTGCTTTAAAGAGTGAGTACATGTTATGAAGAACGTTTTAACATCATTGACCGGCTCATTGGCCTTGTCGGTAGAGTGTTGGCTAATGGTCCGGGAGACCTGGGTTTAATTCTAGGTCGCGTCATACCAAAGATTATAAAAATGGTACTTGATACCTCCTTGCTTAACACTCAGCTATATAAGGTACGTATCAAGGGTAAAGTTGAGTAATCCAGGGAAAGGAGTAGAACCCTCCCCTACACTTTGGTGTAGTAGTTATCGAAAAGGGAGCCTTCTAGTCGCTCTCGACTAAAGGGAGACAACATTACTTACTTTACTTAACATCATAAAAACAAATTAAAATCCTTAAAAACTTCTCTCAGAGAATTGTCACTGACAATCGATTTTGTACTTGAGGAAATAAGCATTGGATTGTAAACAAACTAAAATCCAAGACGGGTGAAGAAAAATGACCCCTTGATGTTATTAGAATAAATTTAAAGATCTGTCAACCATCGTTTAAATTCGGTTAAATTCTTAAACCTAACGTGTTGTTTCCTCCTAATCTCGAAGATAGTATGACTGATCTCCAAGTACAATGTTTAGTTCTATTTGACCCATAGATAGGACCCTATCAGATGCTACCACTCCGGGTCACAGTAGACCTGGGAGTGATGGCAATAAAGAAGTACTCTGTATTTCCCAAAGCTCCAGCATTACTGGAGTCTCACCATCAGATTGCTTAGTGTCATATACAGTAAACTTGCTGAGGGTGCTTGCCGATTTCTAGAGATGCAATTGATGTATTCTACAGCCCCAACCGACAATGCCAGTATAAAAGAGGATTGAAGACTTATTTAGCCAACGGATTCGACTTTACCAGATTCTCCCTCTCTGGGTTATAGTGGACTCGAGACTAATGGTACTGAAGATGTACCCCACATACTCACAAACTGACTGGAGTTGCATCATGAGATGGTTTAACGTCATTCAGGACACTCCTTCCGGGAGTTAGGGTATTACCGCTCTGCAGAAGTGAACTCAGCATATTCAACAACGTCAGCTTTTTCGATAAAAAGACTAATATATATATATATATATAGTATTGAGCAATTTTTGTACTTGTAGCTTAGCTGCAATGTACGGTGGGATTTTTTTGACCAATTGATTGCGTATCTGTTGACTTTTTTCAATTAGTGTGATAAGGTTGGCCTTTTCTTTTCTTTTTTTCCAACATATATATTTTTCCCCTAGACTGTGATTCGTTGTATATTTTTATCTTCAAATTACTAGCGTTTTTTTCCCTTACCGTATGTGCTATTATTCGGTAAGTTATTTAATATATATATATATATATATATATACGTAGTGTATTTAATAATTTTCCAGACCTTTTTATAGCATTTAAAATTGTCTTAGTCACTTGAAATTTCAGTATGTAATTGCTATACATCTTATGAGATGACTGACTAATTTTTATGATTTCAGGTTCAAATGAACACCCTACTAAAGACTGATTGTCACAGTTGGTAAATTTTTTAAAATGCAATCTGGACGTGAGGACACTTTAGAAGAACGATATGCAATAAAAGGATGTTTTAAACTTGGAGAAAATGATGCCACAGAAACGTATGGAATGTTTCAGACTGCTTTTCGACCATCTTGTATGAATCGAGCATCAGTTTTTGAGTGGCATAAGAGATTCAAGGAAGGCAGGCAGTTTGTGAGGGATGATGAGAGGTGTTGGAGGAAAAAGAAAGTCAGTACACCAGAGTTATTGGCCAAAGGGTTAGGAATGGGTTACGATGTTCAGGTTTTAAGGGAGTTCAGGTAGAGATCCTGTCCGAAGAGGCCAGCACTCTTCGAATCGGGTCAGTGGCATTTCGACCAGGACAATGCACCATTCCACAACTCCATCCTTGTCACAGACTATTTGACAAAGATGGGCATCAAGACAGTTTCTCATCCTCCCTATTGTCGAGACCCTGCTCCCTGTGACTTTTGGTTACACCCTAAGCTCAGAGGCTGTCATTATGAGGCAATTGAGGGGATGAAAGAGGCTGTGAAGAAGTTCATTGACCCGCTCACACAAGAGGACTTCCATGGGGCCTTGAAGAAGTTGTTGGAACGGTACAACAAGTGCATAGCAGCTGGAGGAGATTACTTCGAAGGGGACTACAGCTTCATGTGTCTACTATCAATAAGTGCCCATACAAAAAAAGTCTGGAAACTTATTTAATGATCCTATATATATATATATATATATATATATATATATATATATCATTATTATTATTATTTTTATTTTTTTCATTTTCTCATTGTCTATCATTCTATCTATCAATCTAGCAAGGTAGATATCTGAAATTTAAAAAATGTCCAGATATTTGGCATCAAAGCTGTCCCAACATCTTTCTTCCGCTGAGCAAAATCTTTTCCAATGACTAGGCAACTCTCCGAGGAGAAGGAAACTTATGATTTTTTAACAATATTACTCCATTGAATATTGAACTTGAACCACACCATACATGTGCTCGAGATGTTGTATAACTTATACAAAAATACAAAAGTTATTTTATATAATTTAAAAATTTTCTAAAACCGGTTTAAATAAAAATGTCCGAACTTGATATCTTAGGTCTATGCTAGCCGAAAAAATGGTCTATTTTCCATATTATTGTAATTTATAACTTCACTGTTTTACATAAAAAAGTGATGTAAATTCTAATTTCGATCAAAATTTTTTTTTAAATTTTTCGCATATATTGAGTACTTAACCATTTGATTAGAAACATTGATCTCTACATTTTATAAAATAATTTATTACCTAGCCAATACCGAGTAAATCTAGCATACAGAAAGGTTTGGTTTCTTTGTTCTTTTTGTTACTGTTGTTTTTTTTTTTTGTTCTCTTTTTATATATATATATATCGACATATCTAATGTAAAACATGTCGTACGGCAGACTGATCTCTTTAGCCTGGGTGTGTAACCTGTCCAGGAAAAGTGTACCACTACGGGTCTCAAATAGAAGGTTGTAATGTTACCTCGCCAAAAAAACGTTGCACCCTTAGATACCAAATGTATGGTTGTCACCTCGCCGAGATAAAAATTGTCAAACACACAGAAACTATGTCCTGCTTCAATAACACGGAAGTTAATTTGCTAAAACACTTTTTAAGTAGTCGTCGGGTTAAATAAAGTATGAAAGATGAGTCGACTGCTCTAGCTGGACATAGAGAAACAACATGTTGTGAGGAGAGAAACAGAGGGGATACACAGAGATTAAAATATATTCCTGGCTTCGTGTTCCAGCTCCAACTTTCTTGTTCGCTAGTTTCGACGTCCCAATTGCACATCTGATTTGAGACAACATTTCGGCCCTTACCTCATAATGGGACTGGAAACTTTCGCCTATCTTCCCATAATCGTAGCTGGTGTGTAACTGTCTTTTTACCTCGTCACGTCTCCCAGTTAACATACTTTCAAATCCGAGTTATCCCTTCACTTCCGGCTAGTGTCGGAGGGAGGAACATATCAATCTTCAGTGGTTCAACACCTGCGTAGAAGGTGTGGGATACCCGGCTTTTTTCTAATCATTTTTATTACCGTAATCAGACTGACTGACCTACAACGAGTGCTTTGGCCTGGTTCACTCAGGGGTCAGCAGGCCGTTCTGTTGACTCTCTTTCTGCTTTGTCTTCTTCTTCTTCTTTTTTTATTTTTTCTCTTACTCTCCACGGGAATTAGCTTCTCCTTTTCTTTCTAAATTCGACTCTCCATAAGCCGCTAAAACTTTGAATACAAACTAGTTATATTCCACTTAGAAATGATCATGTGTCACATCTTGCTCTTTGAACAGGGATTAGCTCAATACATGCATGTGTAAACTACTAGTAGTAATCAACTAAATCTTAACTTATAGTACTCTTTATTATATATATATATATATATATATATATATATATTATGCATATATGAAAGTAAATAATGGAAAGGTATCCGAGAGTATGCTGAAAGTTGAAAAAACAAATAATAGCCCTGGTATATATTCTTCTTTCCCCTGTTATCGTATTTTATTAAACAGCCATCGTTGTTCTAACGACACATGGTTCAACATCTAAAAGTCTACATGAATGTTCATTAAACCTGAAACAATTTCACGTCAATTTTCCTAATTTTGATTTACTCTGTTTATAAAAAAATTCTCCACACTCACAGACACACACACACACACACACACATATATATATATATATATATATATAGTTTGATTAGTTTTGAATTTTTTGTTTTTTGACATATCAACACCCGTGGGTTATTTAATGCAAAAGCTGTCCTTTTAGAACAGTAGTCATTTCTTTAACGTATATCTGTTCGAGGAGATTTCAGACATTTCCAAAGAGTAAGAGTGTTAAAGTAAACGTAACGAACCAACCTGAATTCGAAATCGCTTACTATGATATCGCAGACAAGCACATTAGCCGCTACGGCAAGTGCACACTTTTATAGATTAGTATATTATTGAAATATAACAACAATTAAAAAGTTTATGATATTTAGCATTGAATAGCATGGTAAGACTATTCGGGTGTAATCTCTTTGTTTGCTTATAAATTTGATTTAAATGACGATCATAAAAAACGCTAAAATAAATTTCGCGCATTTTGTTTAACAAATACTCCAAAAAAATTGTAAGTGACCATCATAACAAACTGACCTTTAAAAACTCGATGATACGTGATGATTCTCCCGAGTCTTGTGCTGTAAGCCTGAGTGCAGGTGTGCGTGTTTTAACCGAGAGCAAGAATCAAAAGCTAACATTGATTCTGTCAGTAAATTATCAAAAACATATATCATCATCATGTCGCGCCGCCTGCGCGGATATCCCTGACCGTCACTCGCCATTTCTCCCTATCACTCATCGCCTCCGGCAGGTCTTCAGGATTACAACCCGTGTCCTCACATAGCTGCTGTATGTAAGTTCGTGCTGGTCGTCCCACACTTGCACATCCATGAGTGGGGGTCCACAGGAGTACATCGCTTATGAGCTCGTCCTTGCTTCTCCAGCAGTGTCCCGCGTGTCTGGTTCGTCGAACTTGTATAGTTTTTGTGATGGGGGGCAAGTGTCCGTATAGTTGGAGTCTCGTGGGGTGTTGTCGCCAGGACTTGTTTAATACTGCTCTCAACATTCTTGTGTAATTTCCGTCCAGCCTCCTCTCCAGCCGCTTCGTAAGCGTCCATGTGGTGCATCCATATAGCAGTATCGACACAACCGCTGCCTGGAAGAAACTGCGTTTCATTTTATCTGTTAGGTCCGACTTCCATATGATCGAGAGCCTATCGATAGCTGTCCATGCCTTCGTCAGTCGTGTGTCGATGTCCTTCTCGGTTGATGAGACGCTGCTTCCTAGGTAGGTGAATTTGTCGACTAGTTTCAGAGAGGCTCCGTCTAGTGTGGCAATGTTGCCTGTTTGGTTGTAGCACATATATTCGGTTTTGTTTGCGTTGACATGTAGGCCAATGCCAGCTGCAGCTCGTTCCAGACTGTGTAGTAGTGTCTCTGCTTGATTAGGCGTATTCGCTAGTAACGCCAAGTCATCAGCGTAGTCGGCGTCCGTGATTGTTTTTGCGGGGTACCTTTTGCTTCTTCTCTTAGTCAGCTCAAAGCCATTTTCTCTGATTTTGTCGATCGAAGTCCTAAGCACATAGTCTAGACAGATGATAAATAGGTACGGGGCTAGTGTGTCTCCTTGTAGTACTCCTGCAATAAAAACATATATATATATATATATATATATATATATATATATATATATCATAACAGTGTTGGTTGTCCCCCAAATCACTTTTTGGGGTTTGTGTCGAACCAAGTGCAATATAAGCAATAATTAAATAGAGAGCGCTCAATATTTAGGATAGAGCTATTATATAATAACAATAATAAATAAGTATATATTAGATACATATATTTAAATCATGGAAATTTATGTTATCTTTTGACCTTCGACCCGGTCCAAAAATGCTATTCCAAGGTGATGCACCGGAAGGAAGTGACACATTCCAATGGCCAGTAATCGAAAGAGATCGCGTGGGCGGATTAAGGCTTATAATATGGGACAAGGTGAAGGTCCCATTGTGCCAAACAGACTGATGCACCGGAAGAGAGTGACCTCTGAACTGCATGACAGTTATTTCCGCTTGATGACGATTAAACATTCGATTTCAAAGATCCAGTGGGCGATCGTGTGGGCGTTGATTATTATTTAACTCAGTTGAGTTTGAGTCCAAGAAACAGTTGGCAGTAGAATTCCAGACAGCTAGAGACCAGATGTGGTAGGGAAAGCCACGCCCGACGGAGGGGGCCCTCGGAAACCCCAATGGAGTGGACCCCAGCATCAGGAGAACAAGAAAGACACAACGTGGCGGTCATAACAGTGGGGTCAAAATATTGCAGTTATGTTCGGTCTCTAGCTCCCTCTCGCAGTAAAACCCTACACAACCTTTCGAAACCTTACAAATAAAGTGAGAGGTAAAATATTGTTAAAGAAGCCTTCATGCGTCGTTTATTCCTGCGTCTTCCTTCCTGCGTCTTTGTCACTGCGTCCTTATTTGTTGCATCAGTATGTATCCAGCATATATGTGTATATGTGTGTATAAGCATATTTATTATGTGACTATACATTTAGACTGTAACCCTTGGGTTTCAAGGATTGTTTTGCAAAAAACTTGATGAAACCCAGGGGTTGCAGTCTAAATTCCATAAATTAAATATATATATATATATATATATATATATATACTAATATGAACAGGTCTGCAAATCAATTTCAGTGTGGTATTTTAGGGTTTTATTTCATATAAGTATGCCCTACACGTGTTTCGGACATGGTGGTCCTCATCAATAAACAAAAAGTGAGTTTGTTTTCATTGGAGTTGGATTCTTATTAATTGAAATTTACTTATTAATCATATTTACTCCTCCCCGATCGGGCAGGATATGTCACAAGGTCAATTTTTAAGGGGAGTTTAACAGGTTTGAACTCATAGTTTTCCTTCTCCTAGACTACTTGCCTCACCAAGGCTGAAGAACCTAATCTGTCCTACTATTTACCCATAGCTGGAGGGAGAATAATTGGATTCATACCTTTTCCAAGGGTATTAGTGCTATGTGAAATGCTATCAGTCTCGTCCAGGATTTGAACTCGGATCACCGTGTCCATTTCCTACAACGATAACCATTACACCATGAGCACCTCCAATTTACTTATTGATTGATTCACTTTTATCTTTATTCTTTGATTTATCTTTTTTCAAAATCTTTTTACACATTATAAATATATACTTTGTTTGTTATACCCTGCCCGTGGTGTAATGGTTATCGTCCTAGGAATTGGACACGACGACACGAGTTCAAATCCTGGACGAGACTGATTGCATTTCACATAGCACTAATACCCTTGGGAAAGGTATGAATCCAATTATTCTCCTTCCAGCTATGGGTAAATAGTAGGACAGACTGGGTTCTTCAGCCTTGGTGAGGCAACTAGTCTAGGAGAAGGAATTCAAACCTGTTAAACTCCGCTTATAAAAATGACCTTGTGTCATATCCTGCCCGAGCGGAGGGGTTGGGTAAATATGATAAATATATACTTCGTGTGCTTGTGAGTTTATTCATTCGTGTATATATATATACCATAGCCATATACGGCCATGCGCGAAACGTACATATACTGTTCATATCATATATACATAGGAATCTCGAAATTCGAGAAACACGTAACGACTTCTCAGTTCAGGTACGAAACTTTTTATTACCTTTGAGTTTAAAGGTTCTTCGACATAAGGAGAGAGATACACATTCTTTCTGTTCTGGCTTTTTCATCTGCACTCCCCCATCTCTTGTGACACCTGCCCAAGGCCTCCGCGAGCAAGCGAAAGTCAGTCGTCTTCTCTCGAGGCAGGTCTCAACTCCACTAACTGACTTTTTAAAAAATCCCCAAATCCTCTGCGTTTTTCCGGTGCGTGACGTCATTCGCACTTGCTAACCCCGCTTCCCATGTGGGCTATTGCGACATCTCTGAGTGACACGCCCGCCGCGCACGCGCATGAACTCCTGTGTTAATGTTGCACCTAAGTAAGCCCTGCACTGAGCTGAAAGGTTCTCAGACTAACTAAACCCAAAGGCATAAAAGGAAATCCCTCAGCCATTATATTACACACATATATATATATATATATATATATATATATAATGTCATCCACTGACAGATCTGTTTCGTTCTATCAGTACTCATCAGTGTGGTTAGACAAGTTAGATTTCCGAAGCTGGGATCGAAACTCGGTTGACTCAAACGCCAATCCAATATATATATACATATATATATATATGGAATCGGGCTACTATCAGGTTGTCTACT
>OY757933.1:16226908-16241908 GCA_963585895.1 Sepioteuthis lessoniana
TGCCACGATTTGGATTACAAGTGCTATAATCAGAATCACTCGTGGCACTCGTAATCACAAGCCCAAAACCTTGTCTGCTCCTAGTGGATATTATTTTGTTACAAAAGTATCACTGTTAGATTAACCTTTCTTTGATCCAGACTTATACAGTTCAATTTTGTTTGGTTTGGTTTGGTTTTATGCCATATCAATCATGTCCATTTATATATATATATCATCATCATCATGTCGTGCCGCTAGCACGGATATCCCTGACCCTCTATCGCCACTTTTCCCTATCGTACGTCGCCTCTGGCCGGTCTTCAGGGCTACATCCCGTATCCTCACAGAGCTGCTGTATGTATGTTCGAGCTGGTCGTCCTGCTTTTGCTCGGCCATATGCGGGGGTCCATTGAAGTACATCGCTTATGAGCTCGTCCTTGTTTCTCCAGCAGTGTCCTGCATGTCTGGTTCGTCTAGCTTGGATAGTTTTCTTGATGGGAGGCAGGTGGCCGTATAGTTGGTGCCTTGTGAACTGTTGTCGCCAGGACTTGTTCAATATTGCTCGCAACATTCTTGTGTAATTGCCGTCAACGATTCAGTTTAGCATAAGTACACAGTTTAGTTCTATTTAACCCATAGATAGGACCATATCATGTGTTACTACTCCGGGAAAGAATGAACCTGGGAGCGATAGCAATAAAGAGGTACTTTGCAGAAAGCTCCAGGTTGTTTTGTGTCATATCCAGAACACTCTTTCGGACAGTCTTACCCCTCTACAGAGATGCAGTCAGTATATTCTGCCGCCCAACTGACGGGCAAAGATTTATACATAAATAACAGATTGGGAGTTCGTAGGGTTTAAGATAACTTTTTCAGAAAAGTAATTTGAATTCAGTTTTCCTTCTCCTTAATTGGTTGCCATAAGAAGTTTAACTAGCCCAGTCTGCCCTATTATTTACTCATATCTGGGGAAGAACAGTTGGATACATTCTTTTATCAAGGGTATTAACGCTATACGAAACCCAAACAGCACCATCCTGGATTTGAACCCTGCTCACCGTGCCCCATTCCTACGATGATGAAGTTGCGCAACGACCGCCTCATTTAACAGTTTTAGCAATCTTTAAAAGTAACTTTCTTCTGAATCCAGGTTTTCGTATTTTTAGTGAATAATAACGTATATTATTAAGTATTATTCATGCCCCAAATCTTCTGCCCTGGAATCATGTTTCATCATGTTTATGATTTTAGAGTGGTCCAAAAATAAGTAAATCTTTGCAAGAGATGTTATTCAAAATATTTAGTGACTCTGTCAGTTTTTAATATTACTTGTTTTCCTGATAGCCTTAAACTCACGAAACTTACAGTTCTGTCTTGTTTTATGGCATTATTTAAAAGAAAAATAACTTTTATTTTTTTTAGAGATATTCGTCATCATCTACTTATTTATAGACGATATTGTAGATATCATGTTTTATTTTTATTCTATTTTGTTCTGATCGTTTTGGATCGTTCGTAAGGTATAAGGATTGAAAGCTAATTAAAACATTCCTTTTTCCTCAAAGATTTTGGTTATATAATTTATATAAGTCTGAGTGGCAAGCCGATGGTGTTTGTCGAGAATTAGCCCAAATAAGAAAAAAAAATTGGCAAACTCTCCGAAAATATTACAAAACCAATAAATACACGAAGCCGAAATTTATATAAAAAAGTCAAACTTGTTTTATTTATAAATAAGAAAACCATTGCCCAAGGATGGAAATTATGGAGAATTTCATTAATATGAGAAATGATGTATGTATTTGAAAACTCTTCACATTTTCTGTTGGAAATTGTATTTCATTTAGTTAGTTTAACCCGACAGAAAGGAAATGGAATGAATTATGCATAAAGTTGTAATTCCGTTTTTCGATTATAATGCCTTGCGAGATTTCAGCTTTCGAAATAATCAATTTTTGTTAATAAATCCCTTATATATCCAAATATATATACATGCGTGTGAGTGTGTACGTGTGTGTGCACAAATGTATGTATGTAGGTTTATATGTATACACACACACACACACACACACACACACACACACACACACACACACACACACATATATATATATATATATACATAAACGGACTTTCATTGACGTATGTGTGTGTGTGTGTGAGTTTGTTTACGTGTGTATCTAGGCTAATTCAATAGGGCAAAATGAGTCGGGGTTTATATGTTTACAGGTAGCTGAATTAATCTCTTCTATACTGCCCTGCGAGATTTCTTGATGCAATGTAATCTGTTATTGATAATAAAAAAAACCCCAAAAGATTCATACACACACACACACACACGTATATATATATATATATATATATATATATATATATATATATATATATATATTGCTAAATATTGCTAAAATGATCCGTATGTTTGTATATAAGTGTAACAAAGTCAAAATTGAACATTCTAGGGAGACTTTTATTTTACCAATATATTCAAGAGGCTGTTGGAGAAAAAATCATTTTAGCACACACACACACACACACACACACACACACATATATATATATATATAAAGGCTTTTCAAGATCACGGATGAGTTGTTGCAAATATGTCCTATATATATATATATATATATATATATATATATATATATATATATATATATATATATATATATATATATATATACGGAAAAAGACACACATTTGTGATAACATACTCGTGATCTTGAAAAGCTAATAAAAAGGTCATTTCAAAATCCTTACCTATCACACACACATATATATATATATATATATTTATTTATATATATATATATATATCAGGGGCGGAGACGGGACTAGAGCTACTCGTGTCCGGCACGACCAATAACTCGGTCAATGTTTTTCAAAATGGATTAAAAATCATCCATTAATTTCAAGCAAACATACTTAGTCTCATCTCAATTGAATTACGTATCTATTCAAGTTTCGATATCTAAGTAGCCAAAAGTTCATAAATATATCTGGGAATAATACAACGATGCTGTTTTGAACGGATGGTCTTTGTCCGGCCACCGTCAGATTCATTGAACATCCCATAAAATCGGCTATAATGTTGACCGCGCAATCCGTGTCCAGCACTAGACCCTTATAATAACAGTAATGTTAGAGAAATACGCTTTTGGCTGTAGCCAATAGCAAGAGCAACCCAAACACCGTGCTCAAAAATCTTAGCACATACTGACTGTTGATAGATGTCTTGGGAGGGAGAGAGAGAGAGAGAGAGGATAGCAGATTAGAGCCGTCGCCGACGTCATTATCATCGCTATGGTAAATGTTGCTTAAACGGCGTGTTTTAATTCGTTTTTTCACTAACAGATGTCTATTTCTTTAATGAATGTTGCATATATTACATTCTGTAACTAAAATTTATTTATTTGAATACATTTTCAACAAATAATCTTTATTTTAAGCGAAATTGAAACTACTAGCTGTGTCTGTGTATATTGTCATCAGTTTCTTTATTCTAATAAACATATTTTTCTCGTCATAGTAATGAACATCTTCTCTTTTCTTCTATACTTTTGAAAGGAAAAAAATTATCTTATCTACTGTATTAACAAGACTACAAATTATATAGTATCTTGATTGTTTACAAAAAAAAAACACCATGCAAGGTACGTTTGTCAATCTGTGCTATACAATGGAGAATCACGCAATAGCAACTATGATGACTTACTTTGGGTCCACGGACCACGGGTTGGGAACTGAAGTCGACAGAGGGCGGGGGGGTGCTGGTGCACAAGTAGCAAAAATTGGCTAGAGTCGCCACTGATATATATATATATATATATATAGGTGTGTGTGTGTGTGTTTATGTGACTGTTAAGGATTTGGAGATGAGCTCTTCATAAGTTTTTCATATATGCGAGCGAGATGTCACAAATGTGCCTCCTTTTAGAAAGTAGTCAATGTGCCACAATAATTTGCTACATTTGGGTCGGTTGGTCACCTGACAGCCTTATAAGCCAATCGGTGGGGCTTAGTATAGTATGAATGTATGACTTTATAGAGGGTTAATACCTCCCTAGAAAAAAGAGGTGTACCGAGTGTAACAATAAACAGCATTATAGTAAAACTTCACTTCTCTAAACCTGGGGAAGGTCAAGGACCACTTCATTCGTATTACATCAAGGTTTACTCCAAACCAGATTAGTAGTATCAAATAGGGTACAATCAACCGGTAAAATTGGTTTGTTTACAAAATATTTGGATTTGGTCAGCTAAAAAAAAAAAAGGTTGATGATGCTTTGCGAGAAGTACTTTTAGCGAGGATATTGTTATTATTTTTAACGAGGGAAAGTTTTGTTTTTAGCGAGGAAGATGCGTGTGGGTTTACGTTGAGTGTTTTCCTTGCTAAGTTTGTAAAGTCCCTCGATAAAGCTTGTTAGGTATTTCATGAGTAAATAAAGGAGAGAGGAAGAAGTAAGATGCCGATAGTCGAAATGTGTTTTTAGGAATAGTTTTTATTTGCAGCATGGAAAATGTAGTTTGTATTTGTGCTGCAAGTCTCGTAGGAAGGTTGTGAGTAAGAGAGACGAAATGGAGTTATGAGAAAGTTGAGTAAGGCAGCGCGTGTCGTCGGACGTGCGAGGGATTGTGTTCGACGTAGTTTAGCGAAAGCCATGTTGCCGTTGGAGGAAATGAACTTTGGAGTCACCTTGAGTTTCGTGTGTCTGGTATTTGGGAGAGTGTGCGTTGTCTTCATTAAAGTGGCCCAGAGGTGAATTGAGAGCTATGTGTCGAGAGCGGAATAAAGGCATCGCATTGACATAGCCAATTTTGGGGGTGACAAAGTTGTGCCGGTGCGTGGCATGTTGAATGTATCTAATTTATATTCAACTGGGATTCCTTGCAAGGAATCCATGAATCAGATACGTTCCCTTTACGTGTCCATGCTGTTGCTGCTATTGAAGAGCCGCCAGTGAGACGTCTGCACTGGGCGGCGTTGTCCAGCTAAAGAGACTGTGTTTGACAGCTTAGCCAATTTCTGCTGCCCGGAAAAGGAGGTCCGGTCAATAGGGTTGGTCATCCTGATTGGGTGAATTTATGCGTCGAATTAAATTGTGCGCCAAACCAAAATATACCTTCTGCTACATACTTAATATGAAATGGCCCCGCTTGTTTGTTTGTATACATCCTAGAAGCAGCACCCTACAAAGCAGAAGTTTTATGGCCGTTTACCGTAATTTAATATGAACCAACACGGAATACGATTGCCAAACCTCTTGGTCTAAAAAAGCCCTAGACGGGTTGATATACAAATAAACTCAGTCAATCGAGCAATCAATAGATAGCCCGATGTAAAAATTGTTTTCCCTTTATGTATGTTTCTAACGTTCTGCATCTGTAGAAGCTCTATATCGACTTTTTCAGGAAACCAGTTTCTTTTGGTTTCGTCTATTCTTTCATGTTTCAGTCTTTGATATGTTCATTTTCTTTCTTCTCGAGGAGTCGGAGTGTTTTTCTGTGATCTTTGAAGATTTCTTAATATCTCAGTTTCAATGTTTGCTACAGTTTCTTCTGTCGTTTCTTGTTGTTTCCTTCCATCCAAATCTGATCTTGTCGATGACATCGTAGTGAGAGATATCGAACTCTAGTTTTTATTTTATTTTCCGGACTACTGCCCTAAGAAATTTTACGAACCCTGGTTATTAGTGTCCCTAGCTATGGTTAGAATAGAACCACTACCTTTCTTCTAGAATGATGGTTTGACGCCAAATGATACATGAGGTTTGACATACCATTAAATAACGGAACCTAACTAAATCAGATCTATCGCAGAGTTATCCTTGGGTCAATTGTTGTTTCCTTTCTATAGAAGACGGTAAAATTTTAGTGAAATGTTTCATTTCAATTACTAAAAAGCCTATTCAAAACATTAAAATTACACCTTGCTGGTTGTTCTTTTCTGCTCGGGATCTTCGCCTATGGAGGCCTTCTTTCATTTAAATTTCCCATCAGCGACATCATGAAAGCCTACCGAAAGCACGGATTCTTTTAACCCTTTCCCGCCATCCATAGTCGAGGGCAACCCGAAGGTTTCCTTTTCAATAGCTACTACCGGAGATGGAGGGAAGGTTGTTACACCTTTCCTTGGATTGCTCCACTTTACTCTTGATACGTACCTTATAATGCTGAGTGTTAAGCAAAGAGATATCAAGTATCCTGTTTTGAGTCCTTGGTATGACAACGTTTCGGTCGCTGTATACTCCAGCCTTCCTGTGGGCTATTGGCAGACATTCTACCCAATAGGTCAATCCCAGGTCGTCATACCAAAGACCAAAAAATAGTACTTGATACCGCCTTGCTTAACACTCAGCATTATAAGGTAAGGATCAATGGTAAAGTGGAGCAATCCATGGAATGGAGTTGCGCCCTTCCCTACATCTCGGTGTAGTAGCTCTTGAAAAGGGAGCCTTCGGGTCACTCTCAACTAACGTCGCCAAATTTACTTTCTCATATGACGGTGAGTGTACAACTGATTATTATGAAATAGAATCAACGTCAGATAGGAATATTTGAAGCCGTTTAACTGTATGCAAATTATTTTTATAAGACGACGGGAATTTTTAGTTTAAGTTTATATCAACCCTTGATGGTTATGTAATTCAATATTTTGTTTATACATTTATTATACATAATTTAGTTCGTTAGCAACATTTATTAAACGATTAAAAACTCATTTATTAGCACAGACTAAAATAGTTGCAAGTATTGCTATCTTGTTCTTATATTTCTAAGTAAAGTTGGCGACCATAGTCGAGGGTAACCCGAAGGCTCCCTTTCCGATAGCTACTACATCAATGTGTAGGGGAGGGCGCTACTCCTTCCCTGGATTGCTCTACTTTACCCTTGATCCGTACCTTATAATGCTGAGTGTTAAGCAAGGAGGCATCAAGTACCATTTTTTGAGTCTTTGGTATGACTCGACCTGGGATTGAACCCAGGACTTACGTATAATTATAGGCTTTAAGCATTGCTAAATAATAATAATAATAATAATATGGGATTTTGACATACTCATAGATCACCTAATCTCGGCCAGAAAACCAGACCTTATAATAATTGACAAATCAAAAAAAGAATTTTCAAAATTGTCGACTTTGCTGTCCTAGCTGACCAGCAGAATAAAATTGAAAGAATGTGAAAAGAAGGATAAGTACCTCGACCTTGATAGAGAATTGAAAAAGCTGTGGAACATGAAAGTGACGATTGTGCCAATTGTGATTGGTGCGTTAGGCACAATAACTAAAGGATTATTAAAAGGCCTGGAGGACTTGGAAGTTGGCGGACGGGTAGAAACTATCCAAATGACAAAATTGCTGAGAACGGCCAAAATCTTGAGCCGAGTCTTGGAGACTTGAGGAGACTTGCTGTCATTCAAACTCCAGTGAAAAACCATCAGCTAATACTGATGCGAAAAACTTTAAAGGAGTAAACAATACTAATAATGCATGACTTGGTGGACAAGGTGATCCACTGGGAAATGTGCAAGAAATTTAAATTTGACCATGCCAAAAAATGGTATATGCACAACCCAGAACATGTCCTAGAAAATGACACTAACAAAAATCCTGTGTGTCTTTGATATACAAACCGATCGCCTAATCTCGCCCAGAAGACCAGATCTTATAATAATCAACAAAAAAAAAAAAAAAAAAGAAAATCTGCAAAATTATCGTCTTTGCTGTCCCGGCAGACCACAGAATAAAACTGAAAGAATGTGAAAAGTGAGATAAGTACTATGACCTTGCTAGAGAATTGAAAAAACTATGGAACATGAAGGTGAGAATTATACCAATTGTGATTGGTGCTTTTGGCACGGTAACTAAAGGATTATTAAAGGGCCTGGAAGATTCAGAAGTCGGCGACCGAGTGGAGACCATCCAAACAACAGCATTATTGAAAACGACCAGAATCCTGAGACGAGTCCTGGAGACTTGAGGACACTTGCTCTTACTCAAACTCCAGTGAAAGACCATCAGTTAACACTGATAT
Source organism: Sepioteuthis lessoniana (assembly GCA_963585895.1). NCBI lineage: Eukaryota > Metazoa > Mollusca > Cephalopoda > Myopsida > Loliginidae > Sepioteuthis > Sepioteuthis lessoniana. Next base: position 16,234,928 of record OY757933.1, read on the forward strand.
GAAAAACTATAATGAGTAATAAATAATAATTCAGTTTCATTTGTTTGCACATAGTTAAATGGTTTTAACTATAGAAAATGATTAAGTCATTGTATTTGACTAATAGTTGGGAACCTACCTCTCTGAATCATACTGGATCTTGGAGTAATGGTAATGAAGGGTCATTTAACGTTGCCCAAGGCTCCGCAACTGGAATTTCACTATCAGAAAGTTTAGTACCACATCCCGGACACAAGTTGAAAGGGGATTTAATCTCTCTGCTGAGAAGCAGTTAGCGTATTCAAAAGTCCTATCTGATTACGGTATATTTATTTATATAATGAATAGTCCCTAAAGCTATAATTGTTTACGTTAGATTAATTTTAGTTTCTTGAAACTAAATTATCGTATAAATTATCTTAGAGACGATTTGCATGAAAATAACTCTTAGGTGCTTAAAACCAAATTATTGCTTACGTAATTAGAATTTGTGAGTGAAAATTAGTGATTAAAGACAAAGATCAGATTCAAAGAACTACAATAAATATTAAAAATATAATTATTACAATCTAACATTTAGAATTGCACCAGATTTTGGTATTATATCACACCTAAAATATTGATATGCTGAAAAGCAAACTAAATGAACTCAAAATAGAAAAAAAAATAATTAAAGTAAATAATATAAAATGAAAAAATGTAAGACTTGATACCGTATCATCATCATCATCATGTCGTGCCGCTAGCACGGATATCCCTGACCCTCTCTCGCCACTGTTCCCTATCGGTCATCGCCTCTGGCAGGTCTTCAGAGCTACATTCCGTATCCTCATATAGCTGCTGTATGTATGTTCGAGCTGCTCGTCCTGCTTTTGTTTGGCCATATGTGGGGGTCCATAGGAGTACGTTACTAATGAACTCGTCTTTGCTTCTCCAGCAGTGTTCTGCATGTCTGGTTCGTCTTGATTGGATAGTTTTCGTGATGGGAGGCAGGTGGCCGTATAGTTGGTGCCTTGTGGGGTGTTGCCGCCAGGACTTGTTCAATATTGCTCGCAACATTCTTGTGTAATTGACGTCTAGCTTCTTCTCCAGCCGTTTAGTTAGCGTCCAAGTAGTGCATCCATATAGCAGTAACGATACAACCGCTGCCTGGAAGAAACTGCGTTTCATTTTATCGGCCAGGTTTAATTTCCATATGATTGAAAGCCTATCGATAGCTGTCCATGCCTTCTTTAGCCGTGTGTCGATGTCTTTTTCGGTTGATGAGACGCTGCTTCCTAGGTAGGTGAATTTGTCTACCAGTTTCAGAGAGGTTCCGTCTAGTGTATAAATGACACCTGTTTGATTATAGCACATATATTCCGTTTTGTATGCATTGACATGGAGGCCAATGCCTGCGGCGGCTCGTTCCAAACAATGCAGTTGTGTTTCGGCTTGGTTTGATGTATTCGCCAGTAACGCTTTGTCATCGGCGTAGTCGGCGTCGGTAATTGTTTTTTGCGGGGTACCTTCTGGTTCTTTTCTTTTTCATGAAATAAATGATAACAATAGAAGAAAAAATTGAAAACAAAAAAATTGAATAAAACAATTAAGGGAATATTTTTGTCAACAGAAATTGTTTTATGTTGTGGGTTGAAAAGAAATTTTTACTTGATTGTTTCGTTGTTTGTGGGTTGTTGGTAGACGTCCGTGTCGAGGTTGTTTAATGACTGGGTTCTATTGGGATGACTTTGCAGTTTTTGGTATCTGACTTCTACGATTTTTTTCCTTCCAAAATTAACTTGTTTCCTTTTTTGTCTATGGAAGGCAGCAAAGGGGATTTAAGGATGGAAGGAAAGAGATGAGGATAACTTTTATACTCTAAACATTTTTTTATTTTTATTTTCACGACTATTCTGTGACTAATTCTGTGAGGGAATCGATGTCGAGTGTTTGAGTTCGTTCGTCTCGCAACCATAGCATTTCTACGATACAAGTAATGCTTTTCGCTCTGTTGCCCAAATGGCTGGGGCTGTAGAATATACCGACTGCACCTTTGCCGCGGGGTAAGACCCCACCTCAAATATGTGTCCGGTATATGATACGAAACAATCTGATGATGAGGTTCCAGTGATGCTGGGGCTTTGGGGAATGCAGAGCACCTCTTCATTGCCATTGCTACCAGGTTCACTGTGGCCCAGCGTGGTAGCACCTGACAGGGCTCTATCTATGGGCCAAATAGAACTAACTGTATACTTATGGTAAACTGAATTGTTTGACAAAACTGAATAGCTTGAAACATAAATATTTTTCACAATTAAACTGTACTTACATTTAAACTGTGTGCTTATGCTAAACAGAATTATTTGAAATGGAACTGTTTTTTGACATTGAAACTGTACTTACACTAAACTGATTTGTTAAACATCGAACTGTTTTGATGTTTAACTGTGTGTAAACAAAATCTGTACTTATACTAAACTGAATTAGCTGATTTAGAACTGCCTGATTAAGCTGAATTGCTTTAAATAGAAATATCTCTCACAATTGAATTGTACTTACACTTAAACTGCGTACTTATCCTAAAGTGAATTGTTTGAAATAGAACTATTTTCATAAAAATGGATTTGGCGTTAAATAACCTACAAAGGTTGATATGCCATAAAAAAACCCAAAAAACAAACCAACCAAAACTTTCACTCGGTTTCTCTTGTGCTTCAAATGACGACCGCTTTCATGAAATTGTTGTGGTCAGAAGCAATGAGTCACTTGGCACTTTGCGAAATTTAACATATTTATGGTCCCGTAACGTAAAGCAAGCCAAACAGACTTGTTTTAAACCTGACTAAATCTGTTGCAATCCCTATAACTCTTTTGTCTTTCTGCAACCGCTAGCGTGACAATCTAAGGGTAACAGACAACCATATTTAGTGACAACAGTTAATATAAATTAAATAATATCATCAACAATAAAGAAATATATTTCAGGGTCCAGTAAAATGAAAATCCGAATTTTAATTGCTGCCACTGACATACGAGTAGCTTTGAGCTTGCTGAAGGTGATTTTTGTTTGTTCGTTTTGGTTTTATGGCATATCAACCTTTGTACGTTAATTTATGCCAAATCCATTTTTATACAAAAACGGTTCTATTTCAAACAATTCAATTAGGTATAAGTTCACAATTTAATTCTCAGAAAAATCTATTTCAAGATATTCAATTTAATTCAAACAGTTCTAATTCAAACAATTCAGTTACGAATAATTATATATTTTTTTCATGCACAATTACACGCTAAAACATTTCTATTTCAAGCAATTCAGTTCAGCTAAAGTACAGTTTCAATGCCAAAATAGTTCTTTTTGAAAAAAAATCATTTTAAAAAAATTACACAGTTTAGTTCTACTTGACCTATAGATAGGACCCGATCAGGTGCTACCACTCCGGACTACGGTGCACCTGGGAATGATGTCAATGAATGGGTATCTGTATTTCCCAAAGCTCCTGCATTACTGGAACCTCAGTATCAGAATGTTTAGTGTCATATACAGGACACTCGTTGATTGGGGTCGTACCCCTCTGCAGAGATGCAGTCAGTGTATCCAACAGCCCCAGCCGATTAGGCAATTGCTGGAGGGGAGTACACTTTTTTACCAAGAGAAAATATGTGTTCTATTGGCATTGAATGTTGAACATTGAATTTCTTAAAAATACATTTAGGGTAAAATATTCTACTTACAGACAAATTAGATATTGAATAGGAATTTTTGTTTTTATATGCAATCTGTCGGCTCCTGTATAAATTAAAACGGCATAAAAAACAAAAGTTATGAGATTGCTGCTAAAACACTTATAGCTAAATAATTTCCGGCTCAGAAGTGATCGTATTGCTTATCTTAAAGCTGAACTAAATAATTACTTTTATTAACACATGCTGTATAGGCATATAAGAATGAGGGAATGATGAGACTACGAGGATCATTAAGTAAGTTTCCAGACTTTTTTCGTATGGGCACTTTTATTGATAGTACACACATGAAACTCTACTTCCCTACGGCTGCAGTGCACTTGTACCGTTTCAACAACTTCTGGAAGGCCCCTTGGAAGTCATCTTGTGTGAGCGTGTCAATGACATTCGTCACAGCCTCTTTCATCCCCTCAATTGTCTCATAACGACAGCTTCTGAGCATAGGGAATAACCAAAAGTCTCAGGGAGCAGGGTCTGGACTATTGGGAGGCTGAGGAACTGTCTTGATGTCCATCTTGGTCAAATAGTCTGTGACAAGGATGGAGTTGGGGACTGGTGGATTGTCCCACTGGAAATGCCACTGACCCAATTTGAAGAGTGCTGAACTCCCTTAAAAACATCAACATAGTAACCCTAACCCTAACCCTTTTGCTAATCAACTCTGGTGTATTGACTTCCTTACTCCTCCCACACCTCTCATCATCCATCACAGACTCCCTGCCCTCCTTGAATCTCTTATGCCACTCAAAAACTGATGATCAACTCATGCAAGATTGTCGAAAAGCAGTCTGAAGCATTCCATACGTTTCTGTGGCATTTTTCCAAGTTTAAAACAGAATGTTATTGCATATCGTTCTTCGAAAGTGTCCTCACGCCCAGATAGCATTTTTGAAATTCACCAACTGGGGAAAATCAGGCTTTAGTAGGGTGTATTCCAATTGCTGCTGTAGCTGCTCATTTGAACCGGAAATCATAAAAATTGGTCAGTCATCTCATAAGATGTATAGCAATAACATAGTTAATTTACAAGAGTCTACTACAATTTTAAATGCCCGTACAAAAAAGTCTGGAAACTTATTGAAGGCTCCATGTATACCACATTTCTTTATGAAAATATGATTCTCTCTTTTTTTATTACCCGAAAGATCCAAAATTATCTGTAAATGTGCGAGAGAGTGAGACAGACATACAAACAGACAGAATCGAATGACTTGGACTGAGGCTGACTGAGGACTACTATATTGGCTATTTCTAGAGCTGCATTGAGTGCTTCTTCTGCTTCTCTAGGACGACTTTTGCTCTGCATTTACTCCCCTTCTAACTGTACCTGACCCTATGTGTGGGTATCGGTGTATATATAATTTCATAACGCCTATTCGTTCCTTCTTTTTCTCCTTTCGTATATCACCACACGTGATCCGCTTCCGGTGTTCTTTTGTTTATTCAGCTCCAACATCCTGTTTAGAAAACCCTAATTGATAGCTAGATAGATAAGTATATATAAATATGCAATATAAAAGAAACAGTCATGCAACTAAATCAAACCTTCACCATATGATGAATCTGACATGAAGTATGATTCCGTTGCTAGACATCATTGACACTAACCAAGAGAGTTCCAGTAGTAAATTACTATTCTAACTCATTGCTTGTTTCTTCTTAGAGCAAGTTCAACATCTAGCCACTTATGAAGCTTTATATATATATATATATATATAGGGAGAGAGAGAAAGAAAGATATTCAGAGGAACTCAGAGTTAGCAACATGTCCCTTCAGAAAAAAATAGTAAAAGGTAAAAATGATTTCCCAGGTTGAATCATTTCTATGACCAGATAAATAGAAGACACCTGAGGGAGGCCAGAGGATTCAGCAACTGAAACGTTGTGAAAAAACAATAACGATAAAGGTGATAGCGCGAAAACTCTTGCTGATAAAAATCATCAAGCTTCGTCTCAGAAATTTTGAATCATTTCTATGCCCAGATAAATAGAAGACACCTGAGGGAGGCCAGAGGATACAGCAACTGAAACGTTGTGAAAAAACAATAACGATAGAGGTGATAGCCCGAAAACTCTTGCTGATAAAAATCATTAAGCTTCGTCTCAGAAATTTTGACAACAAGGGTAGTTTTATTTCACACACATATACACACACACACACATGGTTTGTTCAGAGCAGTAAATTTATTCACATGATTCTGTCTTTTATAAGATAGCCTGGACTAAATTAGATTTATGTTATGAAGACATTCAAATCTATTATGATACCATAAAATCCTCCGAGATGCTGAAGCAAACTATACTTGCGATTGTTGAACTCTACATATTATGGAGTAAGTCTAATCGAGCAAGTATAGCGTTCTCGCATTGTTTTCCCCAAAAATATCAACCTTTAATTTCGGTTTGGTTTCTTTATTTAATGACGTATAAACCTTTGTAGGTTATTTAATGCCAAAGTCCTCCGTCAAGAAGAACAGTGGGTGTCTTCTTGGTGTAATGGTTAAAGCCATGGACTGCGGAATCGTACTACGCGAGTTCGTACTCCAGTCGCGCTATTACGTTCACTTTCGGGCAAATACCCTTGAGAAAGATATGAACCCCCTTATCCTCCCAGCCATGGGTTAAATAGTATCACTACGTTTCTTTTAGGAGAATGGCTTTGGCATTAAATAACCTAAAATGATTTGATATGCCATTAAACAAAGAAACCAAACCAAGAACAGTAGTAGTACTGTTTAACCCATAGCTGAGAGGATAAGAGGTCCAAACCTTTCCCACGGGTAATTGTCCGAAAGTTAATGAAATAGCGCGACTGGAGTTCGAACTCGTTTTCTACGATTCCGCAGTCCATCGCTTTAACCATTACACCACGAGAACACCCGTTCTGGAATTACAGTGTTTAGACTGAATTACTAAGTTATAGATTTATTTCCATCCTGCTATGTGTTTTTGATAAAATCTAAAAACACGAAAAAATATTAACAGGATTTCTTCAATTGTATCCATAAGATCTGAAGAAGTCCTGTTAATTTTTTTTTCGTGTTTTTTGATTTTATCAAAATCACATAACAGGATGGAAATAAATTTATAATCCTAATGTGACCGGTTTGTGTTTTTTCTTAATGAAAGTATATATATAGAGTGTTTAGAAGAATTACCAATTGTTTTTGAAACCGTAAAAAGAGGTCAATATAGATGTTTTTCGAAAGTTTACTTCACTCTACGAAAGAACAATATTGACAAATTAGTTCCGTTATTGCCCTCGTTTTGTTAAAA
>OY757933.1:16244408-16399408 GCA_963585895.1 Sepioteuthis lessoniana
TCTTTTGTTAAGTAATTAACTCACAAGGAGATATTTGCATCTACTATGAAGAACGATTGATTCACATTTCTTTCGCCAAGTAAAAAGCTCAGAGGGAGTTATTCTGATTTTCTCTGAAGAACGATTGATTCACATTTCTTTCGCCAAGTAAAAAGCTCAGAGGGAGTTATTCTGATTTTCTCTGAAGAACGATTGATTCACATTTCTTTTGTTAAGTAATTAACTCACAAGGAGATATTTGCATCTACTATGAAGAACGATTGATTCACATTTCTTTCGCCAAGTAAAAAGCTCAGAGGGAGTTATTCTGATTTTCTCTGAAGAACGATTGATTCACATTTCTTTCGCCAAGTAAAAAGCTCAGAGGGAGTTATTCTGATTTTCTCTGAAGAACGATTGATTCACATTTCTTTTGTTAAGTAATTAACTCACAAGGAGATATTTGCATCTACTATGAAGAACGATTGATTCACATTTCTTTCGCCAAGTAAATAGCTCAGAGGGAGTTATTCTGATTTTCTCTGAAGAACGATTGATTCACATTTCTTTCCTTAAGTAATTAGCTAATAGGGTGATATGCGGAGCTAAAATGAAGAACAATTCATTCACATTTTTGATGTTTCCTCGATATAATCATATCCAAATCCTTACATGTGCAATGTTTTTACTTTTCCGAACTACTTTTTTTTTTCATTCTGTCGATCTTATTAACACTTTCTCTATCATTTTTTTTATTTCGTCGATCTTATAAACACTTTGTTGTATCGTGTTAAGGAAAATATACACGGGGAAATAGATTTAATTATTTATTAACTCAAGTGGTACAGTTCGACTACTATCATAAGCCTCGAACTGTTGGTGTTACATCCGAAGTTGGTCTTGCTTCTGACTTACGTTCTTTCAGAGCTCTCTCTCTGCTTCTCTTTTTCTTCCGCTCAAGAGTCACGGCGCCTTTTGTACTTCCACGGTACCGGAAGTCACGTGGTAAAATCCACTATGCAACACAATTTTTCTATCATTTTTTTTTGTTTTGTCAATCTTATAAACACTTTCTCTATCTTTTTTTTTTTTTGTTTTGTCGAACTTATTAACTCTTTCTCTATCATTTTTTAAATATTATACACCTTTGAAGCATAAAGGAATTTAATCATTTAGCATCTTCAGACTATAGTTATTCCCACAACGTTTCAGCCGATATGTTCTTCGGCCTTCTTCAGGTGTTTCATATCGAACTATGTAGCTTACATAGAACCTCAAACTGAACCCTTTACTTAATCTGTGGAGTTAGATTGTTCTAATTCCGTAAACATGATTCGGTAAGGGTGTTATGTAAGTAGTCTTTGTTATCTTACATTTAGTTGGGATTGAACCTGTAACCTCCAAATAGTTTCACTCAGAAACATTTTCCAACCAAACGCTTTATCCACTGCGCTCTGTGTCCTGCTGGACATTGAAGATGAAGACATGAGTCCGAATGTTCTAAATCATCAGAATTTATGTCAGAAATTTTCACAAATAAAAGTAATTTTAATTAAATAAAAGTATTGCCAAACAGGGAAATAGCGAATAAAACTGCTGGTGGTAGGGTTCTACCGCATTTAAAAAAAAACAACTTTCCTGCATTATTGAAGAACAGCAAAGCTGAGAACTTCATATTGTGTCTTGGTAAGCGAGCTAAACTCACTGACCATTATTATGGATTTCAGTTTTTTCAGGGTGCTTCATATTTCTGGTTGGTTGGTTGATTGGTTGTTTTTATGGCGTATCAACCTTTGTAGGTTATTTAACGCCAAATTCTGTCTATATGTATATACCTTTTACCAATGAATACTTTGTAGGTAAAATTTTCTGTAAGCAGGATTTCACTTGTTTGCACATGATTAATCAGTTTTAATTCGTCATATTTTTTCATACAACTCTGTTTCTCGCAAGAAGGACTGAACGTCATTTATTTTGACATTTTCGAACTATTCGGTTAAACTAGTCACTTTGAAAAATCGCTTTCTGATGACAGCGAAAGCTCTGCATTCTATAAGAATGTGTTTAACCGTGCAAGTTGTCTGACATGTCAAACACTGTGGTTGTGGTTCCTGTTGTAGTATGAAAGTGTGAGTATGCCCCGTATGACCAATGTGCAGTCGGGATATAACGACTTGTTCTCTTCTCGATGCTCGAAAAGCTGGTCTCCATTCTCCCAAGGTGGGGCTGAATTTGGAAGAGTTTATTATTGATGTTCATGTCCCATCATTGTTGCCATTTTTCATATTTCATATTTCTGCTCTTTTTGTAAATTAGGCTTACCGACCCTGCAGTAATACTTCAGCTAGTATATCTATATTTCGTTAAAGAAAAGGGACCCGGATGTTTTTCAGCTTTTAGAATGACGGAAGTGAATAAAAGAAGTAAAAAAAATTTATAATCTATTCTTTCGCGTGTATATTTTTTAAAATCTTTTTAGTGAATTTATTTAGAAATAAATTCAGAAAATAATTTATCTGTCATTGTTTGTTTATTTTGATACGTTGAAAAGACAACGAAAAAAATGTTCGAAATATTTTTTTTCTTTTATTAGCATAGCATTGTTCAACAAGTTGAATATATTCGGCGGCTGAGATTTTTTCCTCTTCTTTTGTTCCATTTACTCGGAGAGCCGACTTTTTGCCAACAGCGAAATAATATTATTTTTACAGCCATTGGCAAATAACAGGGTAGCTCAAAAGTTTTCCAATATTCTGTTTTCAGGTTTTAAAGCATATCAGGCCTTGTAGGTTATTTAATGCACAACCTGATCATTGATATATTAAATATATATGATTTGTAAACTGTTTGTAACATATTCAAACGAGCCATTTTCTCATCTCACAGTTAAATGATTTAAAGTAGAGCAATCTAACACTAATAATTCGATTTGATATTAAACAGTTGTTATCGCAAATTTAAATGATTTCAAGTACTCCGATCAAACACGAATAATTACCCATATTATTAGTTGGAATCCTTTTTTATACACCCTAACACACATAGGCAAACGAATGTCCGGGTTATGACATGAAGGCATCTGATAGTGAGGCTACATTACGGAAGCTTAGAGAAATGTGGAGTACTTTATGGTCATTTTCTTAGGTCCACTTTAACATATTTACCAACCCCTCCACTCGGGCAGGGTATGACACAAGGTCAATTTTTAGCGAAGTTTAACAGGTTTGAATTCAGAGCTTTCCTTCTTCTAGACTAGTTGCCGCACCGAGGCTGAAGAAACTAATCTGCCCTACTATTTACCCAGAGCTGGACGGAGAATTCTTGGATACATACCTTTCCCTAGGGTATTAGTGCTATGTGAAATGCAATCAGTCTCGTCCAGGATTTGAACTTGGGTGGCCGTGTCCATTTCCTACGACGATAACCATTACAGCACGGGCACCTCCTTAGGTCTACTTTGACTGGATGTGGAAATACCTGTTAGTGTCCCATCTATAGTAGAAATAGAACTGTTTAATCATGTAATATACTTGAATCTTCAAAGTTGTGTGCAAACAAATGACTACTGTTGATTTGAATTCTTACTATTACATAGCAATACTTGAAAACATTTAACTGAGCGAAAACAAATGAGCTCTGGCTCGTTTAAAAATGCTGCCTACAAAGTATTCATTTACAAATCCCATATTCACTATATAAGTCCCGGGCCCGACATACAGATGGAAACACTAATAAAAAAATCTATATGATTTTTATAGAGTACTAACCTTCAAATGGTACGTGTCAAAACTTGAGTCTAATCAGATAATTAGTTTACAAATTACGGTTACTTAAGTGAAGTTACTGCTGCAAATTTTCAACTCAATGGAAAAATCTAAATTTCAAGTGTTGATAAAGCATTACGTTCATTTTTCATGAACATTTGTCATTGAGAAAGCTGTGTTCAGAGTGAGGGCTGCGTTTGCTCACAGTCGATCAAAAACAACATGACGATGATTCAGAGCGTTGTTCGCAACTGTTTAAACGCAACAAAAAGGAGATTTTGCGTTAATATCTGACAATGGATAAAACATGGATCCACTACTTTACTCCACAGTCGAATCGGCAGCCAACTGTGTGGACAGCAGCAGGTGAAAGCCGTCCAAAGCCACCAAAGACACAAACATCAGCTGGCAAGGTTTCCGTTTCCGTATTTTGGGATGCGCAGGGTATTTTGTTCATCGATTAGCTTGACAGAGGAAAAACCACTGAATAGCCACAACCAATCAACGAAAACCAAGATGTAGCTTGTATACCAGATTAATGAGAAACTTGTTAGAAAAACTTGTACAGTTTTGTAAGATGTAAAATAAATTATGCGGAATAAAAAAAAAATAGATTAGATTTTCAATAAACGTTTAAAGATCCCCCTATCGGTACAGCTAAAAATATGTTGACTGTATCCCCTTTAGAGGAATAAGACCCTCATCTGCATCTGTGTAAGAACCTTCTGGTCCGTATATCAGCAGAGTGTCGAATACAAAATCATTTTCATTACTCCTACGTGTACTCCGACTTGACGTAGTTGTACCGGTTGCTGTTTATTTTAGGAGTGAAAAAAGATCCGTTAAAAAATATTCGTATTTGATAGCACCGTGTAAAAATGTAAATCAGAACGTTCAATTGAAAACGATTCCTTAACCTCTAGGCATAAGATTACCCTAAACAGTTTGCATTCAATCAGAATCAGAAAGCATTAAAAAACTGTAGTAACATTTTAAACAGATGCATATTTTTTTATATTAAGCTGTATTTGATATTCGATTAACATTTCCTTTAAGCGTTTTTTTAATGAGAAAACAACGCGATATTTTATTCTAATATGCCTCAAAGAGATTCCATGCTTTTATTCCATTTTTTTAAGGAGTGCCAAATCATTTGTTCCTATCCTCTTTCAGTTTGACGTCTCATTCTTTGTGTGAAGTCGGAATGTTTTTCAAATACTCTGTTTGATAGATGTTTTTGCAAGGAGAAATAGGTTTAAACACGCGTGAAAATTAACAAGGGAGATATTTTTTTTAAGTTGAATTTCCAAATCAAAGCTGTCCTTCGAGTGTTATTTGTTATGCGTGGATGTAAGAATATTTTTAGCTTCGTTCAAACGATTGCATTGGCATTTATGAAAAGAAGGAATATTTTTATTTCTCATGTAATTAAAACGTGTTTTTTTTTTTTGTGTTTTTTGAAATTTAGTCCCATCTCTAATTCTATAATTATCTGGCTGCCGATATTTTGCCTTGATAAAATATCAGTATTTGTAAAAAAAAAAAAAATAGTTCAATCGACTAAAAGAAAAAAAAATGCCACACATCATCAGCATCTTCAAAGCACTTATTCATTTGGCTCTCTCTCTTTCTTTCTCTCTCTCTCTCATCATGCACCCCTATCGGCAATCGGTCTTGACAGCGTCTGCACAGAACTGATAATTGTAAGTCTTTCATGGTCCACCAACACTGCTGTGTCAGTAGATTGGAGTCTAAAGGAAAATGTTGCTTTTAAGTTCGTTCTTATATCCCTGGCAGTACCAACATTGTCTTACTTGGATGGCTTGGGAAATTGGAGCTAAGTGGCCGTACAACTACTGTTTTGTAAGGTGCTGCTTCCAGTACTTGCTCACAATTACACGCAGCATTCTTCTATAATTTCGTAAAAGTCCATGTGATGCCACCGTATGGTAGTACTGACTTTGCTACAGATTAGAATAACTCCCATTTCTTAATCAGGGAGTTTAGATTCCCACATATTCGTTAACGTTTCAATAGTATTACATGCTTAACCAATGGAAATGTAGGTATCACTTTCAATAGATGAGATATTTCTACCGAGGATATAAATTGTTCTAAATATATAAACGGCCAACTCTTTCTTGATATAGGTTTTTGTATTTTTGTCATTTTAAACACCCGTCACTGATTTTACATCACTAATATCATCCCTCATAGCCCTGATGATGGTTCTTTTGAACCGAAACGCTATAGTGTCGACTTTGCTTCTCAATAAATTTCTCTACCTACTTGGAGTACTTTTTTATCAATTTTACTCCATTATTTACTTCTGTAAACTGTTCTAATCTTGTCATATCTTCTTCTTTTGAATCGTGCGATTCCTTTGATATGAAATTCAAGATGGTATATACATAGTTAGTTCAAATGGTTCTAGGCCTCAACCAAATAATTTTGCATATACGTCGTGCATTAATAAGTTTCAAGAATTTTTTGTACAGGCATTTAAGATTGTCGTAGACTCTTGAAAGTTCAGTATGTTATTGCTATACGTCTGATGAGAGGACTGACCAATTTTTATGATTTTACGTTCAAATGAAGAGCTACAGCAGCAATTGGAATACACCCTACTAAAGCCTGAATGTCACTGCTGGTAAATTTCAAAAATGCAATCTCGATGTCAGGACCCTTTAGAAGAACGATATGCAATAAAATTCTGTTTTAAACTTGCAAAAAATGCCACAGACACGTATGGAATACTTCAGACTGCTTTTCGACAATCTTGCATGAAGCGAGCATCAGTTTCTGAGTAGCATAAAAGATTCAAGAAAGGCAAGGAGTCTGTGAGGGATAATGAGAAGTGTGGTAGGAGTAAGGAAGTCAATACACCAGAGTTGATTGGCCAAAGGGTGAGAGTTAGGGTTAGGGTTACTATATTGAGGTTTTAAGGGAGTTTAGGAAGAGATTCCGTCGGAAGAGGCCAGCACTCTTCAAATCGGCTCAGTGGCATTTCCACCAAAGACAATGCACCAGTCAACAACTCCATCCTTGTCACAGACTATTTGACCAAGATGGGCATCAAGGCAGTTTCTCCCCCTCCCTATAGTCCAGACCTTGCTCCCTGTGACTTTTGCTTATTCCCTAAGCTCAGTGGCTGTCGTTATGAGACAATTGAGGAGATGAAAGAGGCGTTGACGAAACTCATTGACACACTCACACAAGAGGACTTCGATGGGGCCTTCCAGAAGTTGTTGGAACGGTACAAGTGCATTGCAGCCGAAGGAGATTACTTGGAAGCGGACAAGAGTGTACTATCAATAAATGTGCCCATACGAAACAAGTCTGGAAACTTATTTAATGATACTCGTATAATAACTATTTAACAGGAATACTTTATATCCCATAACAGAGAGTAAAAATGGAATAAATTAAACACCAATATAGGATCCAAATCATATAAGAACTGTCCAATATTCATAATGTATGCCATTGCAAAAAAGAAAAAAAAAGAAAGAAAAAAATAAAAAATGCACAGTGCATAGTTTAGTGCAATATTTTGACATTATATTATCATAGCGTTTATAACTTAAGAAACAAGTGTATGGGGTTGCATGTTAGTCACAAATTTTGTTCCAAATGTATTTTTGCATTTTCTAAAAACTTAAAACAAAAAACTAAGATTCTTTGTAAAAGAATTACCGAACAAAAACCAAGAAAAAATAAAATAAAAAAATATCAATTGGCGATTGAACGAAATGTTCATTTAAATTTTTTTCTTTTATTAATTTGAGCTTTTCGTCTTATCGTCAAATGAGTTTTTGATTAGTCCGTTTATTGCATGCTTTGCTTTACGGCGTGTCAACCTTTTTCGAGTCATTTAATGCCAAATTAAATTTCGAACAATTCAGTTCAGTAGAATAATAGTTTTTGTTTACAGTTAAATGTCAAAACAGTTCAGTTAGATGTCAAAACAGATCTATTTCAAATAATCTAGTTTAGCAAAAGTACAGTTTCAATGACAAAAAAATGTTCTATTTCAAAAAATTCATTTTAGCATAAGTACACATTTAATTCTTTTTAGAAACAGTTCAATTTTAAACAGTTCAAGTTAGCATTAATACGCATTTTAAATACCAGAACAGTCCTATTTCAAGCAATTCAGTTTAGCATTAGTACACTGTTTAGTTTAAATAAGAAATGCACCTGTGTAAATAACAGGTGCATCCGGTCGAAGATATCAGGGGATACCCTTGACTGTGGACGGGTTGAGTTGGGTGCAGATGTGACGTTCACTGAAGCAGGTAGATGTCAAACAATTATATAACCCGGTGCCACAGGAAGTTCGAGTTAGTTTTGAAGTTTGGAGTCAATTGCTTCAGTTGGAGAAAAGATGCTGTAGAGAAAACCGGCTCCCAGACAGAGGGCTTGCAGCTCTCAGTGACCCCCAGTTGAGCAGCCCAGCGGAATGGGAAAGAAGTGCTGCTATAGCCAGAAGACCTGGAGGTCAATATGTTGCAGTTTTGTTCAGTCTCCAACTCACCTCTCACACATAACCCTGTCGCAACCCTTTCAAATAAAGTGAGAGGTATATTTTTCTAAAGAACCGTGTTCGTTCGTCTTTATTGTGTTGACTATGTTTCCGCGTGTATTGTGTATAGTTGGTTGTGACTATGCAACAGCAGTATGTGTCACAAGGTAATTTAATAAGAAGTGAAAAGATGGTTTAAATTAAAGTTTTCCCTCTTCTAGATCGTTTGACGTTTAAAGACTACAAATATTTATGTATCGCCGAAGGGAAAAGATAAAGATCCTTGCCTTTCTTAAGGGAATTATCGGAAACACAAGCTGTTTCATCTAGTATTAAAATTCATGTTGTCACTTCCATTTTGATTAAGACGAAGTAATATGTGAGCAAAAATATATATTTCAAAGCTAAGTCTTAAGAAAATAATTTATGAAGCAATGAAAAGCTGTCAAAGTCTAATTCATTTGACGATAAGACGAAAAGCTCAAATTAACAAAAGAAAATATTTAAGAAAACGAACATTTTTGTTCTTTGGCCATTGACATGTTTAAGTTTAATTTATTCCATTTTTACTCTCGGTTGCAATATATTTCTTCGTAGTCTAAGACTCCCCAGTTTTCTAACTAGTGAGCGCCCGTCGTTTAGTTTTGTTTGATTTTGTTTGGTTTACTTTCATGGCATATCAACTATTGTGGGTTATTAAATGCCAACCTGTTTATTCCTTTTTCTCCATTTTTACTCTCGGTTAAAATATATTTCTTCGTAGCCAAAGACTCCCCAGTTAGAAAACTGGGGAGCACCCGTCGCTTGGTTTTTTTTTTTTTTTTTTTGTTTACTTTCATGGCATATCAACTATTGTGGGTTATTAAATGCCAACCTGTTTATTCATTTTTCTCCATTTTTACTCTCGGTTACAATATATTTCTTCGTAGCCTAAGACTCCCCAGTTTTCTAACTGGGGAGCACCCGTCGCTTGGTTTTCTTTTTGGTTTACTGTCATGGCATATCAACTATTGTGGGTTATTAAATGCCAACCTGTTTATTCCTTTTTCTCCATTTTTCTCTCGGTTACAATATATTTCTTCGTAGAAATTGTGGGTTATTAAATGCCAACCTTTTTATTCATATGTATTAGATATATGATTTCTAAATATATTTTGTAGATAACAGTTTTAAACAAGCCGGAGCTAAGTTTTTTCACACTGTTCAATGTTTTTGCTTTTTACGTTTGTTTGGTTTGTTTGGTTTTTATGGCACATCAACCTTTGTAGGTTATTTAACGCCAAATCCATTTTTATGTAAATAATCTGTTCTATTTGAAACAATTCAGTTTAGCATAAGTACACAGTTTAATTGTCAAAAATATTTCCATTTCTAACTATTCAATCAGTTATATGTAATAATTCAGTTAAGTGTAAATACAGTTTTAATGTCGAAAAATAGTTCTATTTGAAATAATTCAGTTAAGCATAAGCACGCAGTTTAAGTGTAAGTACGGTTTAATTGTCAAAAACGTTTCTATTTCAAGCTATTCAGTTTACTCGATTCATTTTAGCATAAGTATGCTGTTATTTCTATTTAACCCATAGATAGGGCCCTATCAGGTGCTACCACTCCGGGCCAGAGTGGACCTGGGAGCGATGGCAATGAAGGGGTACACCGCATTCCCCAAAGCTCCAGCACTGCTGGAACCTCACCATCAGATTGTTTAGTGTCATATATAGGACACTCGTTGGGGGGGGTCTTACCCCTCTGCAGAGGTGCAGTCAGTGTATTCTACAGCCCCAGCTGACTGGGCAATTATTTTTTACTATCTAATATGAATAATTCTATTCACTATCCATCTCAGCCAGAAGCCTGCACGACAGAGCTATCTTCGTAAAAATCAACTCAATAAAGAAGTTCAGTTTTGTTAGTAATCTTACTGAAGTTAAGCTGTGATAAACTTGTTCAATACTTATGTGGTCCTAAAAGTGCATGTCGCTCTGCGAGCCATATATAGATCGCAGTTTCCGGTGAATCTGCTTGTCAGGATTTCCGTGTCCACGTTGTGTTGTTCGACCCACGGGAAAGTTGGGGAAAAGCTGATTAGGACTTCTCTTGTTTCAGGCTAGGTCGGAAGACAGCCAACTTTACCGGTGTTCTTAGCTGGTCCACTACTTCAATAACTCAGGAAGGCTTGTTAACAGTTGTAAATAACTGCATTTATTCATTATACAATGATTTAAAAAATGTCAACAACAGCAAGGGGTTTTAGTTCGGTGTAAGAAGTAATAAGTTGATTGGCGATTATAGTTAGCCTCGATTCTGTTTTGAGCTAATTAATGTTGCTTGGGATGGTCAAGTTGAGGACTCTGGGTAAAGCTGGAGTGGTGGCGATGAGGGTGGCTAGGGCTTCAAGTCTTCGGTCTGCGGAACAAGCTTTCAATCTGCCTATTCCCTTTTCGGGATATTCTTTTCTGGGGGTCCAGACCCGTGAATACAGGGGTCCAATTGACCTCACCCCGAGACCCGTGTTTAACCGGAGAGCCAATCAAAAACTATGGCCCACCATTGCATGTCTTGGGCAGGTGGGAAGCTCCACCCCGTTTTTCTTTGATTGGTGAGCCACCCATAATATTCTAATATTGTGCTAATGGCATTGTATCAGGGTTTTAGCCTTAATTTTTCGTAGATTTGCACTCAGCTGACAATAGAATTTGAAATAAAATTTCGTTTTTCTATCCCGTCAATCAAAGTCCAGATCGGTCGATTCGACCCTTATAGTAAGCAATATTGGTATCCTTGTCAATTTAACCAATTCAAACACATGGTGTCACCAGGTGCAAATCCATTATTATTATCATTATAGTTTACTACATAACCTTACCAAAAGACTATAATCTTCAACAAATTATCCCAATCAGTCCAAAGTATTTAATTTAATATCGTCAGTCAACTTATAACAGTATGATAGGGTTACCCTTAGATAGGTAACCACTTAAGCAACAAGAAGTACAGTAAGTTGTCCAAGTCATATCTACGTAAAAATTAGTAAATAACAACATGTTGATCTTATTTGACTCACGCTCAAGTCACGCTGAAATCTATGGTCAACTTTAGATTACAGTGGTTAAGCAGTCATAAACTTATTCAGTACTTAGATGGGTGACCACTTAACCGCTGGTACAGTAAGAAATCTGAGGTCTGTGTGCCATAAATACACAAATCTTAGCCAATAACGTTGCGTTGATTTTAGTTAAACTTTCTGCTTAAACAGATTTAACTTCTCTTGTTCCATTTTATTAATGGGTAAGCAGTTAATATCTTTCACATAAGAGGATAATTAAATAAGTTTCCAGACTTTTTTTTTCCGTGCGGGCACTTTTATTGATAGTACACATATGAAACTCTAGTCCCCTTCGAAGTAATCTCCTACAACTGCAATACACTGGTTTATCCGCTCCAACAACTTCTGGAAGGCCCTATGGAAGCCCTCTCGTGTGAGCGTTTCAATGACCTTCGTCACAGCCTCTTTCATATGCTCAGTTGTCTCATAACGACACCCTGTGAGCTTAGGGAATAACCAAAAGTCACAGGGAGCAAGGTTTCAACGATAGGAAGGCTGAGGAACTGTCTTGTCGACCATTTTAATCAAATAGGCTGACAAGGATGGAGTTGTGGACTGGTGCATTGTCCATGTGGAAATGACACTGACCCGATTTGAAGAGTGCTGGTCTCTTCCCAAGGAATCCCTTCAACAACTCCCACAAAACCTCAACATAGTAACCCTAACCCTAACCCTTTGGCCAATCAACTCTGGTGTATTGACTTCCTTACTCCTCCCACACCTCTCATCATCCCTCACGGACTCCCTGTCTTCATTGAATCTCTGATGCCACTCAAAAACTGATGCTCGATCCATGCAAGATGGTCGAAAGGCAGTCTTAAGCATTCCATACGTTTCTGTGGCATCATTTTCTCCAAGTTTAAAACTGAATGTTATTGCATATCGTTCTTCTAAAATGTCCTCACGTCCAGATTGCATTTTTGAAATTTACCAGCTGTGAAAATCAGGTCTTAGTAGGGTGTATTACAATTGCTGCTGTAGCTGTTCAATTGAACGTAAAATCATAAAAATTGGTGAGTCATCTCATAAGATGTATACCAAAAACATTCTGAACTTTCAAGAGTCTACAACAATTTTAAATTCTTGTACAAAAAAAAAAAGCCTGGAAACTTATTGAAGGCACCACGTAAATGTGCTAATGTAGGTATTTGGTTTTGTTTTGCTTTTAGGCATATCCACCATTGTTGCTTATTTAATGCCAAATCTTTTTAATATATATATATATATATATATATATATATATATATATAATTTCTAAATACATTTAGTAGATAGCATTTTTTGCAGAGTGTTAAATTGTTTCACTTTTTTCTATTACGAATAATACTATTTACAATTAATCATTTATCTTTTAAATAACCCCCTAAGGTTGATATGCCATGAAACAAAGAAAAGAAACCAAGCCAAACAAACGTTCTAAATAAAAGAACCTGAGAATGAGACATGGATTTTAGATGGATATTTGATCCTTGGTTGATATTCAAATACAGATGGGAATAATTTGATCACACACACACACACACACACACACACACACACACACACACACACACACACATATATATATATATATATATATATATATATATATATATATATATATATATAACGAAAGGTCCGAAAGCGCTAAGGACAGTTTTGGTAAAATCATCCAGCAATTCCGACCTGAAAGCCAGACACTTATCACATATTGAAAGGATCGTAAAAAAATTATATAACTCTTAAGATACACTCATCAAACAAACATAATCTACGCACTACCATAGATTACAAACCACTCTACGACAAACTAACCAAATTAAGAATACCAATCTTACAAACCATGTCACAAACCATTAAAACCTCACAAACGTCACAAAACGAACCAACTGCAAAATCTCTTCTCACGCTGGCATAAACTCTATCACGCGGAAAGATTGCAACAGACATTACATTGGTGAAACCCAATCTAGAAAAAGAAATCTTAAAACAAACTGTCAACCAAAACAAATGACGATCGAAATGCTCTTTTCTACCACATGCTACAACTCAAATACGCCTTCAATTTTTTCCAAGCCACCATAATCAAACTCAAATACTGTAAAAATCCTGCAGACTATTAGAATTAGCAATAATTTTCAAAACAAATCATTTACGCCAAGGATTTTATCAGCGAACACGAAAACAATATCAAAATAGAATACGGATAAAAGGAACATTTTCTTCACACTGTATCACCATACTTTTGAGGATTCTTTCCTTTCTCTTTCTCCGTTTTCGCCCCCTTTCCTCATAGACATTACGTTATTTTCAATGTCCTTCGACGAAACAGGATATACCGAAACCCCTTTCCCATCCAACTTTTTCCTTATTTCTTTCCCATCAGCCCACAAAAAATTTTCCATTTTCATACAACCAAACTTTTTTCATGAAACCTGATACATTTGACTCCAAACCCTCTCCTCCTTCCTGCTACAATTTTATTATCTCCGTCATTTTATCATGTTCCTCATTTGCTTATAAATAGAAAAACTCATAAAACAGTTCATTTTGAGAAAGTTCTAAAAAAAAAAAAATTAAATGAAATAAAATATCGCGCCTCTAAGCCGGTTTTATGTACTTGATTTATCCAACTTTCCTACTATTTCTATCATTAGGACAGATTCACCACGATCTATCATTTTATATATATATATATATATATGTATATATACATATATATCACATTGTTTACAAGGAATGGCTTACGTAATAATTTAATTAAGTGCTGCTGTTAAATGTTTTGAATATTGAAATAATAACTTAAATTCTTTGAATAGTAACTATACGTTTCTTTTCTTATCAGTAAAAGCAATTGGTAAGAATCTAAAGACACTGCATGTTTATGACTGGGGACACGGGAGTCGTTCAAAGTAATACCATAACCACCCTCACTCCCTACACGTCGTTTCGTCTGGTCCTTGAAATGTTGCAATTCTAAATGACGAAAGTTGCCTTTCTCCTTGAGTCAATACCCTGTGGTTTCCTTTTTTGATAACTTCTTTGAACGGAATAAGTTGATGTTTGCCGATAAATTACGAATGCCAGTCTTGGTTATATATAGACGATGAATAGAAATAAATAAAAAGCATAGAAAACTGAATATATGTAAACAATCTATAACACAAACGATAACAAAACAGCGATCTCGAATTTGATCTAACAGGTGGAATGAATCAGCAAAATTCACTCAGGAGATCATCGAATGCCAGGATCTTTTGTGAGTGTGCCCATATTGCATCTCTGCTAGCCTGCCTTTGTTTTGCTCTTGGAGTCCATATGTCATCTGTCTCAATGCTCGTCACGCGTATCCCCTCCGTGTCTCTATATTCCTAAAATTAAACTGAATTCATTCACAAATCTTCGCTAACCTATCAAACTGTTCAAACACCCAAAGAACTCAATTTTCTGTTGTCTAAAGTCGGGGGTCAAAGTTAATTTGCTTATGTTTAGATTTTTCTCTATTTCAATCATGGCTACTTT
This sequence comes from Sepioteuthis lessoniana, assembly GCA_963585895.1. NCBI lineage: Eukaryota > Metazoa > Mollusca > Cephalopoda > Myopsida > Loliginidae > Sepioteuthis > Sepioteuthis lessoniana. The sequence goes on from OY757933.1 coordinate 16,259,284, forward strand.
TCACAAAATAAAAATATTTTCGACTGACGTCTTCGTCAGTAACATCAAGAACATTCTCTGACCTGTCTAATTTCGAGGTTACACCTATTTTTTCAACAGATATTCTCCCCAGGGAAAATTATTACTATCTTATCCTACACTATTTCGTCAGGACTTATGAATATAACAATATTTTCCAATGATATAACGAACTAAGATACGCTCCAAAAAATAGTTACCTTGTTAAAATACGACGGATCTGTTTTACAAAATATCAAGAAAGGAAATTTAAGTGGTGTTTTAACGAATGGACCACAAACATTTTACGTACTAAATATCAATAAGGTTTGATCAGAAAGTATTCTGAACGAATCTTTACGCTTATCATATTTCTATTTTCTCTATTGTTGATCAAAAGTTATTGGTGAAACATAGGCTTGTGCAAGTACAGCAAGAGTTTTAATCCCCAGACATTGCCTAAATCAATTTTTCATCTTTTCTAAACTGAAACTTCATCTTGTGGGTAATATTGGAAAAAAACAATGGAGATTTGAAGTACATCGTGTTTTACAATTGCTAAAAACACACAGCAAACACACAAATATTTCACCGAGGCTTTATTCTCTTTCTCTTTTCAGATTATTGCCGAATGTTTGGAGCTACTTTGTTTCATAACTTGGATGATGATGCAGGTCTTTTGTGTGTTGTAATATTAGGAAACTAAGTTTTCCAAGATGGCTCAAGCAAAATACGGAAGGAAGTTTAATTTAAACATTCAAACTGGAGTCAAACTTTTCCGTTAATCAAGAACTTTGAAGGTCAAGTAACATATTGTAGGACAACGGCTGCCTTACCATTTGGACCTCCGATAATAATCCGAACCCATAAGAATATTACCAGGATTCAAAAGTCACTTCGCTAGAGTCTATCCAGATCATTGTGGCGGACACCTGTGGCATATATTCTGGGGCTTCTTTTGGTACCATAGCCATGATATGGCTATGTGTGAAACGTACATCAAATGTCCATTAAGATAGAACATAGGAATCTCGAAACTCGAAAAACAAGTAACGACTTCTCAGTTCAGTTACGAAACTTTTTATTAGCTTTGAGTTTAAAGGTTCTTCGACATAAGGAGAGAGATACACATTCTTTCTATTCTGGCTTTTTCATCTGCCCCCCCCCCATCTCGTGCTACACCTGCCCAAGGCCTCGGCGAGCAAGCTAATGTCGACCCTTCACGCACGGTGTCCAGTTCTCAACTCAACTAACTGACTTTTTCAAAATCCCCAAAATCCTCCGTGCGCCCTTCCGGTGCATGACATCATTCTCATCTACTGGTCAACCTTTCTCTGGGATTTTTTTTTGACATCTATGAACGACACATCCTCCCTGCGCGTGCGTTAACACCTGCACTCAAGTTTGTTTAGAGTCGTAGCCTGGACACCCATTGGTGTATTCTGCAGCACCAGCCGACTGAACCGTCTTCATTTGTGCCCCATCATTTTATTTCAAATGTTTTGAAACCCCCTGCATGGACAACGGCGCATCTTGATGCAATATGAAAAGATGACTCTTAATGGTGCTTTGAAAATAGAGAAATAATTTTGCTGAATGTTTAGGGGAGTGTTTTAAAGAAAACGTTTCATTCATTCATTTCTTGGTAAAAAAATTTGAGTTTCGATATTTTTTAAGGTATTTTGGATGTATTTTCATGGTCGTATCAATTCTTAGACTCTTTAATCACTCCCAGTTCCACCATATTCTCAGCTTCACTCATCCAATATGTCTTCCTATTTACAAATTCATGTTGATTCTAATGAGATTGTTTTAGAGTTCCAAGTTCTTAAAAGATTTTGTTTTGAATTTAAGGGATAAATGGAAGTATTAAAAGACGTATTGGATACTCCATCAGGAATATCACGAAAAATTGGCAAGAAAAAACAAAACAATTCGCGAAACAATGTTTCTACGAATGTTGTATAATCATATCCTACAACTAGACACATATACATGCAGAATACATATTGACGCCATAATAAAGACGAGCGAAAACTTCTTTAAAAAAATATACCTCTCATTTTATTTGAAAGGGTTGTGTGTGTGAGAGAGAGTTGGAGACCAAACAGAACTGCAATATATTGACCCCCACTCTTATGGCCATCAGCGTTGTGTCTTACTCGTTCTCCAGGGCTGCTCAACCAGAGGCCTGGGGGCCCACTCTGCTGAGTGCGGGCTTTCTCTACCACATCTTGTCTCTAACTCATCTGATCACCAACTGTCTTCACCGAGTTATTTAATTGTTCAATAGCCCACTCAATCTTTGGAATGGCATGTTTCATCGCCATCAAGCGGAAATAACCGTCATGCAGTTCACAGGTCACTCTCTTCCGGTGCATCAGTCTATGAGTGTACCATGGGATTTTACCTGGTCCCATATTATCAGCCAAGCCCGCCTACGCGATTTCTTCTCATAACTGCCATCGTAATGTGTCACTTCCTTCCGGTGGATCACTTTGGAATGGCATGTTTGGCCGTGTCGAAGGTCAATATACAACACGAAGAGCTACCACCATCGTGAAAAAATTACTGAAATCAAAAATGCTTCTAACTCGTTTCGAATTCTTTTAGACAAAATCACTTTTACGTAAAAATTCCCCAGTCCTTCACCGGTATTCACTTAGATTTTAAAATAAAAAGATACATATTCTACATGAATATTTCTTATTACACATTGTATAATTATTCGGGGAGTCCACATGATGTATTTATTTGTGTACTAAACTTCGATATCGTCAAGCGAATTCGAATTCCAGTAACCATATTTACCAACCCCTCCGCTGGGGCAGGATATGACACAGAGGTCAATTTTTAAGTGGAGTTTAACAGGTTTAAATTCAGAGTTTTCCTTTTCCTAGACTAGTTACCTCACCAAGGCTGAAGAATTCAGTCTGCCCTACTATATACCCATACCTGGAGGGAGAATAATTGGATTCATACCTTTCCAAAGGGTATTAGTGCTATGTGAAATGCTAAAAGTTTCGTCCAGGATTTGAACTCATGTCGCTGTGTCCATTTCCTACGACGATAAACATTACACCACGGGAACCTCCTTATTCGAATTCCAGTAACGCTATAAAGTTCACTTTTAGTCTTGAAAAAGTTAAAAGTTAAATGGCCCCAGTTATGGGTTAAAAAGTATCCCTACATTTCTTCTACCAGTATTTTCTTTTGCATTAAATAACCCATGAAGTTTTATGTGTCATTTAACAGATAAACGAAGCCAAACCATCCAATTACAGAGCAGGATGATCTCAGTAGGTTTATGGTGATGTGGCCATAAAACCCAACAAACCAAACCAAACCAAGTATATTCTGTCTTGGGTATGAACTAAACTACATCTAATGGTGTGGCTCCAGTTTTGAAGTTTGGGTAATGTAGAATTCCTGTTTATTAGTATTTCTCTCAGGTCCACTCTGATCCGGAGTGGGAGTACCTGTTCGGGTTTCATCTATGAATGAAATACAAACGTTTAATCATTCTCGAGGGATTATTATTAGACATCTGAAACCATATATAAATGTATACGTCATTTTTATTATATAGGAATCCATGATAAATTGAATTACAATTGTCAAATAGTGACTTGCAACAATTGAACAGACTGCAAACAGAAGATTTCTATTTAATAGAATATTAGTGTTAGCAACACTTGAAGCCATTTAAATATGTGAAAACAAATTAACTCTAAGTCGTTTGAAAATAAAGTTACCAATAAACTATTTGCTTGCAATATACGCACGCTCATATACGCATACACACATACACACAGACAGACACACACACACACACACACACACACACACACACACACATATATATATATATATATGTGTGTGTATATATATATATTATAAGGTTGTTAAGGAATGTTGTACTTCCCTAAATTATTATTAAATCTGGAGTTTTAAGTTGAAATGTATTTAGAATTTAAAAATTAAAAAAAAAAATTAATTTACTATAATTCCAACCGGTAATAAAACCTAAAAACCGGAAGTGGGTGAAATGGGGAGGAAACTCTTCACCCCTTTTCAACCCTTCCCACCCTTCCTTCCTGTGTCTATTGCGAATTATTTTATCAATTAGATCTGAAGAAGTCCCGTTATTTTTGGTGTTAATAATTCATATCAATACCCATAACAGGATTGAAATAAATTTATAATCCTAATGCGACCGGTTTTTGCTTTTTTTAAAGAAATTATTGCTATGTTATGTCAGTTACATTGAGCTCTTTACCAGGAAGATTTAAATGTTCATATTTGAATGATTTTTTGTCCAGACGGAATTATTCCCGACTCCGGTATAACTGGACCGAATAATATACATATATATATTCTATATATATATATATATATATATATATATATATATATTAATTATATATATATATATATATATATATATATATATATAACAGAATGTAACATTAAATACTTATCAAGGGTTGACATGCCATTAATTATGAGGTTTAATTGCAAAGTAACCAAAAGAAAGTGGAAGCAAGTCCTTCTGAGGGAGAATTCTCTTTGGAGTAGAGTCAAAATTGCTCGACTGCAACATTGATGTAAGCGATTTCGAATTCCAATTTTGCTATTGCATTTACTATCAGACTGGTGCTGTTGAGAAAGGTGTGAACCGTCTTATTCTCCATTCTGCCATGGGTTAAAATATACAACTAGTATTCTTCTTCAAGGACTCCTTAGCATTAAACAACCCAGGAAGGTTGATATGCCAATAAAGAAAGAAACCACACAAAACCTTTGTAGCTTTTTAATGCCAAAATTAAATCCAGTTGCAAATGTCTACGGGTTTTTTTTTTCAACTATTAATTCAACACTCTGTTCTCTTTTTTAATTTGAAGTTATAGGACTTCAAGTATTTCTCTTCAATACCACCAATTTTGTGTATGAATCATACATAGTGTTCTGACAGTAAATACTATTCGTGGTTAAAGTGGACCTGGAAGTAATGGCAATGAACGCTATGCCGCATCCGGCCCCTCCAGAGAGTTTGGTAAATGCATTCATTACACCTTTTACTGAACATCACTGGTTTTCACGGGTGTGTCCTCGTGGTGTAATGGTTCAAGCGGAGGACGCGAGTTCGTACTCCAGTCACGCTATTACGTTCACTTTCGGGCAAATATCCTTGGGAAAGTTATGAACCCCCTTATCCTCCCAGCTATGGGTTAAATAGTACCACTACTGCTGTTCTAGGAAAATGGCTTTGGCATTAAATGACCTACAAAGGTTGATATGCCATTAAACAAAGAAACCAGACCAAACCAAACTGGTTTTTACCTGAATTATTTTTCCTTTTCAAATAGCCAGGTTGATATTGTCTCGTCGAGGATATTTTCCTCGAACCTGAGGGAGCCGTCCTCTAAGGCTTCTAACCTCTACGAAGGAGCTAGGTTAACTGGCCGTCTTTAGGTGAATGCCAACGGGGCCGGAGGCATTTGTGGGTATGCCGGGAGCGTGCGGACTCCGGCCCTGCACCAGACCCACATTAAAAAAGGCCTGGTGCCACATTTGGCCGTTCGGTGGTGTGATCCTAAATCAACTTGAAAGTTAACCTACTTGAAAGTTTTTCTTTCAATGTTTTTTTTCCTTCTCATTTAAAATTTTTTACGGACATTTAAGAAAAAGAAATTGATTGAACACACTGAAAGAGGAAAAAAAGCCCCAGACTCTGAATGAGGACAAAAACTCAATAGAACGCGTAAACTTTTACTTTTAATGTTCGTTCATCACCTCTATCGGTGAAGCTTAATAAAAGGTAAGACCCCCCTACATCGAGGGGCATTGTTTTGGTTTGGTTGGTTGGGTTTTATGGCATATCAACCTTCGTAGGTTATTTAACGCCAAATCCATTTTTATGTAAATAATCAGTTCTATTTCTATTTCATGCTAAACTGAATTCAATTGTCAAAAACATTTCTATTTCAAACTATTCAGTTTATTCAAACAGTTCTAATTCAGCTAATTAAGTTTAGCGTAACTACAGACTTTGTTTACACAGTTAAATGTCAAAACAGCTCTATATATAACAATTTAGTTTAGTGTAAATACAGTTTCAATTTTTTAAAAAATGTTCTATTTCAAATAATTCAGTTTAGCATAAGCACACAGTTTAAATGTAAGTACAATTTAATTGTCAAAAAAATTTCTATTTTTAGCATAAGTATGCCGTTAGTTCTATTCAAGCCATTGATAGGGCTCTATCAGGTGCTACCGCTCCCGGCCAGAGTGGACCTTGGAGCAATGGCAATGAAGAGGTACTCTGCATTCTCCAAAGCTCCAGCATTACTGGAACTTTTCCATCATATTGTTTAGTGTCATAATCAGGACACACGTTGATGGGGTCTTAACCCTCTGCAGAGGTTCAGTCAGTGTATTCTACAGCCCCAGCCGACTGGGCAAATCGAGGGTCATGCTGGGTATGATACAAAGACTACATCCGGTGATAAGGCTCAAGTTCAAGAACTTTGTAGAGTAGGCAGTACCCTCCTCATTGCCATTACTCCAGTTCCTCTTTGACTCAGAGTAAGAGAATCTGCGAGTGTCCTATTTATGAGTCAAGTCGATGTTAAAACATTATTGGTATTTGATAGGATTATTTGATATCATAGAAATTCGCAAATTATTTGTATTAAATATAATTGTTTGAAGCTTAAATTGTTAACGAAAGATCGTTATTTACTCGTTTCAGAGTTTTTAACACCAACGTTAGCAGATTTGTTTTCTGTGGGAGTTTGAAGGACAGCAAATCTCAAATCTCCAGAATTCTTTTCAGTGTTCTGGATGGTCTCAACTTGTCCTCTAATTTATAAGTCCATTTACCACGAAGAGTTTTACGAACGCAACAATTACGCTTAGTATTACAACCAGTGTAATATAATGGCCGAGGGATTTCGTTTTATGCCTTTGGGTTTAATTAGGCTGAGAACCTTTCGGCTCAGAGCATGGTTTACTTAAGTGCAACATTAACGCAGGCGTGCGTGCGGAGCGGAAGTGTCACTCAGAGATGTCACAATAGAAACCCGAGATGGGAAAAGGGGCTAGGGAGTGACGCCACGCACCGGAAGCGCGCGGAGAATTTTGGGAGATTTAAAAAAGTCAATGAGTTAAGTTGAGCCTAGACACCGAACGAGAAGGGTCGACTTTCGGGGCTCGCTGAGGCCAGATGAATTTTCGCGCTACGGACTTCGCACGAGATGCGGGGGTGGGAAGATAAAAAAGCAAGAATAGAAAGAATATGCATCTCTCTCTTCATGTCGGAGAACCTTTAAACTCAAAGGTAATAAAAAGTTTTGTACCTGAACTAAGAAGTCGTAAGTGTTTTTGGTGTTTCGAGATTCCTATGTTCCATGTATATATGTTATGAACATTCTATGCACGTTTCGCATATCCGTATCATGGGTATGGTACATCTGCATGTGCCATAGTCTTTAGTTTTCTAGCAAGATTTAGGTACTTATCCCTATTTTTACTTTCTTTTAATTTTACTCTGTTCTGCCCCGACTGCGAAATCCACAATTTGGCTGGTTCTCTGCATCTCTCCTTTTTGTTGTTGACTATCACTAGTTGGTGTCTTGTGACCGAGATCCGAGGTCATCCTAGAGAAATTTTTGCGTCTGTTTCTCTTGAATGGATTCTGGCTTGTACCAATACCACTTGTTCTTACTGTCAAATTTAAAGTTCCAACACAATTCTAAGTGGTGTAATCGTTATCGTCACAGAATATGGACACGGCGACACGAGTTCAATTCCTGGACAAGACTGGTTGCATTTCACATAGCACTAATACACTTGGGAAAGGTATGAATCCAATTATTATCCCTCCAGCTATGGGTAAATAGTAGGGCAGACTAGGTTCTTGAGCCTTGGTGAGGCGACTAGTCTAGGAGAAGGAAACCTCTGAATTCAAACCTGCTAAACTCGGCTTAAAAAATTGACCTTGTATCATATCCTGCCCGAGCGGAGGGGTTGGGTAAATAGGATGACCTTCCCCAGCCAGTCCACTTTTTTTGGCTAATTTACAGCATCCACTTATGGGATTAATCGTTTCTTCTCTATCTCCACATAAACTCTATTTGCTATTTTGTTGAGTCTAGTCTATTTTTGTTTTAATATTTATGACGTTATTTTGTGCTGCTATTAGAGATTCGGTTTCTATCTTCTCTCGTGAGACTTTGTGTTATGGAATAGCTGAAGGATTTCGATTCATGCCTTTGAGTTTAGTTAGGCTGAGAACCTTTCGGCTCAGCACATGGGTTAGTTGGGTGCAACATTGAGGCAGGTGTTAACGCGGGCGCGCGCGCGGACGTATGGAGGTGTCACTCAGATGTCATAATAGTCCGAGACAAAACGCTGTGACAGGGTGTGGGTGACGTCACGCACCGGAAGCGCGCGGAGGTTTGTGTGAGAATTTGAAAAGAGAGTCGGGTACTAGACGCCAAACGAGAAGGATCGATTTTGGAGCTCGCAGGCGCGAGGCGAACTTGCGCCCTATGGAGGCCGCTCGAGACGGGGGCCAAATGAATAAGACAGCATAGAAGTTTGTGTCTCTCCTCCTTACGTTGAAACCTTTAACTCAATGTCTATAAAAAGGTTTCGTACCTGAACAAGAAGTCGTTACGTGTTTTAGAATTCCGAGATTCTTATGTTCTATCTTTATGAACATTATATGTCCATTTCGCACATAGCGTTAATTGTGAATATGGTACATTTGCTTGTTTGTCGCCTGAAATATCTATACATTTGTTTGGTTATTTTTTTTTTATTTCTATTTTTTTCATAATTACTGTTCTATGATTATTTACTTGAATACATTACTGCATGAAAACAAATCATTACGATTATGGAACAGTCACTTTATAACATGTAATTGTTTATAAAATATAAGTATTACTTAGGAATGTTTCAAACCCTACATTACCCATTCGGCTGGGGCGATAGAATACACCGACTGATTCTCCTCTTCAGGAATGGGATTTATTTGACATCACACCGTGTGGTACAAATCTGTTTTATAGTAGGGACCGTGTCCAAATCGAGACACGCGCAGAAGGTGAAAAAAAATTGACCCCATCAGGCAATAAACAGTCCTGCCGAAGTTGGCTGAGACCTGGGAGATGACGCCCTCCCTTAGGTGAGATGTCCTGGTGGTGAAGTTCCAGTAATGCTGGAGCTTTGGGGAATGCGGAGGTCCCCTCCATTGCCATTGCTCCCAGATCCACTCCGGTCCGGAATGGTAGCACCTAATAGAGCCCTATCTATGGGTTAAATAGAACTAACTGCATCTTATGCTAAACCGAATTGTTTAAATTAGAATTTTTTGACTAAACTGAATAGCTTGAAATAGAATTGTTTTTTACAACTAAACTGTACTTACACTAAATTGAATTGTTTAATATTGAGCTGTTTTGACATTCAACTGTGTGTAAACAAAATATGCACATATACTAAACTGAATTAGCTGAATTAGTTCTGTTTTGACGATTAAACTGTGTACTCATGCTAACCTGAATAGTTTGAAATAGAGCTGAATATTTGCATAAAAATGGATTTGGTGTTAAATAACATACAAATGTTGATATGCCATAAAATGCAATAAAAAATTATTCATACCCTACAGTAGGGTACTCTCCTTGGCTTAATTGCTAATGTGGTTGCCAGCGTCATAGTCGGTTCGAACCTTAGTCGCGCTATTACCTTCACTTTCTGATTGATAACCATGTAAAAGTCATAAACCTTCTTAAACTCCACACAATTGGTTAAATATTACAACTACATTTTTTTTTGCAAGGATGGCATTAAATAACCCTCAAAGGCTTTTATGCCGTTAAAAAGTAAACCAAATCCCAATACCATTTAAATAGCCAAACAAATGATCATAAAAATTAGCCAAATAAAAAAAAAATCTAAGATTTATTTTTAAAAAAAATTACATTAGAACTTTAAAAATATGGATATAATAATCAAACATTTGCAAATGAATCAAATTTCGGTATTACTTTGCATAAAGATGGATTTGGTGTTAAATAACATAGCCTTGAGCTACCGAAACTGTGTTATCACCCTAGTTGGCGGCTGATGAGGCTAGGGTATCACACGTGCTTTCACACGTTGTATGATGAAAAAAAAAAATCTATAAACAGTTAAATTCGTTAAATAAATTTACTTAAACCTATCGATTTGATATCCATCTTTACTGGGGTGGGGCTTTGTAGGCACGGCGATTTTGCATTTACTCCAAAGTTGATGAAAGGGTTTCTTACTGCCTTTGGGTTATACAAAATATATTCTCCATATTCGATGGAATATCTAGAAGTTATTTTAAATGGTTAACGGAAGGAAAACTAAGATTTTCCACACGAAGACACACTCTGCTTATATCATGGCTAAGGGTTTAGTAAAATAGTCAGACGAGTGTTATGTTTTATCCGTTTAAAACACGTGTCCAAACAACTTGCTGAAGGTTGGGTTGGTTGAAACCAGTTGATTTTTGTTTAACTGCTTCTTAAGAAGCAAACAAGTCGTCCATAAATAATTTTTTCATTGCTAAACAAATATAACATTCTCACGGATAGCTGATTGTTTTTGCGGGTATAATATAATAGAATAATAATGTTTTGGGTTTTATAACGGATGCATTTCAGTATAACGGCAACGAAGATCATAAAAATTATTTATTTTACATCAGTAATTCCACGAGTGGTCGATACCACCCCCATCAGAGGTAGTTAAAAAATCAGAGATAGCAATGAAAAAGCATAAAATATCACTGTCATTAGAGAAAAAGGAATATGTTATGTTTTTGAATATTTTTTTGCAATATCTATATGCCAAAACCCACATAAAAAAATACTCAAATACAGATGCTATTTAAAAATTTAGTACACTTATTTCAAAAACAGAGCAACTGTCTTATTTTATTTAATGCGGTTGGGTTTATTTGTTAAATCGCATACCAACCTTCGTGGGTTATTCAATGTTGAAGCCATTCTTGTTTGCGTATTATGACATTTGACAGTCAACTTCGGCAGGACTGTTTATTGCTTGGTGCCTGAGGGGTCCCACCAGGGGAATACACATGGGGTCAAAATTATTTTCATTTTCTCGATTCGGGCGCGGGCCCTGCTATAAAACGGCCTTGTGCTACACGGTGAAATGTCGACAAATCTCATTCTTGAAGAGCATTAGTGTTACTATTTAATCCTCAGCTGAAGAGGGGATTAGGAAGTCTGTAGTTTTCCCGAGGGTAGTAGTCCAAAACTGAATCCAATGGCGCAACTGGAGTTCGCACTCTTTTACGATGCAGTCCAGCGAGTTGCCCATTAAACCACGAAGACTGCACATTTTATTTTGTAATTTGCAAACTGGAATCTGGACATTTCTTGCATTTTTGTTGATTGTTTGGGTTTTATGGCATATCAACCTTTGTTGGTTATTTAATGCCAAATCCATTTTCAAACAAATAATCAGTTCTAAAAAAATGTTGCGAGCAATATTGAATAAGTCCTGGCGGCAACACCTCACAAAGCACCAACTATACGGCCACCTGCCGCCCATCACGAAAACTATCCAAGTTAGACGAACCAGACATACAGGAAATTGCTGGAGAAGCAGGGACGAGCTCATAAGAGATGTACTCCTATGGACCCCAAAATTTGGCCGAGCAAGAGCACGACGACTAGCTAGAACATAAATACAGCAGCTCTGTGAGGATACGGGATGTAGCCCTGAAGACCTGCCAGAGGCAATGAACGATAGGGAAAAGTGGCGAGAGAGGGTCAGGGATATCCGTGATAGAGGTACGACATGATAATGATGATGATACTTTTTGCGGGACACTGCTGAATAAGTAAGGACGAACTCATCGGTGATATATTCCCATGGAACCCTTCATATGAACAAGGAAAGGCAAGACAACCAGTTAGAATCTACATATAGCAGCTCTGTGCCGATAGGGAATGTAGCCCTGAAGACCTGCCAGAGGCAATGAACAATAGGGAAAAGTGGCGAGAGAGGGGAAGGGATGTCCGTGCTAGCGGCACGACATGATGATGATGATGATGATTTCAAACAATTCAATTTAGCGTAAGTACTCAGTTAAAATACGAAAACAGTTCTATTTCAAGTAATTCAGCTTAGCATAATCCGCAGTTTAGTTATATTTGACCCATAAATATGACTCTATCAGGTGCTACCTCTCCGGGATAGAATTGACCTGGGAGCGTTGGCAATGAATGGGTACTCCGCATTCCACAAAGCTCCAGCATTAGTGGAACCTCACCATCAGAATTTCTAGTGTCACATCAGGACATTCATTGGTTGGGGAGAGGTTCTTACCCCTCTGCAGAGAAACTGTCGCTGTATTCTACTGCCCCAACCAACTGGGCAATTTAATTTTTGTGTATACACGCAATACGCCAGACTGATCAGACAGTAAATGCTTTAGGAAGAGAGTTTATCGTATTTTCACGTGAGAAAGCTCCAAGGCATGAGGTGTGTGCGATATCACGTATTTAGTGTCAAATGAATTGTTTTAAATCTGAAGTAGACATTGAGGCACGGTTGGCACCGAAGAAAATGGATGGGTTGATTTTAGACCGAATTCTGATAAAAACGGTGTGCATTTTACTTCACGCCAAATACAGTTGCAAAATGACTGCATCAATCTTTCTCCTCCTCCTACCTATGGGTAAAATAGTTGGACAATTTGGACTTTATTGTTTTGATAACGGCAATCAGTTTAGAAGGTTTAAGTTCAGTTTCGTTGTCTTGATGGGATATCAAACTTCATGGGTTATTTAATGCCGAAGCCATTCCGGTAGAAGTACTTTTTACCCTATATCTTAAAGGATTAGGGATTCATAAACTTTCCTAAATGTATAAGTTGGAAAGTTCACGTAAGAACGAATGTTCGAACTCGCTTACAACGATGTCACAGTAAAGAACGTTAGCCACTGTTGTATACTCATATGCAGATGCATAATCATAACGACACAATGATAACGACGACACAGTCTTTTGAAAAATCTACCTCTCACTTTATTTGAAAGGGTTGTGCGTGAGAGGGAGTTGGAGACCGAACAGAACTGCAACATATTGACCCCCACTCTATTGGCTATAACTGCGTTTCTTTCCCGTTCTCCTGGGCTGCTCAACTGGGAGCCTGGGGACCCACTCTGCTGGGTGCTGGCTTTCTCTACCGCATCTTGTCATCAACGGGTTTGGTCTCCAGACTAACTGACTTCCTGTCTTCACCGAGTTATATAATAGTTCCTCGTCCACCCTCTTCCTGTGGGCGTCACAATTTTGGACTCATTCAAACTGTCCACGGTCAAGGTTATAATATCCTGATTATTCCTCGACCGGATGCACCTGTTATTTACATTGGTGCATTTCCTGTTTTGACAGCCCGGCCGGGTCGTAGGTCAATATACAACACCACTATCTCCAGAAAATTCCCAACTGTAAGAGAAAAGAACTCACAATTCAAAACCAGTCTGAAGACTCCAAAAGAGAGGCCAATGTTGTGCCGGCCTTTTGCAGGCAACTGCAGTAGCGATACTAATAGCAAGTTTTATGGCAACTTGTACCTTACTGGAACAATATCGATGTCAAAAAGAAGGAAGACCTACAGCATGGGCAACTGAGATCTATTAAAATAATTTTTAACTTGGTTTATTGACAGTATGTCAAATCGTCAGGGGTTATTTTAAGCTCATACTTTGTACGTTTATATTTACATTTTTTGTGTAAATATGAATTTTTAATAAAATCAAAATTATGTTTTCGTTGTTTCTCATATCTTTTATTTGTATATAATAACACACTTACAGGATATTGTTTGTTTTTTCATGTTTATTGCATATCACTGTTTGTAGGTAATTTAATGCCAAATCCATTTTTATTCAAATAAACAGTTCTAATTCAATCAATTCAGTTTAGCAAGAGTACACAATTTAATTGTCAGAAATATTTCCATTTCTAGCAATTCAGTTTAGTCAAACAGTTTATGTTCAAACAATTCAGTTTAGTAAAAGTATAGTTTTTGTCGAAACAGTTCTTCTTCAACCAATTCAGTTTAGCATAAGTAAATAGATTAAATATCAAAATAGTTTTATTTCAAGCTATTCAGTTTAGCATTAGAACGTAGTTTAGTTCTATTTGACTCATATATAAGACCCTATCAGGTGATACCACTCCAGGCCAGAGTGGAACTGGGAGCGATGTCAATGAAGGCATAGTCCACATTTCCCAAAACTCCAGCATTACTGGAGCCTCACCAACAGATTGTTTAGAGTCCTATCTAGGAATCTCGTTTGGGGGCAGGACTTACCTCTCTGCAGATATGCAGTCGGTGTATTCTACAACCACAGCCGACTCGGCCACAGAACACACATGGGGAGAGGGTCTTACCCTTTTGCAGAGATGCAGTCGGTGTATTCTACAGCCCCATCCAACTAGGAATTATGCATTTTATGTATGTAATTATATAATTATAATATATATATTAAATGTATATTAAATTATATGTATATATGTATTTTCTGTATAATTATATATTATATGAGGGGGTGTCCTTGTAGAATAATGGTTAACGCGATGGACTGCGGAATCGTAGTAAGCGAGTTCGGAATATTACGTTAACTTTCAGGCAAATACCCTTTAGAAAGGTATGAGACCCCTTATCCTCCCAGCAATGGCTTAAATAGTACAACTACTGTTGTTATAGAAGAGTGGCTTTGGCATTAAATAACCTACGTGGGTTGATATGCCATTAAACAAAGAAACCAAAACATATAGTATATGTACATAATCACACACTTATATATATATATATATATATATATATATATATATATATCATGTCGTGCTGGTAGCACGGATATCCCTGACCCTCTCTCGCCACTTTTCCCTATCGTTCATCGCCTCAGGCAGGTCTGCTGGACAACATCCCGTATCCTCACTTAGTTGCTAAATGTATGTTCGTGCTGGTCGTCCTGCTTTTGCACGGCCATGTGTGGGGGTCCATAAGAGTACATCACTGATGAGTTCGTCCCTGCTTCTCCATCAGTGTCCTGCATGTCTGGTTCGTCTAACTTGAATAGTTTTCGTGATAGGAGGCAGGTGGCCGTACAGTTGGTGTCTTGTGGGGTGTTGCCGCCTGGACGTGTTCAAGATTGCTCGCAGCATTCTTGTGTAATTGCCGTCTAGCTTCTTCTCCAGCCGTTTTGTTAGAGTCCATGTAGTGCATCCATATAGCAGTATCGATGTGACCGCTGCCTGGAAGAAACTGCGTTTCATTTTATCGGTTAGGTCTAATTTCCATATAATCGATAGCCTATTGATAGCTGTCCATGCTTTCGTTAACCTCGTGTCGATGTCCTTTTCGGTTGATGCAACGCTGCTTCCTAGGTATGTGAATTTGTCTACTAGTTTCAGAGTGGTTCCGTCTAAAGAAGAGATGTCACTCGTTTGATATATATATATATATATATATATATATATATATATATATATATACACTTATAGGATATTATATGTACACTATTATAGGATATGGACAAATTTATGAGATATTAAGTATTCCTAATACAAATAATTGGCTCACAGATGTTCGGTTTCAAGTATTTCTGTCAAATACTATCAATTTATATGATTTCCTGTAACTATTTCTGTTCAATAATGATTATTTTGACTCAGTTATAAGTATTTATCACTTCATGTAGTCAATTGGACTGGTGAGTGTTCGCCAAATGGCCCAGGAGACCGAGGTTTAATCCCAGGTCAAATTACACAAAGACACAAAAATTGGTACTTGTTGCGTCCTTGCTTAACACTCAGCATTATAAAGAATGGATGAGGGGTAAATTTAAGAAATCCAGGAAAAGGAGTTAGGTCCTCCCCTACATCTCGGTGCAGTAGCTACTGAAAAGAGAGCCTTCGGGTCGCCCTCGACAACGGTCACAAGATTATCTTTTTTTATTCAATGATAAGTTTTTACACTGATTTATTTGATCCGAAGATGGAACCCTAAGAGGTACTACCACTCCGGGTCCTAGAATTGGTCCTTCATTATCATATGCAATCCAATGTCGTATCAAGGACTGTTTTTTGAGGGGATAGATATTCATATTTACCAACCCCTCCGATCGGGCAGGATATGACACAAGGTCAATTTTTAAACGAAGTTTAACCGGTTTGAATTCAGAGTTTCCCTTCTCCTAGACTAGTTGCTTCACTAAGGCTGAAGAACCTAGTGCTGCTTTGGTCAAGAGAAGAACTTTGGTCAATATAGCAGTCCGTCCCTGTTTCCACCCACCTCTCACACACAACAGAGCATCACCCTTTTAAAAATAAAGTGTGAGAGATTTATATTTTTGTAAAGAAGTGTATTCGTTCGTTATTGAAGTCATTCATTACAGGTTAATGATGTTTCCGCATATAAGTGTATCCTATTTACCAACCCCTCCGTTCGGGCAGGATATGACACAAGGTCAATTTTTAAACGAAGTTTAACCGGTTTGAATTCAGAGTTTCCCTTCTCCTAGACTAGTTGCCTCACTAAGGCTGAAGAACCTAGTCTGCCCAACTATTTTACCCATACCTGGAGTGAGAATAATTGGATTCACACCTTTCCCAAGGGTATTAGTGCTATGTGAAATGCAATTAGTCTCGTCCAGGATTTGAACTCGCCGTGTCTATTTCCGATGACGATAACCATTACACCACAGGCACCACGGGGATAGATATTACTTGTTTGCAGGTGATGCAGTCTGCTTATTGTAGGCGGGTGTGAATTTGATTTATATACAGAGGGAAAATAACGGATATGTATGAATCAGTAGAGGGGTAGCCCAAAAATGTGGAAACGACTGTTTTATAAAAATTGAATAAACTCTCTTTTCGTCCCTCTGTGTTGCCAGCATTCTTAATAAATGCTTTGCTCCAAAACTAGTTGCCCAGCAAGGCTTTAGATCTTCGCCCTTTCAGCTATTTCACCCATGATCTAAAAAATGCAAACTACTGGTGATGGAACTTGAACTTCGACTGCTGTTTCCGTTTTCCACTCCGGTAACCGTTACGTTACTTAGAATTCCATACAGGGATTTGATATACATAAAAAATGACAGCACTCAAAGCCTGTGGGAAAAAACAGTTATTTAGAAGCATTTTAAAACCCTTGTTTTTTTTTTTTCTGCGTTGCCGCGTATAAAAACATTATTCAAGTTTTGCATTCGTGTATGATATATTCTGCAGCTGAGCAAAATCCAATGCTACACGGGTCAATAACACGTAATCTGGCTATGTGATTTAAATACATGCCAGAATTCCATTGTCTTAACCATAAAAAATGAATAAAGCGACATGTATTCAGAAGTAAAGGCATCAGAGAAAAGCAAATATCGCTCTACCGAAAGGAATCAGACGGTTAGAAATAAGTAGACATTTTATAATACTTAATACAACTCTTGTTAATAATGGCGAAATTACTTTTTGCTGTATTACCCATAAATAAGATGAAGTTAGGTTATTTGGTTTAACGTCATATCAACATTTGATCGTTATTTAAGGCTAAAAATGTTTGTACGTATCATATATAAGATTTTTAAGAGAATACTTTGAAGGTATCATTTTTAAACGAGCCAGAGTTCATTTGTTTCCTTGGTTAGTTAGTTGATTGTGTTTTATGGCAAATCAACCCTTGTAGGTTATTTAATGCAAAATCCTGTCATACATATATATTTAGTATATAATTTGGGAAAACCTTTTCGTAATAATATTTCTAAACAAGCCTGAGTGGACTTTTTTTTGGCAATAATTAGATGGTTTCATATTTTGCTTTAATAAATGCCAAAGTTTAAAATCAATCATTTCTTTGCACATAGTTTGTAGATTACTTAATTTAATCAGCTAAATCCAGTTGATGGGTTACACTTCGGCCGTGGTGTCATTGGCACGGATCTGGTCGGGTGCGTCTCGTTTTCTGGAAATACCTCAAGCCTCAGGGGGCCGTCCTCTCAGGCTTTAACCGTTCTGCCAGAAACACTCCTTTTGAGGGGAATACCGACGGGGCCCGAGGCAATTTTGGGAATGCCAGGCACATCTGGGATACGGCCCTGCGCCCGGATCCGCCTTAAAGAGGCCTTATGCCACACTCATCCGGATGAAAAGACAGAAGACAAATACCGTAGATTACTTGATTTTTAAATGAGATAGACATACTTTGTTCACATACTCGTATTGATATTGTCTCTACACAGTTAAATAGTTTTAGTTATTGATTTATTGATAAAATCAGAAAAAACGGCTTCAAGCTGACAAAGAAAAGAACCAGAAGGTGCCCCGCAAAAACAATTACCGACGCTGTCTACGCCGATGACATAGCGATATTGGCAAATACACCCAATCAAGCTTAAACACTACTGCATAGTTTGGAACGAGCCGCCACAGGCATTGGCCTCCATGTATGTCAATGTAAAGCAGTGTGTGGTCGTGTATTTGTTATTCAACATCAGTCTTTGTAAGACTAGATACATTAAAAGAATAAATGATGATAATAATGTTTTTATTTGAGCTCCTTTAATTGTTGTATACCCATTGTACTATTACACGTATACATATATAAATATACACTTATATGCAGAAGGTGCCCGTGGTGTAATTGTTATCGACATAGGAAATGGACTAGGCGACACGAGTTCAAATCCTGGACGAGACTGATTGCATTTCACATAGCACTAATACCCTTGGGAAAGGTATGAATCCAATTATTATCCCTCCAGCTATGAGTAAATAGTAGGACAGAATAGGTTCTTCAGCCTTGGTGAGGCAACTAGTCTAGGAGAAGGAAAACTCTGAATTCAAACCTGTTAAACTCCGCTTAAAAATTGACCTTGTGTCATATCCTGCCCGAGCCAACTGAGCAAATTGATATCCAGAGGTTAGGGAATCGTATTCTTTTAGATTTTTTTTTTTATTTAGCTATTTTTAAAAGTATTTTTGGATTTTGCATTCGGTTATTTGATAACAAGTATTTCTATATATATATACATATATATATATATATATATATATATATATATATATATATAAGTAAATAAGGTGGGTAAATCTGACTGTACGAAGAGAAGTTGAAAAAGAAAAAAATCCAAAATTTGACAAATTTATTATGAAAGTCGACGTTGAACTTTTCGGTTGTAGCAACCATTCTTCAGGACTTTAAATCCATAAAAAGTTTTGTTAAAATAGTGATTCCTGTTTGATGAGATATCAGAGGGAAAGGAAGTGTGTATAAAAAGAAAGATTCATGACAGTATATTCTTTATTTTGAAAATATTATTTTGTTATTGACAAGAAGTCTTCTCAGAGTTCTGGGCGATCCCAACAATGCTGTAGTTTTTATGGTCTCCAGTCGTCCTCAAATTCCCAAGTCCTCTCGTTCTTTTACTAAAAAAATGGTGACTGTACCTAGAACAGTAAAGACAATTTGTATATCCGTTACTTTTATGTTCCACTTTTTTTTTTATTCTTGTCCATTTGTTTGAGATCTTCACTGGTCCATTTTAAGAATGGCCCCGAGTATCTTAAAAGAGAGGAACAGTCAGGTATTTATCTCTTTTATAAGATTAATTTTATATATTTTGTCTCGAATAGCTTTCTCGTTCTCCTGATGTAGTCTTTTAAAAATGTTTCTTTCATCTTCACTTGTTTGATGGTGTCAGCTTCCAATATTTCAAAGTATTTGCAAGTTTCCTTTTTTCCGAGCCTTCTGATTTTCTCTTGATTTGGTTGTTCGATTCCTTCTGTCATATGTCGTTCCCTGCTTTTCATTACTAACATGACCCACTTGTCAATGCCAAATTCTATCCTTATGTCTTAACTTTATATTCTCACAGCGTGTATTAGTTTCCATTTTTTTTCAGTTCTTGCAAACAGTTTGACGTCATCCATGTACATTAGGTGAATGATCTTCTCCTGTGATTTACTAAGTTTGTTTGCGGCTGTGCATTTGTTGAATATGTGCTTCAGTGGCATCATCACTATTACTATCTGTAATAGTGATAGTGCATCTCCCTGGAATATGCCTCTTTGGATCTTTACTTCTGCTAAGCTTTGTCATCCTGTTGTCAATTCCACTCTCTAGGTTTCTGTGGTTTTCTCGCTGAACTCTATGTCTTCGTTAGATATTTTATACATTTTGAGACAGGGTACTATCCTGCTTTGGAGGAGCGTAGCATAACCTTTTTGGTAGTCAATCCTGGCCATAGCTAGATTGTGCCGTCTCGTTTTACTCATGTTGAGGATGTGTTGATCTATATACAGTACTTCTCCTGCTCCTCTGGTCTCGTTGCGCCATCTTTTCTGTTCCTCGAGGAAGAATCTGTGGCTTATCAGTGAATAGAAGATCTTTTGCTTAATTTTTGCTGTTAGTATTTTCCACATCATGGTAGTCATCTTATAGTCTATAGTTATTTGGGGCAGTTCCTCTGAGGACATCTTTCTGGTGCTCTTTCCTTTGGTCATTCATTTGGGTCACTCAGTTTTCTGCATGCATTTATTCAATTTGTCGTGAACGGAGGTGAATTTTTAAAACCAAAATCAGTGTATGCCATTGTAACACAATGTAGGAGGTCGGCCAAGCAGACGATTCCTTTGTCTGTTTTAGCGCGAAACCAGACAAAGGGTTTTGGACGTGAGATCTCGGCGTGACCGGAAGTGGGTAAGGGAACGCGAGAAGGGAGTTGGACAAAGGAACTCGAAAAAGGCAGTTGGCGACGGACGACGTACAAGGCAGTCGACACCGGACAGCAGAGAGACCAGTCGGATGAGATGAGGTCCAGAGCAGTGAGGGAAGACGAGTCAAGATGAGTCAGCACTCCTCATGGGTTGAACAATTTTCGCTAGAAATCCACGCTAGCGTTAGTCTATATATGCTAACAGGAATGCAGAGTGTTACATAACCTCTTGTCTTGCAGTTTGAGTTAGCCCCAGGCTCGTGTTGTTCATTTCGTTCGTTTGTTCTTTTCCTCCCACTCCCTCGATTGTATTTCTTGTAGCCGTAAAGAAGTGTGGGATGCTCCTATCGGGACCACTAGTAGATCACCGGCCAAGAAGTGAAATGGTTCGAAGAAGTTGATGTAACATGGGGACCGAGGGGGTAACGTCACACCATCTAGTCTAGGGTTTTTCTAGTTTGGTATATTTTTAATGTTGCCTTGGGTGCGCCGAAGTGTATTTCCACCTTAGAACCCCCTTCGAGCATTCGCAACTCAGTTTCGATGCTGTTTTTCCAGACGACGTTTTTGTTATGATCATTCTGTTCACGCTTTTTACTTTGGAATGTTTTTGCCTCTTTTGAATCCGGTTGCTGAAATGTCTTCGTTCATTCTTCCCCTACTTGCTGGTAGAATTTTTTTTCCTTGTTTTGGAATGTCCTGTTTTGTTTGTAATGTTTAATCCTGTCTCGGTATCTTTTTAGTAGTTCTTCTTTCGCTAGTACTTTTTGATTAGTGTCCTTTTTTGTACTTTTCGTTTTGTTGTACTTTTTTCTGTTTTATCTGAATATATTTTCAGGTTCCGTTTTAGTATATTTGCTTGTTGTCATATTTTTTTTTTCTGTGATTCTAATCTGATTTCTATCCGTGTTTTGACTTTCTGTCTGTGGTCATTAGAAGCGCCTCGATTTTTTCTAGAATAATTTTGTTACCGAATAGATTAAATCGTTTAATTCTATGATGTTGTTTGTTGGGATATCTCTCAATCGATGTTCACTTTCTCGGTTTCGGACTTGACTGTCCCCAAGTTTTGGTTCCTGAGAGAAGGTAATGTGGTTTTCTTTTCGGACATGATTCCTTCTACATTCATTTTTTCTTCTTGGGTCAGTTTTTACGTCGTTGTCTTTACGGTTTTTCTGTCATTATCATTTAGCGTTTGGTTTTGCTTAAGAGTTTCTGGTGTTCCTCAGTTTTGCGTCTCTGTCACTGTATTGGAGTTTGTTCATATGTTTGTCGATATATCTATTGGTGGATATCACGTATTTCTACGTTGAGAACCAACCATTCTCTAGTAGTGTCCTTACCTGATCAGGGGACCTTTAATTTGTTGTCTTAAATCTAGCAAATTCTGTCTATTATTTTTCTATATCCTCTCTCTGTAGAGTTACTCCTGAAATAGCTGTATAATGCTAGTTTTTTTTTCTAATCTTACCCTGTCCATATTCTGCGCGGTAGTGTCTTATTTGAGTAGTTGATTCGTTCATCATTTGTGAACCTGACACAAGATTTGTTTGTGTACCTGCAAGAAGAACAGTAGCATTCGCAGGATATTAATCATGTACACCATGTTAGATATCAAAGGAGCATCTGGTTATTTTGATATCGAAACCTGTCGCCTGGGTCCTATGTTGAATTAGTTTTCGATTAGACATTTTTTATGGATAGTATATTGTGGCAATACCAGACCAAGGTATTGTTTATTATCTGCGCACCAGACACAAATGTGACCAACAACCCTTATCCTAGGAGAGTACATTTCAGGGGGTCACAAAAAAGTTTCGAAAATGTTTCATCTTAGTAAAAGACCATAGCGAGGCTACTTTTTTTTGTATATTGACCTCCGACCGAGCCGGTCTGTCAAAATAGGAAATGCACCAGTGAAAATAACAGGTGCATCCAGTCGAGGAACATCAGAATATAACCTTGACCGTGGATGGGTTTAATGAGTGCGATTTGTGACGCCCACTAGATGAAGGTTGGCGTTGAACTATTATATAACTCAGTGAAGACAGGAAATCAGCCAGTTTGGAGATCAGACCAATAGGAGAGAAAATGCGGTAGAGAAAGCCAGCACCCACCAGAGGTAGTCCTCATGCCCCCGATTGAGAGTTGGGGATCAGACGAGTTGGGGATAAAATGCGGTAGTGAAAACCAGCACCCTGAGAGGATGGACCCCCAGGCCGCCGGTTGAGCAGCCCAGGAGAGCGGTAAAGAAACGCTGCTGATGGCCATAAGAGTGGGGGTCAATATGTTGCAGTTCTGTTCGGTCTCTAACTCCCTCTCACACATAACCCTTTCAAATAAAGTGAGAGGTAGATTTTTCTAAAGAACTGTGTCACTTGTCTTTATTGTGTCGTTGTGTTCTGCATGCATGCAGATGTATATGTATTATGTGGCTATACACTTTCAAAATCTACTTCCTAAAATTAGTCTCTGATTTGTTTATTGGTAGTCCTCTTTCGTCAGTGGAGTCATGTTATTAATAAAACTAGCCCTTTCAGATAGGGGACTCAGATTCTTCCTACCAATTTTGCTAGGCTGATGGTGGATGAATTTAGTTTAACCTCGTCAACGCTTTCAAATCCTCTCATAAATAATTTCATTTTACTCTAGATAGTTAGGGCAGAGAGTTCCCTTCTATTTTTCAGCTAGCAGATGTTTGAATATTTCTTTATTTTTTTATATAGTTAGAGGTCATGTGACTTTTGCGAACATTCGATTCTAAATCAAGTAACCCCCACCCAGTTTATTTACATTGTTCGGCCACTCTCATAGATGTATTTATAATCATTAACTCAAACATTCAAAGAAAATATATCATTCATAAAAGACCGAAATTCAAAAGGTTCAAAATCAATGACAAACGCTTGAAAATTAATAGCGTTATCTTCATTTAAATAACAAAAATCAACACAAATATAACTTAGCGGTCACAGTGAAAAAATTTATTATGCATTTCAAATTAAATACAAATATTACTGACCGCTTCACCTCGAGTTGTAGATGGTTAAAGCAGAGAGTTCCCTTCTATTTCTCAGATAGCAGATGTTGGGATATTTCTTTTTATTTATGCTGTTCGGCTGCTATCATTATTCACTCTTTTTCGAGTTTTTCCCACGAGCGTGAGCCGATGGTTTCTCACTGGAGTTCGAGTGACACCAAATCTCTTCAAGTCTCCAGGACTCTTCTCAGTATTGCAGCCGATCTTAATAATGCAGTAGTTTGAATGTTCTCTGCTCGTCTTCTTATTTCCAAGTCCTTCGGTTCCAGTATCAATCATTTGTTGCACCACTTACCATTCATATCACCGTCACTTTCAATTTCCACAGTATTTTCCATTTTCTGGCAAGGTCCACGTAGTTATCTGGCTTTTCTTTTTTATTATTATTATTATTAGTAGTAGTAGTAGTATTTACTCCTTGAGAGTTTTTCCCATCAAGTAACGCTGATTATCTGTCATTAAGTTTGAGTGATAGCATGTCTCCTCAAGTCTCCAGGACTCTTCTCAATATTCTGGTTGTTCTCAGTAATGCTGTCGTTTTGATGGTCTCCCCTCATCCTCCAACTTTCAAGTCCTCCAATCCCTTAAATAATCCTTTAATTACTGTAAAAAAGCACCAATCCCAACTTGTATAATTGTCACCTTCATGTTGCATAATTTTTTCAGTTCTATAGCAAGATCTAGGTACTTATCCTACTTTTCACTTTCTCTCAGTTTTATTCTGTTGTCAACCGAGACAGAGAAGTTTACAATTTTGCAAGTCCTCTTTTTTTATTGATTGCTATAAGGTCTGGTCTACTAGCCGAAATTAAGTGATCCGCTTGTATGCCAAAATCGCATAGGAGTTTGTGTGTATCATTCTCTAGGACAGACGCTGGGTTGTGCATATACCATTTATTCGTATGGTCAAATTTTAATTTCTTGCACATCTCCCAGTGGATCACCTTGCCTACCCAGTCTTGTCTACTCTTATACTCCTTCTATGGCAATTTGTTGCATTCGCTTATTATGTGATCGATGGTTTTATCTCTGTCACTGCATCGCTTACATTTGCTTTTTTGTTATGTCTTATCTAATCTCGCTTTGATATGATTGGTTCTTATGGCGTTGTTTTGTGCTGCTATTCGGAGAGATTCTGTTTCTCTCTTAAAGTTGCATTCTCTTAGCCAAGCCCATGTTTTCCCGTGTGTGATGTTGTTTATCAGTCAATTAAAACGCCCATAGAGTTGTTTTTCCTCCCATTTTTGTTTCATAGTTATTGTCATTCCGTTGGTTATTATGTTGTCAGTATCGTTTCTGATGGCTGTAATCAGTCCTGCTGCGTGTTTTTCTATGAAGTCCTTGAGTCGTTGTATCGATGCGTCAACGGTGTCTTCAATGCTGTAAAGTCCTCTTCTTCCCTCTTTTCTTGTTGCATATAGTCTATCAACGTCGTCTCTGGGATGTAATGTCTTATGCATGGTCATAAGTTTTCTTGTTCTTTGGTCCATTTGTTTAAGCTCATCTCTGGTCCACTTGAGAAAGAGCTCGGAATATCTAACGAGTGGTACAGCCCAGGTTTTTATTCCTTTGATAAGGTTTCTGCTTGACAGTTTTGTCTCGAGACCTTTCTAGTTCTCCTGCGATATTCTTTCTTAATTTTTTTTTCATCTCGACTCGTTTGATGGTGCCAGTCTCCAAGATATCCAAATATTTGTAGATTTACTTTTTTCCGGGCGTTGTAATCTTTTCTTGATTTGGTAGTTCCATTCCATCAATCATATGTCGTATACCACTTTTTATTTCTAATATGGCACATTTTTCTATACCAAATTCCATTCCTATGTCCTGACTGTATATTCTAACTACATGTATTAGAGTTTCCAGTTCTTTTTCATTTTTTTGCCAATAGTTTGATGTCATCCGTGTACATTAAGTGATTGATCTTTTTTGCGGTTTACTACGTTTGTTCCCAGGTGTGAATTTTTTTGAGTATGTGGTTAAGTGGCATCATGGCAATTATGAATAGTAACAGTGATAGTGTATTTCCTTGAAACATACCTCTTTGAATCTTTCCTTCTGCTAAGCGTTGTCCTCCTGCTGTCAATTCCACTCTCCAGGTTTTCATGGTTTTCTCGATAGAGTTTATGACTTCATCTGATATTTTGTACATTTTGAGGCCGTTTATTATCCAGTACTGTGCGAAAATTATTACTATCATTATCATTATCATTATTACTCATTATAGTCTTTCATTGGAGATTGAGTGACAGCAAGTCTCCTCTAGTCTCTAGGACTCTTCTCAGTATTCTGTCAGTTTTCAATAATCATTATTATTATTACTATCTAACTCCTTTAGACTTTTTCACATCAGTGTTAGCTGATGGTTTTTCACTGGAGTTTGAGTGACAGCAAGCCTCCTCAACTCTCCAGGACTCGTCTCAGGATTCTGGTCGTTCTTAGCAATGCTGTCGTTTGGATAGTCTCTACCCGTCCGCCAACTTCCAAGTCCTCCAGGCCTTTTAATAATCCTGTAGTTATTGTGCCTAACGCACTAATCACAATTGGCACCATCGTTGCTTTCATGTTCCATAGCTTTTTCAATTCTCTTATCTTTCTTTTCACTTTTCTTCAGATTTATTCTGTGTTCCACCGGGACAGCAAAGTCGACAATTTTGCAGATTCTCTTTCTTTTGTTGATTATTATGAGGTCTGGTCTTCAGGTCGGGATTAGTTGATCCGTTTGTATGTTAAAGTCCCATCGGAGTTTATGCGTGGCATTTTCTAGGACAGGTGCTGGGTTGTGCATATACCATTTGTTTGTACGGTCGAATTGAAATTTCCTGCACATTTCCCAGTGGATCACCTTGCAGACCCAGTCGTACCTCGCCTTATACTCCTTCTGTGCTAATTTGCTGCATTCACTTATTATGTGATTGCTCGTTTCCTCTCTGTCACCGCATAGACTACATTTACTGTTTTATTGCGTCTTATCTATTCTCGCTTTATTATTATTATTATTATCATTATTATTATTATTATTATTATTATTATCATATATTTATTTATTTGTTTATTTGTTTTTATGCATTCTTGTGTTTCTGCTCTGTTTATAATTTTTTTTACATTAACTTTTAATTAAACAGTTTTTGGACAGGACCTATTCACTATAAATACGATATCGATGCAGAGATCAAATTCTATTAAGTAATGCTCTCTTTACTTCTTTTTCTAGCCAGTTTTTTCTGAAATTATCTAATTTAATCATAAAACTTTTAACCCGATTGCCGTTTTCGATCTGATTCGGCAATTTGTTGCAAAATATATTACACAATTAGCAAAAATAAAAAAAAAAACGTTATTAGAAGATTTAGTTTTTAAAATCCGTCTTAACATCAAATTTCCTATTCGAGAAGAAATGTTGAAAAATATGTCTGCCATGATTAGAAATTCCTTTAATTATTTTGAAAGTTTCAGTTAGATAAACCGTCTTTCTTTTTTCTTGTAACATAGTTAATCCTAATATCACCAATCTCCCCATGAAACGGTAATCTTTGGCTCTTCTCATTATTTTTGGAACATAAAGATGACAGCCTGAAGAAAACAAGTAAATTTCCCAAGTCTTTAATGATATAAAGTTGCATGTTATTTAAATGAACAAGGAAAATGGCGGTCATTACCTGAACAATCAATTCACATGTGTACATTAAAATCCTGGATTACTTTCTCATCCTATCGATAGAAAATTAGTTTGGATTTTTTAGGATGATAATAAATCTTGTCAAAGAACGAGATGGGGTGGGGTTAAAGATTTTCTTCCGAAAAAAAAATATAAAATCGATAACAATCAAGATATAAATTCAATTGAACATTTTTAGTGGACATTTTTTAAACATCGTCCATTAAAAGTTCCATCCACCGCTGAAGATCTACTAAAATCACGTTGTTAAAGAATTTTGCTTTGAATTCGCGAAATAGATGCCAATAAGAATTTAGGGAATTAACAAAGCTTGAGGTGGGGGGTCGTTAAGATTTGATTTCCGTTCGTTTTTCATTACTCTGTTGATAAATACTATTAAAGTTTCAGGATATGACACAAGGTCAATTTAAGCAGAGTTTAACAGGTTTGAATTCAGAGTTTTCCCTCTCCTAGACTAGTTGCCTCACCAAGGCTGAAGAACCTAGTCTGCCCTACTATTTACCCATAGCTAGAGGGAGAATAATTGGATCCATACCTTTCCCAAGGGTATTAGTGCTATGTGAAATGTAATCGGTCTCGTCCAGGATTTGAACTCGTGTCGCCGTGTCCAATTCCTGCGACGATAATCATTACACCACAGGCACCTCCAAGCTTTTCTTATTTATGGCACACAGCTTACAATACTAGCGGTTGTTTAAGTGGTCACCCATCTAAATGCTGAACAGGTTTCTCACTGCTTAACCTCGGTGATCAATAAAGAACCATATCTTTCAGCGTGACTTGAGCGTGAGTCAACTGAGATCAAGGGTTGTTACTTACTAAATTTTACTTAGATATGACCCACAGATAGTTTTCTGTACTTGCTGTCGCTTAAGTGGTCACCCATCTAAATATTGAACAAGTTTATCACTGCTTAACCTCGGTGATCTAGCGAGAACCATAGCTTTCAGCCTAAATTGAGCGTGAGTTAAATTAGATCAACGGGTTATTTACTAAATTTTACTTAGATATGACACACAAACAGCTTACCGTACTTGCTGTTTCTTAAGTGGTCACCCATCTAGATATTGAACAAGTTTATTGTTGCTAAACTATTTCAGCTAACAAAACCGAACTTGTTTACGATGTTGATATTTACGATAATTGGTCAGTCGTATAGGCTTCCTGTTGTTTATACAACCTGATGTTTTAAATTATCACCCATCTCCCAAGACAAACTAATTGCAGTTTAACTTTGGTGATCATATAGGAATCAGTATTTTCAGAGTTATATGAATGTTGTATATTGACCTCCGACCCGGCTGAGCTGTCAAAATAGGAAATGCACCAGTGTAAATAACCGGTGGATCCGGTCGAGGAATATCAGAATATAACCTTGACCGTGGACGAGTTGAATGAGTGCGATTTGTAACGCCCATAAGAAGAAGGTGTACGTCCAACTATCATATAACTCGGTGCACAGTTAAGTTGTAGTTGGAGATAAGATGCAGTAGAGAAAACCAGCACCCAGCAGAGGGAGCCCTCAGGACCCTTGATTGAGCTGTTGAAGTTCAGATCAGTTGGAGAGAAGATGCTGGAATGAGGAACATGTTCCAGAGAGACTAGGCCCCCAGGCCCCCGTTTGAGCAGCCCAGGAGAACGGGAAAGAAACGTGGTTATGGCCATAGGAGTGGGGGTCAATATGTTGCAGTCCTGTTTGGTCTCCAAATCCCTCTCACAGTAAAACCTTTAGTAACCCTTTCGAACCCTTTCAAATAAAATGAGAGGTATATTTTCCTAAAGAACTGTGTCGCTCGTCTTTATTGTGTCATTGCTATGATTCTGCATGCATGCATGCATGTATATTTATTATGTGGCTATGCAACACGAACTTAAGTTAATGTTTACTAATCTTTACATAGTAAAACACATAGGTCTCAGGTTGCTAACTGTACCTTACGTCCTAAAATGGTAACTCATCTAAGGACTGAACAAGCTAAACACAACTTAACTTGGCTATTCTTGCCAGAATCAGTACTTTCATAGTAAGTCACACATATTTCGAAAGTTGAAGATTTTGAGGGGAATAAAAGAATCAAACGTCATCAATACTTTGACCTCTCACTTTCATTCTAATGATCTTTCTGAAGAAAATGAGAACTGACAAGCAAATCGATACAAGTTCGAGTGGTGTAATTCGACAGTCCTACCACTAAGACAGAAGGTCACTGACCTACAAAAATGAAGTATTTTATTTCATCGATTTTATGTCAAACTGAAAAATAATACAAATAGGGATGTTCTACGTATTCTATTACATGACGGCTGAATGAAAATTCAAATGAAACAAGACGAACAATTTTGGTTTTTGTACGACGATTTGTTCAAGAAGGGAAAAATAATGTTTTTCACTGATTTGATTTCAACTATTAATATCGGTTGGCGCAAATGTCACTTATCATTACAAAATATAATGGTCATCAAAAAAGAAAGCGAAGGGATATTTTATGGGTCGGTTGAAAAGTGCATAGACTGACCAAGATTCTCGCATGAAAGGTGATCAAATAAGGTGTATTTCACAACGTTGTCTATACCACAAGTGGTTCTCTCACTTTCACCGTTGGTGTTGGATTGCTTGGATACCATTGGTAAAAAAAGTGATCAATAGATATGACGTCATTATATAACTTTTTAGCCAATGAAGTTTTCAATTAACTCTCGTATATTTTACAATTAATTTTAATTAATTTCTAATTTCAAAAAAATTCAATCGGGATGCGACGATATCATCTCATGTTTGTCGCTTTTTTGTGGCATATGAACTCATTTAAAACTATTTTAAGAAATGTGTGCAAAAACTTTTCTTCATAAAAACACTTCTCCAAGGGTTGATTAAAGTTTGAAACTAGCTGAGAACAATTAAAAACAAGTAACTAGAAAGACATATTCCACTTTTCCTTATTATCTATATATAAGTAAAAGTTGGCAACCTTAGTCGAGGGCGACCCGAAGGCTGCCTTTTCAATAGCTACTATATTGTGTTGTAGGGGAGGGCGTCACTCTTTTTCCTGGATAGCTCCAGTTTACCCTTGATCAATACCTTATCATGCTAAGTTTTAAAAAAGGCGGTAGCAAGTTGAATTTTTTTAGTCTTTGGTATGACTCGACCAGATATTGAACCCCAATTTCCAGAGTCACTGGTGAACACTCAAGTCACTAGGCCAATGGGCTGGAACAATAGCTTATTAGCTGAACTCTGATGTAAGATTACAAGTGAGTTCGAATTTCAGTTGCGTTATTGTGTTTTCTTATTCACTAATATTTTTGGCCAAGGTATAACGGGTTTGGTTTCTTTTGTTGAGTGATATATTAACCATTGTAGTTTATTTAATAGCAAAACAATCCTAGTTATGGGGCAGCGGAGATAGTGGGGTAGATCATCAGCATCATCATGTCGTGCCACTAGCACGGATATCCTTGACCCTCTCTCGCCACTCCTCCCTATCATTCATCGCCTCTGGCAGGTCTTCAGGGCTACATCCAGTATCCTCACATAGCTGCTGTATGTATGTTCGAGCTGGTCGTCCTGCTTTTGCTTGGTCATATGCAGGGGTCCTTAGGATTACATCCCTTATGAGCTCGTGCCTGCTTCTCCAGCAGTGTCTTGCATGTCTGGTCCGTCTAACTTGAATAGTTTTCGTGATGGGAGGCAGGTGTCCGTATATCTGGTGCCTTGTGAGGTGTTACCGCCAGGACTTGTTCAATATTGCTCGCAACATTCTTATGTAATTGTCGTCTAGCTTCTTCTCCAGCCGTTTAGTTAGCGTCCAAGAAGTGCATCCATATAGCTGTATCGACACGACCTGGAAGACATGCCTGGAAGAAACTTTTCGAACTCGCTTACTACGGGGCTACTGTCTAATACTTTAGCCATGACACCACGGGTACCCCCTTTGAAATCAATGAATCCCCTTATCCTAGAATTAAATGTTAGATAGTACGACTACTATTCTTCTGCAAGGGTGGCTAAATCAAAAATAATCCAGAAGGTGTAAATGCCATTCAACAAAGGAACAAAAAAAAAAACATCTATTTCTATATATATATATATATATATATATATATATATATATATATATAAGTATTATTCGGTCCAGTTAAACTGGAGTTGGGAGTAATTCCATCAGGACAGGAAAACTATTCATAAGTGAACATTTAAATTTTCCTGGTAAAAATGAATATAAAATAAAAGATAAAAAATGTGAAAAAAACATATCATATATACGTACTAATCATTAAAAGTGTAACTGATTTAATAGGCTCAAAAATAAAATTGATTTATTAAAAAAAGAAATAAATAAAATAAAATGAAAATTTTGATATAATTAAATCTTGAAATTAATTTAATATAATTATTACTGTATCGTTATGTAAAGTTATTGAATAAAGTTAATTTTCTAATTTAATATTAAATCTGTAGTTTTAAGTCGAAAAGTAATTAGAATTTTAAGAAATAACTTTTTTTAAAAATTAATTTACTATAATTCTAACCGACAATAAAATAAAAAACGGAAGTGGGGTAAATGAGGAGATAACTCTTCACCCCCTCTTCTATCCCCCACTTCTTTCCTGTTTCTATTCTGATTTATCTTATTCATGAGATCTGAAGAAGACTTGTTAATTTTTTTTCGTGTTTTTTGATTTTATCAAAAACACATAACAGGATCGAAATGAATTTATAATCCTAATATGACCGGTTTGTGTTTTTTTCTTAAAGAAAGTATATATATATATATATATATCCAACCTCTCCACACGAGTAGAATGCGTCATAAGATCAATTTTTAAGAGCATTTAACAAGTTTGAATTTTGTTTTCCTTCATCTTTACCCTCTGTTGATTCTAGGTTAAAAAGGGCACAGTCTACCCTACTATTTAACTCTAGCTACAACGAGAATAATTGTATTCATACCGTTTTCCGAAAGGGTAAGGGAAATACATACATGAATTTTTACTCATGCTATGCAATAACCTTTTTCAACCATGACCACCGAATAATGTCAAGAATTTTTGATACACCGGTTAGGTTATAAATCATTTCGATATACGCAAACGGTGAGACAGTTTTCTTTTCAGTTTAGACATATTGTAATATACGGGGAAAAATACGAATATGTGAAATATACGGCCACAATATTTAGTTGCATAGGAATCCCGAAACACTGACGACTTTCGTAGTTCAGGTACGAAACGTTTATTGACATCTTGAGTTTAGTATTTCGACACGAGGAGAGAGGGACACAATTTTTACAATGCCGACTGTTCTATCTGATCCAACAAACGCGTGGCGCATCTCGTAGTCTCAACTCGACTGGCCTCGCCCAGTTCCGAATCTCAACTCCCTTCGTCCAGCGTCAGATCTCAACTAACTGCTTTTTTCAAAAATCACCAAAATTCCCAGCCCACCGCTTCCGGGCATGACGTCATCCACACCCCAGTCAAATTTCCTATCTGGGGTTTTTATTATGACATCTGTGATTGTCATATCCTCCGCGCGCGAGCGTGAACACCTGCACTCAATGAGTGCACCTGCACGTGCACTAAGAGCCGAATAGTTCAAAGCCTAACCAAACTGAATGATAAGATATAACCAACGATAAATGATAATATAAAATAATCATTCCTCAATTAAATAACAAGGTGAATACAGAATAGACGTCTATCTTTAGGTTTAACTTTTTTAAATACCTTTTCTTTTTCAGAGGGGTGGTTGATATTTTCCTTAGAAGATGCAGGAGTTACATCCACCCTATTACGGGTGGTTTGGAAACTGTCGGGGACAGCAGGATTGAATTGTTAACAAGGTGTTCTCGTGGCGTAATGGTTAAAGCGATGGACTGCAGAATCGTTGTAAGCGAGTTCGTATTCCAGTCGCGCTATTACGTTCACTTTCGGGCAAATACACTTGGGAAAGGTATGGAACCCCCTTATCCTCCCAACTTTGGGTTAAACAGTACCACTATTGTTTTCTCGGAGAATGGCTTTGGCATTAAATAACCTACAAAGGTTGATTTGGCATTAAACAAAGAAACCAAACCAAACCAATCAACATTGTTTAATAAAACTCAGTTTTGGCTCTTAGATTTTTAAGAGATAGAGGATAGTCACATATTCTTGGTTTAAAATTTTAGAAGCTATTTTTGGAGCTCTGATACGTTTTAAGAATATTCTCGGTTAGGAAACTAAAGGAGATTGCCAGTCAAAATCATAAATACATATTGACCAAGCCCTCCGCTTGAGCAGGATATGACACTAGTTCAATTTCTAAGCGAAGTTTAAATGGTTTGAATTCAGAGTTTTCGTTCTCCTAGTCGAGTTGCCTAACCAAAGCTGAAGAACCTAGTCTGCCGTACTATTTACCCATAGCTGGAAGGAGAATAATTGTATTCATACCTTTCCCAAGAGTATTAGTGCTATGTGAAATGCAATCTGTCTCGTCCAGGATTGGAACTCGTGTCGCCGTGTACATTTTCGTACGATGATAACCATTATACCACGGGCACCTCCCGTCTAAATCATGAATACATAAGAAACTATTACAAGTTGCAATCTTTTTGTCTCCCCAACCTTTGTGAGGGACCAACTTTCAAGAGCCTCAAAGAGGAACTCTTTGGAAACCTGTGCTAAAACGAATTACAGGATCTATCTCGCAAAAAAAAAAAGGCTCGCAAGAGAAAAGAGACAAAAAATCACCTAAAGTTGAAGTAATTTCAGAAACCTTTATTCTCAGCCAACAATTTAAGAATGTATAATTTCTTGGTAAATTTTACAGAGTCAAAACCTACAAAGTACATTCAAACGTCTTTCTGTTTTTGTTTTGTTTTTTGAGTTAATCTTCTTTTAAATCAAAGATGCTAAAATGTATATATATAGGTGGTGTATTCAATAGGTTTCCAGACTTTTTTTGTGCAGGAATTTATAATTGTCGTAGACTCTTGAAAATTCACTATGTTATTGCTATACATCTTATGAGATGACTGGCAAATATTTATGATATCAGGTTCAAATGAACAACTACAGCAGCAATTGGAATACACCTTACTAAAGCCTGATTGCCACAGCTGGGGAATTTCAAAAATGCAATATGGACGTCAGGACACTTTAAAAGAACAATATGCAATAAAATGTGTATTTTAAACTTGGAAAAAATGCCACAGAAACATATGGAATGCTTCTGACTGCTTTTCAACCATATTGCATGAATCGAGTATCAGTTTTTGAGTGGCAAAAGAGATTCAAGAAAGGCACGGAGTCTGTGAAGGATGATGAGAGGTGTGAGAGGAGTAAGGAAGTCATTACACCAGAGTTAATTAGCTAAAGGGTTAGGGTTAGGGTTACTATGTTGAGGTTTTAAGGGAGTTCCGGAAGAGATTCCGTCGGAAGAGGCCAGAACCCTTCAAATCGGGTCTGTGGCATTTCACCTGGACAATACACCAGTCCACAACTCCATCCTTGTCAGAGACTATTTGCCTAAGATGGGCACCAAGACAGTTCCTCAGCCTTCCATAGTCCCGCCCTTGCTCTCCGTGACTTTTGGTAATTCCTTAAGCTCATATGCTGTCGTTATGAGACAATTGAGGAGATGAAAGAGGCTGTGACGAAGGTCATTGACATGCTCACACAAGAGGACTTCCCTGGGGCCTTCCAGAAGTTGTTGGAACGGTACAACAAATGCATTGCAGCCGGAGTATATTACTTCGAAGGGGACTAGTGTTTCATGAGTGTACTTTCAATAAACTCTGGAAACTTATTTAATGATCCTCTTAGTTTTGTAAAATTGTCTTTTGGTGGTTAGATTTCCGAAGGTCTACACTGCGGACGTGTGTTCGTGCGTTGAAAGTTTTAAAAACGTTAAAATAACTAATGGGAACTTTTCCCACGGTATTAACTTTCACAATTAAAAAAACAACTTGCTGATCTCATTTGATAAAACGTTCGGTATTAATTCATAGAAAACTGAATTCATTCAACTTCTATGAAATAGATGGAAATTGTTTGATGAACGCCTTCCGCTTTTTTTTAATTTTCTGATATTTCCATAAATATCTCTTGTCATTTCAGATTATATCATATTGAAATCATAATTTAAATAAAATATGAAATAATAGAAATTATTTTTTATGTAAGTTTATCACAGTTTTTCTACTTCGAATAATCTGCTTGCTTGTATGCCTTAAGTGGCTGTGTAAGCTATCTAGCTGTGTACGATATCTTTTGTATAGCTGTACACGATAAATTATTTATGTTGACGTAAATGATATCTACCTTCATACGACCTATGGTTTATATTGCTACGTATGATATTTGATTTGTATAGCTGTATACGTCATTTAGCGTTTTAAGATATATGGTTGATAAAGCTGTATGTGATATGCAGCACGATATGATAGAGAAATTATATAGCTTTTTACAGCATATTATTGTATGCGATATATGATTTATATAGCTGTGAATTTCTGTTATTATTATTTTTGTTATTATTACTATCATTATCATTATTATTCGTTCGGTCAAGAAATTCCTTAATTATCTCTTCATCATGATTATTGATTATTTGAAAAATATTTTTCGTGCAGGAGTTACTAATTTTTAAGGTTTTTTCTATTAAATATTTTATGAATTATATTATGTTATAAGTGCAAGGCTACATTAACTCAATTCGATATCATTGACTTTTATCCTTCAATAACAAAAAATATTCTAATTGATAGCATTAACTACGTCAGAAAATATGTAGAAATAACTGATGAACAATATGAAATAATTCTAGCTTGTAGAAAAACAGTTCTAAGAAATAATAGATAATAATAATACATAGAATATTTAAAAGAAAAACGTTAAAATTAGTTACTCCTGCACGTGTTATATAGTCATCTACATCATCATTCAGCATCACAACGACACAACATCAAAGACAGACGCATGAATAAACGAAACACGCAGTAACAATTAAGATGCAGGAAGGAAGACGCAAGAAGACTTCTTTAACAATATATTTACCTCTCACTTTATTGCAAGGGTTCGAAAGGGTTGTTCAAGGTTTGCATGTGAGAGGGTGCTGGAGACAGAAAATAAACTTCATATTTTGACTCCACTGTTATGACCGTCACGTTGTGTCTTTCTTGTTCTCCTGATGTTGGGTTCCACTCCATCGGGGGTTTTCCGAGGGCACCCTCGGTCGGATGTGGCTTTCCTTACCACATCTGGTCTCTAGCTGTCTGGAATTCTACTGGCAACTGCTTGGCACTCCGAAATCAACTGAGTTAAATAATAATTCAACGCCCACACGATCACCCACTGGATCTTTGAAATCGAATGTTTAATCGTCATCAAGCGGAAATAACTGTCATTGCAGTTACTCTCCTCCGGTGCATCACTGTAGTGGCACAATGGGACCTTCACCTTGTCCCATATCATAAGCCTTAATCCGCCCACACGATCTCTTTCGATTAGTGGCCATTGGAATGTGTCACTTCCTTCCGGTGTATCACCTTGGAATAGAATTTTTGGGCTGGGGCGAGGGTCAAAATATAACACACGAAAAATATTTTTCAAACAATCAATAATCATAATAAAGAGATAATTAAGGAATTTCTTAGCCGAACGAATAATAATAATGTTAATAATAGCAATAATAATAATAATAGTAAACAAAATGAATGTAATTGTAAAACTCGAATTAATTGTCAAATGAATGGATTATTTAATTTAGATAATATAATATACCAAGGAATCATTTACCTAAAAGAAAATCTTAAGGATAGAAAAAATTATATAGGGATTTCATCGACGAAATAGAAGTCTAGATACTCTTATCATAGATTTTCTTTCTCCCATGAACACCTGAAAAACCAAACAGCCCTATCTAAGCATTTTTGGAGTTTGAGATTAAAGGTTTGACCCCTGAGATTCAATGGTCCATACTGAAAAAGTCGAATACTCCAAAATGTTTTGATAGTAGATGTAATATGTGCCTACAGGAAAAAATACAAATAATGATATACCAAGACCCTGAAAAATCATTAAATCAGTGATTTGAATTAATAGCTAGATGTAGACATAGGAATAAATTAAAACTATTGACAAATTATCATAGATAATGCTTGAATTAAAAAAAAACATAGGATTGAATTGAGATTCATGGTAAAATGAATAAAATAAGAATAAAATAAAAAAGATGAGAAGGAAACATGTGATGTGTACGTACTCTTCAAGGGAAGGGTAACTGAATTAATAGGTATGAAAATACAATTTGAAATAAAGGTTTTAATTTTAAATTTTGAATTTAATTTGATATAAGTATTACTGTATGTTTACGTAAGATTGTTAAAGAAAGTTGAACTTCCCTAAATTGATATTTAATCTGGAGTTTTACGTTGAAATGTATAAATTTAAACAATAAACAAATATCATAATTTAATTAACCAAAACATAGGATTAATTTGAGATTTGCAATTGCTCCACGGTAATTCAAGTTTAAATATACTGACAAATAGTAAATTCACAGACCAGAATCTGTCCTAGAAGATTTGACTGATAAAATTATCTGAGATTTTGAGATATACATACATAAAAAAATCTCAGCCAGAGGATAAGACTTAGTATTCATTGTGAAAATGATTGCCATTTCGTGGATTTTACCATTACACTAGAGCACAGAAAAAAAGGAAGGAAGCAAATGAGAGACACTCTTTTAGATATTGCCAAAGAGCTCCAAAAACAGTAGATAATGAAATGACGGTGATATCAATTGTAACAGTTGCCATTGGAACCTTCTTCAAAACAAGGGAAAAGAAACTGTGTCATCGGAAAAAAATCGAGCACATCACGACTACAGGATTGTTAAGACCAAATACATATATATATTATGCATACATATATACTATATATATATATATATATATATATACATATCATCTTGTCGTGCTGTCAGCACGGATATCCCTGATTCTCTCTCGCCACCCTTCCCTATCGTTCATCACTTCCGACAGGTCCTCTGGGCTACATCCCCTATCCTCACAGAGCTGCTGTATGTAGGTTCGAGCTGGTCACCCTGTTTTTGCTCGGCCATGTTAAGGGGTCCATAGGAGTACATTACTTATGAGCTCGTCCCTACTTCTCCAGCAGTGCCCCGCATGTCTGGTTCGTCTAACTTTGATAGTTCTCGTGATGGGAGGTAGGTGGACATATAGCTGCTTTTTTTGTGGGGTGTTGCCTCTAGGACTTGTTCAGTATTGCTCGCAGCATTCTTGTGTAGTTGCCGTCAAGCTTTTTCTCCAGCGGTTTAGTTAACGTCAAAGTAGTGCATCCATATAGCAGTATCACACGATCGCAGCTAAGTAATTTAAAACAAAGCAGAAAGTGTAGCCATGTCATAGACTGTCTACAGATCAGCCAAAAATGTGATCCCGAAAATTAGATAAAAGAATGTCTGAAAATGCACAAAATATTAAACAGTCATTAACTTCACCAAGAGAGCCATGAAAAAATGGAAAGTGGAATTAATAGAAAGGGGAAAAGCCTCTTAGAGTTATGAATCCAAAGAGACATTTTCCAGGGAGATTTATTTTCGCTATTGTTAATTTTTGCAGTGATTATGTCGCTAGAGTAATGTTGCGTTCTGGTTAATAAACGCAGGTAGTTGTAATGAAAGACAAACCACGAGATACGAGGAAAAAGAGTTATATTTACAGGAACAAGTGAGACTGTTAGTAATAAGAACATAGGATTAGTGGCTAGAATAAGAATATAGTTCAACAATCGTTATTAGCTTCCGTTATAAGGAGCGGCTATTCACCTTCCAGACTTCACTCAGGCTTGTTCAGACCCCGGCTGACTTCACCAGACTTATTGGTCTTATAAACTACTGCTATATATACATATTTACCCAACCCTCCACTCGGGCAGGATATGACACAAGGTCATTTTTAAGTGGAGTTTAACAGGTTTCTATTCAGAGTTTTCCTTCCCCTAGACTAGTCGCCTCGCCAAGGCTGAAGAACCCAGTCTGTCATATTATTTATCCAATGCTGGAGGGAGAATAATTGGATTCATACCTTTCCCAAGGGTATTAGTGCTATGTGAAATGCAATCAGCCTCGTCCAGGATTTGAACTCGTGTCGCCGTGTCCATTTCCTACAACGATAAGAATTACACCACGGGCACCTACTGCTATATATATAGCAGATGGGACTGGCTCATTATGCCGAAAAGGTAGGTGATACCCAACAAGTGGTAATTATGTCGCTAGAGTACATACTTAAGCGGCTTCAAATTTACAAAATTACAAAAAAAGATTTAATCACTGAAAATACAAGAGAGCAAACTATTTGATAAAAATTAAAAAGAACAGGAGACTCGGATGAAAGAACTAAGATTATAAAGCCAGACTATCAGAATGTACTTCGATTGTGAGAAGAATGCCATGGTAATAATTAAAGCAAAACAACGAGAGGAATAGAACTGCCAAATCTGGAAAACAAACAGATTTCTTGAAGATAAGGAAAATTACAAGTACCTGTTTACATTGGGAAGTAGATACCATCAAATGATGAAAGAAAAATAATAAAGATTGCCCTAGAAATAATTTCTTTTCGAAAACCAAGCTCTTCAACAGATATATCATCAAATGGACAAACATATTAGCAGACCTCCTTGTAAGATATTTGGAACTATTCTTAAAATGGACAAGGGAGGAATTGAGAAAAATGAAAAAAAAAAAAAAGATAAGAAAAGACAAAGATAGACGATAAGTTACGAGGATCATGAAATAAGTTACCAGACTTTTTTCGTATGGGCACTTTTATTGATAGTACATACTTGAAACTCTAGTCCCTTTCGAAGTAATCTCCTCCGGCAGCAATGCACTTGTTCTACCGTTCCAACAGCTTCTGGGAGGCTCCATGGAAGTCTTCATTATGAGCGTGTCAATAACCTTCATCACAGCCTCTTTCATCTCCTCAATTGTCTCATAACGACAGCCTCTGAGCTTTGGGAATAACCAAAAGTCATAGGGAGCAAGGTCTGGACTATAGGGAAGGTGAGGTACTGTGTCGATGCTCATCTGGCGCAAATAGTCTGTGACAAGGATGGAGTTGTGGACTGGTGCATTGTCCTGGTGGAAATGCCACTGACCCGATTTGAAGAGTGCTGGCGTCTTCCCAAGGAATCTCTTCCTGAACTCCCCTAAAACCTCAACATAGTAACCCTAACCCTAACCCTTTAGCTAATCAACTCTGCTGTATTGACTTCCTTACTCCTCATACACCTCTCATAATCTTTCACAGACTCCGTGCCTTCCTTGAATCTCTTATGCTACTCAGAAACTGAAGCTCGATTCATGCAAGATGGTCGAAAAGCAGTCTGAAGTATTCCATACGTTTTTGTGGCATTTCTTCCAAGTTTAAGACAGAATTTTATTGCATATCGTTCTTCTAAAGTTTCAGAGTGTATTTTTGAAATTCACCAGCTGTGACAATCAGACTTTAGTAGGATGTATTCCAATTGCTGCTGTACCTGTTCATTTCAACATGAAATCATAAAAATTGGTCTGTCATCTTATAAGGTGTATAGCAATAACAAACTGAATTTTCAAGAGTCTACGACAATTTAAAATGCCTATACAAAAAAAAGTCTGGAAACTTATTGAAAGCTCCACGCATAAGACAATGAGGATTCGGCAGCATTGACGATTTCGTAGAGGCCCAAATTACAAAAAACAAATTATACAATAAAAATGAACAAAAATACTTATTGGAGCGGTCAGTACCAGCAATAGTAACATGAATTAAAAAAAAAACAACAAACTGGAAAACAAAAATAAGAAATGACACAACTGCACGGATACTTTAAGCGAAAAACTGCTGAGATTGTACATGGAAAAACCTGGATATGGCAAGAAGAAGAAATTTAAAACAAGTAACAAAATCTCCGTTAAAAGCAACACAATATAATTCCACAGGGACCATTTATGTTTAAGAAAAAATTAATTAAACGCAAAAGAATTGCAAGTGTAGATAAGTTGGTAGGTTGGTTGGTTGGTAGTTTATGGCATATCAACATTTGTTGGCTATTTAACGCCAAATCCATTTTCCTGTAAATAATCAGTTCTATTTCAAAGAATTCAGTTAAGCATAAGCACGCAGTTTAAATATAAGGAGAGTTTAATTGTGAAAATCATTTCTTTTTCAAGCTATTCATTTTAGTCAAGCAGTTCTAATTCAGACAATTCGGTTTAGTATGAGTACAGATTTTGTTTACACAAAGTTAAATGTCAAAACATTTCTATATTAAACAAATCAGTTTAGTGTAAGTACAGTTTCAATGTTAAAAAACAGTTCCATTTCAAACAATTCAGTTTAGCAAAAGCACGCAATTTATATGTAAGTACAGTTTAATTTTCAAAAGCATTTCTATTTTGATCTATTCAGTTTAGTTAAACAATTCAGTTTAGCATAAGTATGCCGTCAGTACTATTTAATCCATAGATAGGGCCCTATCAGGTGCAACCACATTGGGCCAGAGTGGACC
Source organism: Sepioteuthis lessoniana (assembly GCA_963585895.1). Classification (NCBI taxonomy): domain Eukaryota; kingdom Metazoa; phylum Mollusca; class Cephalopoda; order Myopsida; family Loliginidae; genus Sepioteuthis; species Sepioteuthis lessoniana. The sequence goes on from OY757933.1 coordinate 16,301,366, forward strand.
TGGGAGTAATGGCAATGAAGCGGGGCTCGGCATTCCCTAAAGCTCCAGCATTATTTGAACCTCACCATCAGATTGCTTTGTGTCAGTTCCAGGACACTCTTTGGTGGGGTGGTCTTACCCCCTCTGCAGAGGTGCAGTCAGTGTATTCTACGGTCCCAGCCGACTGGGCAATAGATAATTTGGAGACAGAGGGTTTAAAAGTTACTCTTAAAATATCAACCAACTGTCTAAAAACACTTTAAAATCAAACATGACATGCAAATTAAGTCTTTTTTAAAAAAAGTTTTGGCCAATGCAGAGCAAAAAAAATCTCGCTCTTGGTTTGCAAATGTATTCTGATAATGTTATTTTTGTAGAGAGGGCCTTCTGCCGAGTTTCTGCCATTATGTATCAGATTCTCTTAACATAGATTTTGATAACTAGGGAAAATGTATTTATATGTCTTTCATAGACAACCTTAGGGTCTAATGTAGAAAAACCGAATTTGATACGCATATTGATCGGACACATGGGAAGGACGAAACATGAAAAAAATATTCCCCGTGAGGACGATGGAATTTCCTCCAGATAGTATCTATGACAAAAAATCGATCAATCAATAGAGATAAGTTTAGGCCCATAAAGGCTATAGAATGTATAGATCATAATTATTTGAAAAAGAACAAAATCGCTATTTTTGTCCAAGATTGCATGAGGTATTAGACTACGCAAGTTTTGCAGATGAGTAGGATACCCGCAAAAAATACGAAAAAAATGGGGGTTTGTGGGTATCATTCTAAACTGCCTCAAGTAGAGAAGTGTAACTGTCGTTGTCGTAAGAAATCGATTCGACGAATTGAATTCAATTCCTGAACAAAGCTATGTGTATTTCTCTTCACGTTCATTCCTTTTTGAAAAGCCTTAATCAATCTCATCTTTTTACAGCTATTAGTAAATAGTAAGGATGACGGGGATCTTTAGCCTTGGATAGCACTAATACCCTTGGGAAAGGTATGAATCCAATTATTCTCCCTCCAACTATGGGTAAATAGTAGGACAGACTGAGCTCTTCAGGCTTGGTGAGGCAACTAGCCTAGGAGAAGGAAAACTCTGAATTCAAACCTGTTAAACTCCGCTTAAAAAATGACCTTGTGTCATATCCTGCCCGAGCGGAGGAGTTGGTAAATATGGATATCTAAACTTCCAAGGATCTCCTTTACATAAAGCTCCCTGTCATATAATACTATTAACTAGTAACTAGTGAAATAAATGCTGGCTCATTGGTCTAGTGGGCAGAGTGTTCGCCAGTGGTCCAGTAGGCCTAGGTTCGCGTCATACCAAAAACATTTAAAATGGTGCTTGATACCTCGTTGCTTAACACTCAGCAATATAAAATACATATCAAGGGTAAATTGGAGCAATCCAGAGAAAGGAGTAGCGTCCTCCCCTACACCTCGGTGTAGTAGCTATTGTAAAGGGAGCCTTCTGGTCGCCCTCGACTATGGTCGTCAACTTTACTGTACTTTACTTATTTCCTATGAAAATCATCCAGCATCAATATCCCTCCTATTGTCTAGAGTAGGAACAATAGTGGCCTCCAGTCATGATGATTTAAATTTACATTTATGTCTGCATTTAAACACAAGCTCATTACGTTCATTAGCAGTAGTCAGTGATCTTTAAAATTAATCATACTAATTTTTTCATCGATACACGAGTTACATGATAAAAAGAAACATTTCTGTCAATAACAGCATAATGAATACGATATGGACCAATTAACCTATATCGGAGGGATAAAAGACTTCATATTTTTCGCACGGGTGTTTGTACATACCCCACGTAATGGCATAAAATAAGTACCAACACTGTAAATACGCGCGGTCGAATATAACAATCTCTAAACATAAAGAACACTAAAATCACATTCGGAATGAATAACGAATACACAAAATAATATTATTCGGTTCGGTTTCTTTGTTTATAGTATATCAACATTTGTAGGTTATTTAATGCCAAATCCAGCCGGTATAGCAAAGTCCTTAGTTCTGCAAGTTCTCATTTTTTTGTGGGGGGTGATTACTTTTAGGTTCGGTTGTCAGGCCTAGATTAGGTGATCCGTCTCTTTCTTGGTTTGGTTTGGTTTGGTTTCTTTGTGTAATGGCATATCAACCTTTGTATGTTATTTAATGCCAAAGCTATTCTGGCTGAACGGTAGTGGTACTATTTAACCCATATCTGGGGGGGGGAAAGCGAGTTCAGACCTTTCCCAAGGGTATTTGCTCGAAAGTGAACGTTATAGCGCTACTGAAGTACGAACTCGCTTACTACGATTTCGCAGTCCATCGCTTTAACAATTACACCACGAAGACACCCCCAATAATATTATTAATAGCTTGAATATTTGTTTACAATATATCGATGTAGATATATACCGTCCTCGCTCTCGATGACCAAATGGTTGTATATAGCGGAGTCATTGTACTACTTTTCTGCAGTTGTAGTCACGGCAACAAATGTTTGTGAGTCAGGAGAATGTATATTGCGTTGTCAGCGCAGAACTGCTATGTCGGGGAGTGGAGAACGAATAATAGAAAGTACTCTTGGCTCTTCAAAATCTTTTTTGCAAAGGGTGTTCAAATTTTTGTTCGTTCCTTGTTATCCTGAAAAAAAAAGAAGGTTCCATAACTCTTTCTATAGGAAAGATATTTTACTTGTCACGTTGATAAATTCAGAATCAAGGAATTTCATTTTTTTTTCTTTTATAATGTGTCAGTTGGTAGCCCGTCAAAATACAGTTAACTGTAAAGGATAAGACAGATATATATATATATATATATATATATATATATATATATATATATATATATATATATATATATATATATATATATATTAAGAGAGAGAGAGAGAGAGAGGAGGAGGAAAGGATGACAGTTTGGCATTTCTTGTGACACTTCTGCTACGTACAAGACTCTTAAAGACTTAAAATTTCTTGAAGTACAAATCAACCACTATAGGATTAAAGAAACACTTTGATACAACAGATTGGATACTACAGTTAGTAAAAACACACAAGAACCAAAAGAAAAAAAATCAATTACTTACGAAATTAATTAATTTGTTCTTGAGTGGCTTTATAAGCAACAGCTCGTTAATAATAATGATCCCCTCTCCCGTTCTCTCTTTCTCATCTGTCGAAATTCCAAGGATTTTTTGAAGTTGCAACAATCCTATTTCTTATATTGAGCAAGGGGGTCTTTTTCTTAAAACCCTAAATATAATACACATTAGAACTGAGAGATTCTTTACCGAAAAACAACTTTTAATTTAATTAATTGCACCTTGTGGAACTGCTCATCTCCTTTGGATTGTACAATAAATATGATTAAAAAATCACCCAAAAGATGCAGGAAAAAATACAAAGAATTTATATAATCACTAGCATCCCTGAACCCAGGTTTTGGGTAAAGTCCCAATGAAGGAATGTAGGATGACGAAAATTAAATTCATTTATTATAATAATAATAATAATAATAATAATAATAATAATAATCAAGAAAAAAAAGAGAACTTGCAAAATAGTCGACTTTGCTGTCCCGGCTGACCACAGAATAAAACTGAAAGAATATGAAAAGAAGGATAAGCACCTCGACCTTGCTAGAAAATTAAAAAAAAAAATGGGGAACTTGCAGGTGATAATTATACCAATTGTAATTGGTGCGTTTGGAACAGTAACTAAAGTATTACTAAAGGGACTGGAGGACTTGGAAGTTGGCGGACGAGTTGAGATCATCCAAATGACAGCATTATTGAGAACGGCCAGAATACTGAGAAGAGTCCTGCAGACTTGAGGAGACTTGCTGTTACTCAGACTCCAGTGAAAAACCATCAGCTAACGCTGATGTTAAAAGCTCTAATGAGTGAATAATAATGCGCTATCATCCTTACTATTTGTGTTGGCAATGATACCGCTGAATCTCATTCTTAGGATATACACTTACTAACTCGCAAGAAAAAACATCAACCACCTGATGTATATTGACGACACCAAAATGTGTGCCAAAAATGAAAAAAAATGAAAAGTGAGGATATATACAGACAATATAATAATGGAATTTGCCATAGAAAAAGGTGTAATATAATGGCGGAGGGATTTCGTTTTATGCCTTTGGGTTTAGTTAGGCTGAGAACCTTTCGACTCAGTGCATGGGTTACTTAGGTGCAACATTAACGCAGGTGTTCACGCGCGCCTAGGCGGAGCGGACGAGTCACTCAGAGATGTCACAATGGCCCCAATGGGAAATGGGGCTAGCAAGTGCGAATGACGTCACGCACCGGAAGCGTGCGGGGGATTTTGGGAATTTTGAAGAAACTTGAGTTGAGACTAGACACCGGACGAGAAGGGTCGACTTTCGGGGCTCGCTGAGGCCAGACGAATTTGCACGCTACGGGTGCTGCACAAGATGGGGGGCGTATGACACAGCCAGAATAGAAAGAATGTATATCTCTCTCCTTATGTCGAAGAACCTTTAAACTCAAAAGTAATAAAAAGTTTCGTATATGAACTAAGAATTCGTAATTGTTTTTCGTGTTTCGAGATCCTATGTTCTATGTATATGTTATGAACATTCTAATGTATGTTTCTCACTTAGCCGTATCTGGCTATGGTACAAATGTTCCATGATAATAATGAAAAGCAGAAAAGACAAATGACAGAAGGAATCGAACTAACAATTCAAAAAGAAATCAGAACTCACGGAGAAAAGGAAACTTACGAGTACTTGGGAAAATTAAAAGCAGACACTAACAGAGATAAAAGGAAAGTTAAAAAAAGAATACCATAGGAGAACGAGAAGACTTCTCGAAAGCAAAGTACATTACAGAAGTCTCATCCAAGCGATAAACATCTGGGCTATGTCTCTCGTAAGATACTCGGGACCATTGTTGAACTGGACGAAAGAAAACTTCAACAAATAGACCAGAGAACAAGAAAATTGATGCCGTTGCATAAGGGTTTACACATCAGAGATCCTATTTACCAACCCCTCCGCTCGGGCAGGATATGACACAAGGTCAATTTTTTAAGCGGAGTTTAACAGGTTTGAATTCAGAGTTTTCCTTCTCCTAGACTAGTTGCCTAACCAAAGCTCAAGAACCTAGTCTGTCCTACTATTTACCCATAGCTGGAGGGAGAATAATTGGATTCATACCTTTCCGAATGGTATTAGTGCTATGGGAAATGCAATCAGTCTCGTCCAGGATTAGAACTCGTGTCGCCGTGTTCATTTTCTACGACGATAACAATTACACCACGGGCACCTCCAGAGATGACGTAGATAGACAGTATATGTCATGAAAATAAGGAAGAAGAAGACTTGCCAGCATTCAAGATAGCGTTGATGAATGCAATGAATGAAAGATTACCTGAGAAAGTGCAAAAGAAGATTGATTACTGATTAATCAAGACAAAAAAGCTGCAACAAAACAAAAACAACCAGAAATCAAAAATGGGAAAAAAGTAACTATATAGACATTTCAAGTGACAAAGAAACGAAATCTTACTCGAAAAAACTTGGACATGGCTAAGAAAAGGATACTTTAAAAGAGAAACTGAATTTATTCTCATAGCAGTACCAAACAATGCCATAACGACTAACAATATAAAAGCAAGAATAGACCAAACACAACAAAATAGAAGCCTTCCTGTAACTCAAATTCCTCTAAAAAAACCATCACCTGACGCTGGTGGGAAAAATTCTCAAAAGAGTAAAATGATATTATTAAAATAGATAAGATATAATAATAATATACCAAGAGTAGGTTATGTGGTGATAGAGACGAACCGATCAATCATATAATAAGCGAATACAATAAATTAGCGCAAAAAGAGTAGAAGACAAGACATGAATGGGTGAGGAAGGTAATCTCTTGGGAGTTGGGCCAAAAATTTAATAAGACCATATGAACAAGTTGTATATATACAACCCAGAATCTGTCCTGGAGAATGAAACTCAAAACCCTTTGGAATTAAGAAATACAAAAGGAAAACTTAATCTCGACCAAACGACCATATCTAGTTTTAAGTATAATAATAATTGTCAACAAAAAAAAAGAGAACATGACTAATGCTGGACTTTGCCGTCCCAGCATTCCACTGACTAAAAATATAAGAAAATGAAAAGAGAGATAAGTACCTAGACCTTGCCAGCAAACTAAAAAAAAATATGGAGCATGAAAGTGACGGAGACACCAATTGTGGTTGGTGGACTTAGGACAGTCCCCAAAGGATTGGTAAAGGGACAGACAAAAAGACTTGGAAATAAAATGAGAGGCTGAGACCATCATTAAGATGGGCCAAAATACTGAGAAAAGTCCTGAAGACTTGAGAAGACTTGCTGTCACATCAATTTCTGTGAGAAACCATCAGCTAACGCCGCTATGAAAAACTCTCAAAATGGTAATTGATAATAATCACAAAACAACGCCATAAGTACCAATTATGTTCAAGTTGAAATAGATAATTCCCAACAGAATAGGAAGTACAAAATAGGAAGTATATTGGTTTGGTTTGTTGGGTTTTATGGCATATCAACCTTTGTAGGTTATTTAACGCCAAATCCATTTTCATGTAAATAATCTGTTCTATTTAAAACAATTCAGTTTAGCATAAGTACACAGTTTAATTGTCAGAAACATTTCCATTTCAAACGATTCAAGCAGTTATATGTAACTATTCAGTTAAGTGTAAATACAGTTTTATTGTCAAAAAACATTTCTATTTCAAACTATTCAAGCAGTTATATGTAACAATTCAGTTAAGTGTATATACAGTTTTATTGTCAAGAACAGTTTTATTTCAAATAATTCAGATAAGCATAAGCACGCAGTTTTAATGTAAGTACGGTTAAATTGTCAAAAACATTTCTATTTTAAGCTATTCCGTTTACTCAAACAATTCAGTTTAGCATAAGTGTGCCATTAGTTCTATTTAAGCCATTGATAGGACCCTTATCAGGTACTACCACTCCGGGCCAGAGTGGACCTGGGAGCGATGGCAATGAAGGGGTATTCCACATTCCCCAAAGCTCCAGCATTGCTGGAACCTCACCATTAAATTTTTTTGTGTCATATCCAGGTCACTCGTTGGGAGTGGGGGTCTTATCCCCTCTGCAGAGAAGCAGTCGGTGTATTCTACGGCCCCAGCCGACAGGGCAATAGGAAGTAGTGCAAAGGGAGTATAATTGTAGACATGACAGAATACGGACGGTGATCTACAGCGAATTGAGTTGAAAATTAACCTTTGTCTGTACTACTAAATGGCCGGCCCGTTGGCTTGGGGGTAGAGTTTTCGGGAGACTGGGGTTCGATCTCAGGTCGAGTCATACCAAAGACCAAAAAAAAAGGTAATTGATACCTCTTGAACCTTTTCTGTACTACTAAATGGCCGGCTCGTTGGCTTAGGGGCAGATTTTTCGGGAGACTAGCGTTCAGTAGACTGGGGTTCGATGTCAGGTCGAGTCATACCAAAGACTAAAAAAAAGGTACTAGATACCTCTTTACTAGATACACTCAGCAATATATGGTACGTTTCAAGGTTAAAGTGGAGCAATCCAGGGAAAGGAGTAGCGCCCTCCCCTAGACCTTGGTGTAGTAGCTAATGAAAAGGGAGCTTTCGGGTAGCCCTAGATTACTTACTAAATGATACGTGCACAAACTAAAATCTGTCTCAGTGAACGAGACAGATAAAACTCCTTGGGATTTTAAAATACAAACAGATCATGTGATCCCAGCCAGTTTTCCAGGCCAAGTGATGATTTACAAAAAAAATAAAAAAAGAGAAACTGCCGTTTAGTGATCTTTGCCGCCCCAGTGGACCCCTGAGAAATGTCTTAGAAAAAGAAAATTGAGACAACTACTTGGACGAAAAAGAGAGTAGCGGTGATAACAATTGTAATTGTTGCACTTGGAACTCTCCCGAAAGGCTTGCTAATAAAAGAGACCGGGCGAGTTGGAAATTAGTGGACGACTCGAGGCAATTCAAATTACAGTATTGTTAAAATCAGCCTGAATTCTGAAAAGAGTCCCAGAGACCTGAGGATATAACATTACCGATTATACGAATATGTGAAATGTACATAGAATGTTCATAACTCATATATAGATAACATATGAATCCCGAAACACGAAAAACACTTACGACTTCTTAGTTCAGGTACGAAACTTTTTATTATCTTTGAGTTAAAAGGTTTTTCGACATAAGGAAGAGAGAGACACAATCTTTCTCTGCTGACTTTTCCATCTGCCCCCCCCCCACCACCACCACCACGCGTTGCACCCGCCGCAAGGCCTCGGCGAGCTCCGAAAGTCAACCGTCTTCTTCCGAGGCAGGAACTCAACTAACTGACTTTTCTCAAATCCCCCAAATCCTCCGCGCACGCTTCCGGTGCATGACGTCATTCACATCCCCCGGTATCTGGGATTCTTATTTTGACATCTTTGAATGATACATCCTCCCGGCACACGCGTGAACACCAGCACTCATGTTTGCACTTAACACCCCCATGCGCTAAGCAAAAGGTTCTCAGCCTAACTAAATCGAAAGGCAAGATATATAAAACGAAATCCCTCGGCTATTATATTACAAGGAGATTTGCTGTCATTCAAACTGCAGTGAAAGAGCATTAGCTAACACTGGTTTAAAAACTCGTATGAAGTAAAATGATAATCGTGACGACAAAGAATGTTTCTGTAGGTTCGTTTTAAGTATAATAATTTATTTCATTTTATCTAACCAAAAAAAGACAACGAATCCAAATCATTTATAAACGATTCTCCGTCGCTAGGCTTCCCATCATAAAAATCCTCTATTACGTAGTTTAGTGAAAGTAATTTTTATATCCGGCCGTTCGTCCTTATGGCTTCTTTCTTGTTTCTTTTCGCGCTTTGCCTATTAACTTCTCTGAATCAAAGCATTTGGAAAGACTGAGGTGACCATTACCCAGCATCAAAGATGGAGTCTTTGTCCATTTAATTTTCTGATCAGCCAGGCAGATAGAGAACCTGGTAGAAAAGACACTTCCGTTTTGGACAGCGCAGTGGAATCATTCCCATAATACGCCTACTGTAGATAAATGTTTATTTTGCATGAAAACTTCTGACAAAATCATAAGACGAAGATGAAAGAAAACCATAACAACCGAATAGGCCATTTGGAACCCCTTAATAGTTTACTGTAACTTATTCTCGGATGACCTGGACTGAAGTTTTGCATCATTTCCGATCAAATAAAACAAGTTTATTATCTCAAATAAAATCAGTTCCATTTGAAGTTAGATTGACCAAATTACCTTTTTTGAACAGTACGCAGGGCAAATATTTATGGACTTTAACGCAGTAAATATTACTAAAATCCACAATTAGGATATAAGAAGATAAATAATCGGTCAGGCTTGTTTCTCTTGTCTCAGTTAGACAACCACACTAAGAGAAGGAACACTCATAATTAAACTTCACTAGTTTGGAACGAGCCGCCGCAGGCATAGGCCTCCATGTCAATGCACAGAAAACTGAATATATGTGTTACAACCAAACAGGCGACATTTCCACACTAGATGGAACCTCTCTGAAACTAGTAGACGAATTCACCAACCTATGAAGCAGCGTCTCATCAACCGAAAAAGACACCGACACACGACTAACGAAAGCATGGACAGCTATCGATAGGCTCTCGATCATATGGAAATCAGACCTGACCGATAAAATGAAACGCAGTTTCTTCCAGGCAGCGGTCGTATCGATATTGCTATATGGATGTACTACTTGGACGCTTGCTAAACGGCTGGAGAAGAAGCTAGACGACAATTACACAAGAATGTTGAGAGCAATATTGAACAAGTCCTGGCGGCAACACCGCACAAGGTACCAACTATAGGGCCACCTACCCCCCATCACGAAAACTATACAAATTAGACGAACCAGACACGCAAGACACTGCTGGGGAAGCAAGGATGAACTCATCAGTGATTTACTCCTATGGACCCCTCCATATGGCCAAGCAAAAGCAGGACGACCAGCTCGAACATACATACAGCAGCTATGTGAGGATACGGGATGTAGCCATGAAGACCTACCAGAAGAGATGAGTGATAGGGAGTAATGGCGAGAGAGGGTCAGTAATATCCGTGCTAGCGGCATGACATGATAATGATGATGATATTTCACTAAAAACTCTACCTTGTGCCACATCCTGCCCGTGGCAGAGATGTTATTTTAGTGATAATTAATAGTAATGATTAATCCTAGTATGGTTTCATTTTTTTGTTTAATATCGATGTGCCATATTAACATTCGAGGGTTAGGTAATGTCAAAGCCATTCCTGTAAAAGAACAGCACTGATAACCGGTAAGATAAGGAAGTTCTTACTTTTCTCAAGGGTATTCGTCCAAAAGTGAACCTGATAGGGTGACAGGAGTTCGAAATCGCTTATTTCGAGGCTGCAGTCCAACACTTCAGTCTTTCGCTACAGGGACTTCCAATTAGCCTCGTAATAAAAGTCATTTCTTGCATTACATACAACCGAGTTATATATGTTTGTTTCTAGACCACTGTTAATAGCCTTAAAAAAGAATTTCAAAGTTTGTAATGAGTTTTAGCAGTCTCCAAATAGCACACAAACACAATTGAAAAAATAGGTGTTGGTCCTATATGTATAATGTTAACTTTCTATCGTCTACAGTATACATTAACCTCTCTTGCACCTGACACATCTCATCTAAAGTGATTGAAATAATAGTAAGGGAGCAAAACCACGTCAGTGATGGCTCTGTAGTTTCAATGACAAGTAGGATTTTTTTAATGGAGGTGCCTGTGGTGTAATGGTTATCGTCGTAGGAATTGAACACGACGATACGAGTTCAAATCCTGGACGAGACTGATTGCATTTCACATAGCACTAATACCCTTGGGAAAGGTATGAATCCAGTTATTCTCCCTCCAGCTATGGGTAAATAGTAGGACAGATTAGGTTCTTCAGCCTTGGTGAGGCAACTCGTCTAGGAGAAGGAAAACTCTGAATTCAAACCTGTTAAACTCCGCTTAAAAATTGACCATGTGTCATATCCTGCCCGAGCGGAGGGGTTGGGTAAATATGACAAGTAGGATTTTATGGTATGGGACTTTAAGTTTTTCATCTTCAAGGTTTTAAATTCTTTTTTTTTCCTGTCTCTTAGATCTGTACCAAAACTAAAGATCTCCATTATCCCTACTATACATCTACTCCTTGTGGGGGGGTGAAAAAGAAGGGCATTAGCAGAAAAGGGAGCACAGATGTCTGTTCAATGAAACTTACTTTTGACGTGTACTGTGGCATTCAAATTAAGTCCAATTTACCAACCCCTCCGCACGGGCAGGATATGACAGAAGGTCAATTTTTAAGCGGAGTTTAACAGGTTTGAATTCAGAGTTTTCCTTCTCTTAGACTAGTCGCCTCACCAAGGCTAAAGAACCTAGTCTACCCTGCTATTTACCCATAGATGGAGGGAGAATATTTGGATTCATACCTTTCCCAAGGGTATTAGTGCTATGGGAAATGCAATCAGTCTCGTCCAGGAATTGAACTCGTGTCGCCGTGTCCATATCCTGCGACGATAACCATTACACCAAGGGCATTCAAATTAAGTAAAACATTAAATGCCTAGGAAAAATACAGCGATTGACCCGCATAATGGACAGTTGTTGAGCTCGAGGTCTGTATGAGATAATGATTCTCTTTTTAGGCTACAAAAGGTAAGTAGTGAATTTAATCACTTTTAAAACAAAAACAAAATGTGCACATGACATTATGGTTGTGTTGTCATTCCTCATTCTAGCATAGAAGAAATAAAGGAGGAGAGGGTGCCTATTGATAACAACGTCATCATCATCATCATCATCATGTCGCACTATCAGCACGGTTATCCCAGATCCTCTCTCGCCACTCCTCTCTATCGTTCATCGCTTCTGGCAGGTCTTCATGGCTACATCCCGTATCCTCACAGAGTCGCTGTATGTAGGTTCGAGCTGGTCACCCTGCATTTGCTCGGTCATAGGAGGGGGTCCATAGCAGAACATCACTTATGAGCTCGTCACTGCTTCTCCAGCAGTGTCCTGAATGTCTGGTTCGTCTAACTTTGATAGTTTTCGTGATGAGAGGCAGGTGGCACTACAGCTGCTGCTTTGTGGGTTGTTGCCTCCAGGACTTGTTCAAAATTGCTCGCATCATTCTTGTGTAGTTGCCATCAAGCTTTTTCTCCATCCGTTAAGTCAGCGTCCATGAAGTGCATCCATATAGCATTATCGACATGACCGCTGCTTGGAAGAAACTGTGTTTCATTTTATCGGTCAGGTCTGACTTCCATATGGCCGATAGCTTATCGATCGCTGTCCATGCCTTTGCTAGTCGCGTGTTGATGTCTTTTTCGGTTGATAAGACACTGCTTCCTAGGTAGGTGAACTTGTCAACTAATTTCAGAGAGCTACTGCCTAGTGTGGAAATGTAGCCTGTTTGATTAAAACACATGTATTCCGTTTTGCGTGCATTGACATGGAGGCCAATGCCTGCGGCGGCTCGTCCCAGACTATGCAGTAGTGTTTTGGCTCAAGGTGACCAACCGGAGAGTAAGATTCATACAACATACTCAGAATGGGTATGCAAAACAGTATCGTCCCCTATTTGAACTCGATACGTTTGGTTCATTTCCTATGACGATATCTGTCACGCCATCCACGCTCACACCGAGAGCTGATTGTGAAATTAAGTCACCAATTTTATGAAACAAGGTTAACGTCAGAAAAGAAAATAAAACCCATATCTAAATGAAGTCCGAGATTTATTTCATTGTTGTATAACGATGATGATATCAATAATAATAATAACGATAAATGTAGACTAAATTGTCGAAGTTTTAAAAAAATATCAGCAGATATGAGCAGTCTCTTGTTTTTAAGGACAAGATTGTTTTTTAAAAGCCATTCATTATAGGATTGGTGAATTTGGTGGTTTTAATGGCATATCAACCTTTGTAGGTTATTTAATGCCAATGCCAGCTGTCTAAAAGAACAGTAGGGATACTGTTTAACCCGTAGCTCGGAGGATAAGGGAGTTCATAGCTTTCCCCAAGTGTATTTGTCCGAAAGTTAACGAAATAGCGCGACTGGATTTTGAACTCACATACTACGATTCCGAAATCCATCGCTTTAACCATAACACCACGAGGACACACCCATCATTACACGAGTATACACAATAGTTGTATTATCATGAGTAATGTCAATAGATAAAAATCAAATTGCAATCTTATCAAATTGGCAAATATTCTAAAAGGTTCCTCTTAAACAGTTATCAATTTAAGCTGACAGTTTCCTTTTGTCTTTTAAAATGTATCATAAATGTTATTTTAAGATTTCGATTTAACCTTCAGAACTTAAGTGACAGGTATTTTGTGCTTAACTAGAAGTAAATATATCCGAGCGGCGTCACTTCTTCTCAGTGAATCCCAACATCTTTTTTTTTTTACTATTGCCAAGCAAAAATACAGCCAGTCAGTTAAATAGAAGATAAAAAAAATTACTATTTCAGCAGTTTTCCGGTCAGTACCCCAAAGTGTAAGGTCCTACTGGTACGGAGTGTTCCGGGGTTCAAAGACTTAAAATCATATAATTTAAGATCAATACGACCCGTTGGAACACTTGCCCACAATTAATAACGCTAAAAAAAAGTTAACAAACAACTTGCAATAAACAGCAATTAAATCTGAGTTGTCATAAAAAGCAATTAAATTTGAAAAGAAAAACCCTTGCCAACATTGTGTTAGTATAGCGTTTATTCTAAGACTAACAGCAGAAAATGAATGAATTAATACTTCGTTTAATTCAACAATTTATTAATCAACGCATGAAACAATTAATAACAATATACAATCCTTCCTGTGTATAAAGTTGAGTTCAAGGAATTCACCGGCCCACTGAAAAAGATATCTCGTATTTTAAGGTTGTCTTTCTGCGAGCTTTTAACCTCCCCGCCTCGCAGAACGTCTGGTGGAATCTGTCTGACTGGATTTGGGATTTTTGTGCCAAGACTTCTGGGCTCATCATGTGATTAGTAGATTCAATCATAGATAGTCTCTCCCACACTCAATCCATACGCAGGAATTACCATTTGACTAACCCAACAGAAAAATTAATAATAATAATGATTGGCAGTATTTCGTGTCAGAATTAAATAGCAATAAACAAAATATAAAATTTCCTTGGTATTTTTGCATGCTTAAGTATAAAATTAATTCGATCAAATGTTATTGGATTAATGTTTCCCATTTATTAGCCAAGGAAAAAATATAATGTATACGAACTATTTTAAAAGCTGTTGATAATTAAGTTCTTTATTTACGTTAGCGAAATGAAGGCAAAATCTGTATAGACTGCTGTAAATAAATTTAAATTCTTAAGAAAAAGAGAAGCACTCTATGCTTTTCAGTTTTTGATGCTGTTGATAAAATCAAATAAACGAATTCATTTGCTTTTCCTAAAGGTAATTAAATAAACGTTTATATTGCAAGATAGAACATTTTATTTTGTGAATAATTAACTTAGAAATGAAAAGGAATATGGTACAATAACATCCTACTGGTTTATACATGTACTAGTTGAAATATGATTCAAAGTCTGGTAATGAGTTTAAGACTTGGATTCGTATTAATACGAACTATATTTGCTTAATTGCTTCTTTTCCAGCCGTTTTGTTAGAGTCCATACACGAGAATGCTGCGAGCAATATTGAACAAGTCCTGGCGGCAACACCCCAGAATACACCAACTGTACAGCCACCTGCCTCCTATCACGAAAACTATTCAAGTTAGACGAACAAGACATGCGAGACACTGCTGGAGAAGCAGGGACGAGTTCATAAGTGATGTACTCTTATGGACCCCCACACACGGCCGTGCAAAAGCAGGACGACCAGCACGAACATACATTCAGCAACTATGTGAGGATACAAGATGTTGTCCAGAAGACCTGCCAGAGGCAATGAACGATAGGAAAAAGTGGCGAGAGAGGGTCAGGGATATCCGAGCTTCCAGCACGACTTAATAATGATGATGATGATGATATTTGCTTAAGGTTTTATCCTACTTTTCCGGCTTTTGTCTTTTAAAATATGTTAAAAAAATACTTGTTTATTTTAACAATGTAAAACTCTATATGTATTAGCTAAGCACTCATTTTTCATAAGATCTTGAAAGTTCCTTTTTCGAGTATGGAGGTGGTGCAGCAAAAGTATTCTTTTTAAATATTACTTGAGCTCGATCAGCAATAGGATAGTCTTCGGTAGAATCGAAGAATTTCTGAAGAGATTTTGCTGTAAGTTTTTTACACCAATAGGATAAACGCTTCAACTCGAATCTATCCAACTCTCCACCTCCTTGAATATATATTTTTTTCCTTTTAACTTCCCCCTCCTCCTTGGATATATATATATAACCCTCCTCATCAGCATAAAAAATTGCCCAAATAAAGATATGTTTATCGCTATTAGAAATCTGCAATTCAGAAGCAGATAAAATGATTTTGAGAAAAGAAATTCAAATGTACGTTGCGAGTATTAAAATCTCCAAAAACATTTTTTGTTAAAGGTGACAAATCTTATAGGATTTACTGTAAAGGGTCAAGTACTGGCTCATTGGCCCAGTGAGTCGAATGTTCGCCAATGGTCCGGGAGACCTGGGTTCAATCCCTGATCGCGTCATACCAAAGACTTTAAAAATGGCACTTGACGCCTCCTTGCTTAACACTCTGCAATATAAGGTATCTATCAAGGGGAAAGTGGAACAATCCATGGAATGGAGTATTGCCCTCCCCTACATTTCAGTGTAGAAGCTATTGAAAAGGGAGCCTTCTGGTCGCCCTCAACTACGGTCGACAACTTTACTTTTTTATATTCAAAATGGCAAAATCCACGAGATGACAATTTTTTTTCTTCTTGATTAAAACTCATTTTGGTTATATATATATATAGTTACAAAAATTATTTCGTGAATCAGGAACTAACTTACTACAGTTAAGCCTGAGCGGCTCATCAGGGTACCTAATCCTGACTATTTTGTTCTACTTAGTATTGAGCATGTTTTGTACTTTTAGCTTAGCAGCAATTTACGGTGTTTTTTTTTTGGACCAATCGATTGCGTATCTGTTGATTTTTTTCAATTGGTGTGACAAGGTTGGCCTTTTCTTTTTTTCAAAAATATATATTTTTCCCCTAGACAGTGATTCGTTGTATATTTTTAATCTGTGATTTACTGGCGGTTTTTTCCATTACCGTAAGTGCTTTTATTCAGTAAGTTATTTTATATATATATATATATATATATATATATATAGCCTCAACTACCCTGTCGAGGAGATTTACAATGCACCTTTCTGACACAAGTTCAATAGCTCAGCATTTAAAAAAACATTCATGCCAAACAACACAGCTACGAAAAATTCTCACCGACAACACAACAATACTCGAACATCAAAATAATAAACAAAAACTTCAGATTCTCGAAGCACTATATATTAGAAACCTGCAACCAGCACTTAATAGAATTAATTTTCAAACCAGTGCTAATGTACTTAAATGTCTACTGGCACTATTTACAGAATTACATTTAAAAGCAAACGCCATAATCTCCAACAGCAAAGATGTCCTTACACAGTAGTAATTTGCTAAAACAAAAGTTACATCACTTTTGTAATAGATTCTCCCCTGATGATGGCCCAAAGTCGGGCAGAAAGTACTAGGGATACATACAACTATGGACAATACCTAAATTAATTCCCCCCGAATACGATAAAAGTAATACGGGAATTCGAACGGATCCAGAAGAAAATATGTAGGCATAAAATGTCTATTATGTTTAATGAAATTTGCATATATATATACATATATATATATATGTGTGTATATATATAGTCATCCACAGAGAGACTTTTTAGTGATATTACAACTCTTCAATGGGTGTAAACACTCGAGGTACTCGTAGCCGGGTTCGAAACCCGGCTAACTTTACTTCAGGTTGACGACTTAACACCTATTCCAGTACATGACTCAACACGAGTGACAACCGTTATATTCGTTCGCCAAACTGCTTAACGCCCCACCCCGGTGGGGATTGTATCCACAGACAGACTCTTTTGTTGTATCCCAACTCTTCAGTGTGGCTAGACACGCGAGACGCTCTAAGAAGGGATTGAAAACCACAAAAAATTTACATCAGGCTGATGACATACCCTTAAGCCCAATTCGCCACAACGTCAGCTTGAGAATTTAATGCATATATATCAACTTTCGCTTGTATATATATGTATAGTGGCTTTCGGCTTGTGAAACGTTGCCCCCTCTCCCCCCACATTATCTCTGTCTTCTAACCATTTCACTTCTTAGCCGGCCGGTGATCAACTAGTGGCTGAGGGGGTAACGCACATTTCTTGCCACCACACAAGAATACGATCGAGGGAAACAGGAGAAAACAAAACAGACGAACAAACAAAGCTTGGGGTTACCAAGGGCAGAGGAAGGTGTTGCAACACTATATGCATGTGCAGACTATCGCTAGCGTGGGTTTCTAGCGAAAATTCCACAATGCTACTGGGATCAGACATCTTGAGACTCTTCTTCACTGGACCCTATCTTGTCTCCTCGCCTCTCTGCTCGGTGTCCCGTGTTGACTGCCCCTCCATTCTTCCACGCCAACTTCTCTTCTGCTGCCTGCCTCTCTGCTCTCCAGCCACCAACTGTCTCTCTTGGTCTCCTGCCACCAACTCTCCTCTCTCCTGTCCAACTACCAACTCCTCTGCTGGGTCGCGTCGTCAACTCTCATTCGCCTCCCCGTACCACTTCCGGGTACGGCGAGATTTCATGTCCAAGAATCCTTTGTCTGGTTTCGCGCCAAAACAGACAATTGAATCGTCTGCTTTGGCAGCCTACCCCCATAGTGCTACAGGCTGTGCATGCCGTATAAGCCACTACCAGGTCATTTCAAGATGAACACACCTGTGTACGTGCACACACACACACACACACACACACACACACACATATATATATATATATAAATATATATATCTTTAAGAAAAAACAAAAACCGGTCACATTAAGATTATAAATTTATTTCCTTACTGTTCTGAAGAAGTCCCGTTAGATGTTTTTTTTCTTTTTTGGTGTTTTTGATTTATATCAAAACCCATAATAGGATGGAAATAAATTTATATGAAATCGTCCCTGCTTCTCAAGCAGTGTCCTGCATGTCTGGTTCGTCTAACATGGATAGTTTTCGTGATGGGAGGCAGGTGGCCGTATAGTTGTTGCCTTGATGAATAGCGTGTAGTCAACATTCTAAACAAGCCAAAGCCCATTTGCTTACGCCCAGTTAAGAGATTTAAAATATCGCTATCTAACACAAACAGTTTTATTGGCAGACAGTTAAATGATCTCAAGTATTGACGTGTAACACTTACAATTCTGTTTAACATCAGTCAATCGTTCTGCATACAATTAAATGGTTTGTAAACTGATAGTTTATTGGTAAAATTTTACATATTTAGTGGGTTTAAGTCATCCTAACCCGAATTATTCTTTTTAGTATTAGGAATTTGTTGGCACCCAGTTAAATGGTTTCAACTACTGCCTCGCAACACCAATAATTCAATTCAGTATCAGAAATTTATTGGCACAGAGTTAAATGTTTAAACATATCAGTTTAATCCATAGATGTGACCTTAACAGGTACTACAAATCCAGTTTCGAGTGGACCTGGGGATAATAACGATGAAATGGTACTCCCTATTCATGGAACTTCCAGAGCAAAAGCTTCAGCATTTGATGGTTTAATGTCATATCAGGACACTCATTTGGATTGACAATTAACACTCAACAAAAATGCAGCCCTATTTGAAAAGAATCAACAACAAATAATAATCATTTGTATAAATTTTTGAAGTTTTGCTTTTTTAAAATAGGGATGATATATATTAATCCTATTTAGCAACCCCCTCCGCTCGGGCAGGATATGACACATGGTCAGTTTTTAAGCGAAGTTTAATAGGTTTGGATTCAGAGTTTTCCTTCTCCTAGACTAGCTGCCTCATCAAGGCTGAAGAACCTAGTCTGTCCTGCTATTTACCCGTGGCTGGAGGGAGAATAATCGGATTCATACCTTTCCCAAGGGTATTAGGGCTATAGGAAATGCAATCAGTTTCGTTCAGGATTTGAACTCGTGTTTCCGTGTCCATTTCCTACGACGATATCCATTACACCACGGGCACCACGTGAATAATATCTATTAATAATCTAAAGAGGATTTGGATAGATAAGTATATTAAACCCCATTATTATAATACCATTGTAGTTTCCAAAGTTCTGAACAAAAGTTTGAAAAAAATAACCGCAGAATCCATGTTGTTTCAATGGGGAAATAAAAGAGAATTTTTTTCAATCGTAACGTTCATAGAAATGTAGACAGTGTGATTTTTAAAAAGATTTTGAAATAAATTTGGTTTTGTCCTTCCTTTTATGTCACCAAGATTAACTTTTTGGTAAGAAAAATAGTACAACTTTGATCTTTCCATTTTATTGCTTCCTCTCAACAACAGGACAATATAAATGAGGAAAAATTAGACAAAATAACTCCGTTTCATGATCTCATTGAAGAAAACTCCAAAAACTTTGCGAGAAACATCCATCTGTAGTTATAAACGGTTGAAAATAAATTTAAATTTTGAATAAACAAACGTAAAAGTTGACAAATTGTGAAGGTTAAGATGAAGGAGACGTTATTTTTTTGTTTATTTTATCTTATTTTATTTCATTTTCATTGCTGTTTTATAGCTGTTTTATTTTTATTTTCTTAATCTTTTATTCGTCATTTACTATTTTTTACATTTCCGTTGCGTCTTTGGGAAGGGAAAACAAAGACACGTGATCCCTGCCACTTTTCACACTAATCTTCCTGTATTTCAATTAACACTGACACAGGGTTAAACTTTAGTCTCATTTTTCATCAGTTTCGGATCATATTAAGCAACCAGGAGAAAATTAAGCAATTTAAAAAAAATGAATGGTTCTCATGATCTTCTTTTCTTTTTCTTTCTATCTCTTTTTTCTTTTTTTCTTTTTTCGAATGGAGCAAAATATTTGTCAAGGTTGAACGCAGCTTAATTCGAACAAATTGAGAAGCGCAATAAAAATTGATGTTCGGGTCAGACATGCGCAGAATCTCTATTTGATTGCAACAATTACGAAGGGAGGAGTTGACCAACTAAAAGAGCAAAGATCAAGATAGAAACATTTATCTTTAGGAAAACTTATTTTCACAATTTAATTTTCATTACTTGTTATAGTATAATAATACTACAAAAATCTTTAAGATAGGAATTATATTGCTAAACCAAACCTGGTAATTTGCTTGTACAATAATCATATTAGGATTAACGCATGTTTTGATATTTTGTTGTTATCATATTTCTGATGTCTGACTTCGTTTTTGCTTTAAGCATTCGAAGTGATTATTGAAGCCGTTCATCAAATTTCGTTCACTTCTTTCTCTAACCAGAAGCGCATCGAAAGTAATGTCTTCTATTTATTGCAACAAAAAGCACAGGGTCCGACCAAATGATCTCCGAGATTTAAAATTATCCTACTCCAGACACAGTTATATATTACGCATAGCTGGAAGCAGGATGTGATACAAGGTCGATTTTTGAATAAAGTAAAGCTGGTTTTAATTCAGAGAAATCCTTCTCTTTTAATTAGTTGCCTAAGTAAGAATAAAATAACTGTCTATAGCTGGAAGTATTGTACGTCAGTTCATGCCTTTTCCAAGAACATTAACGCACGTGAAATATAAACAGCTTAATGCAAGATTAGAACTCAGGTCGACGATTTCTTTGCTTGCGACAATTATTGTTACTCTTAACGTAACTCCATAGACCCTAGCAGCGGTGAATGATCAAGAGCTATTTTTTGAGTCAGAGTAAACAGGACTTTTTAGTTACCACCGTGGCGTGGAATGGTGAATATCGTGTGTTTATGATTGAAACTTATCATACACAGTTGCCTGTGGTTGTCGAATAGACCGACTGCTTTTCTGAAGAGGGGTAAAAACCACGAACTAGTGTCCTGGATATGACACTAAACAATCTGATGGTGAGGTTCCAGTAATGCTGAATTTTGGGGGAATGAGGAGTACCCCTTCATTGCGTTCGCTCCCAGGCCCGCTCTGGCTCGGAGTTGTAGCACTTGATAGTTTCTTCCAGCTATGGGTAAATAGTAGAGCAGACTGGGTTCTTCAGCCTTGCCGAGACAACTAGTCTAGGAGAAGGAAAACTCTAAATTCAAATCTGTTAAACTCCGCTTAAAAATTGACCTAGTGTTATATCCTGCCCGAGCGAAGTGGTTGGTTAATATGGATAGTGTCTTCTCTATAAGTCAAATAAAACTAAGCTACGTACTTTTGCTAAACTGAATTGCTCGAAATAGAACTTTTTTGATATTTAAACTACGTACCTATCATAT
This sequence comes from Sepioteuthis lessoniana, assembly GCA_963585895.1. Lineage (NCBI taxonomy): Eukaryota > Metazoa > Mollusca > Cephalopoda > Myopsida > Loliginidae > Sepioteuthis > Sepioteuthis lessoniana. The sequence goes on from OY757933.1 coordinate 16,322,938, forward strand.
TTACCAAACCCTCCGCTCAGGCAGGATATGACACAAGGTCATTTTTTTAGCGGAGTTTAACCGGTTTGAAATCAGAGTATTCCTTTTCCAAGACTAATTGCCTCACCAAGGCCGAAGAACCCAGTCTGTCCTACAATTTATCCATAGCTGGAGGGAGAATAATTGGATTCATACCTTTCCCAAGGGTATTAGTGCTATGTGAAATGCAATCAGTCTTGGCCAGGATTTGAACTCGTGTCGTCGTGTCCATTTCCTACGACGATAACCATTACACCACGGGTACGCACTTCTGCTAAACAAAATTGTTTGAAATGAAATTGTTTTTGTATGCTAAACTGAATTGTAATAAATGGAACTATTTTTAACATTGAAATTCTGCTTACGCTAAAGTGAATTGTTTGAAACAAAACTTTTTTTGACATTGAAACTGTACTTACACTAAACTGAATTGTTTGAAATAGATCTGTTTTAACATTTAACTGTGTGCTAACAAAAACTATATTTATACTTAACTGAATATTAGAACTGTTTGAATAAACTGAATAGCTTGAAATTGAAATGTTTTTGCTAATCAAACTGTGTACTTATGCTAAACTGAATTTTTTTTATATACAACTGTTTATTTGTATAAAAATGAATTTAGCATCAAATAATCTACAAATGTTGATATGCCATAACCCCCACAAAAAGCATCTCACAATGTGATGGCAATTTGTTGCCAGCTTGTTTATAGAATCTATCTCATTGTGATTACCTTCTCTTTGGTTACTTGATGGATAAAGCCACAGCACTATAAAATGATACTTAGTATTAAATGATATAAACTCATTTACAGACACACGACATGTCTGATAATTCCACTGAACCTACTACTAAGGGACAAATAAAGGATCCTTCTCTAATATGTATGTCTCTCACAAACTTTCATACCTCTTAAAAACTTCACATTTGTACGATAAATACATGAGTACATATAATCATCTATTCATTTTCTGGGGGAGGGGGTGTCTTATTTCTTCATGTATTGTCTTTTTTTATTTGTTTTACTCTGGTATTAAAATACGAGGTGCATACGATAAGTTTCCAGACTTTTTTCTTGCGGACATTTAAATTTGTAGTAGACTCTTGAAAATTCACTATGTTATTCCTATACATAGTATGAGATGACTGACCATTTTTTAATATTTCACGTTCAAATGAACAGCTACAGCACCAATTGGAATACACCCTACTAAAGCCAGATTGTTACAGCTGGTGAATTTCAAAAATGCGATCTGCATGTGATGATACTTTAGAAGAACGATATGCAATAAAATTCTGTCATAGACTTGGAAAAAAGGCCTCAGAAACGTATAGAATGCTTCAGACTGCTTTGGGAGCATCTTGCATGAATCGAGCACCAGTTTTTGAGTAGCATAAGAGATTCAAGGAAGGCAGTGAGTCTGTGAGGGATGATGATAGGTGTGGGAAGAGTAAGGAAATCAATACAGCAGACTTGGTTGGCCAAAGGGTTAGGGTTAGGGTTAATATGTTGAGGTTTAAAGGGAGTTCAGGAAGAGATTCCGTCGGAAGAGACCTGCACTCTTCAAATTGGGTCAGTGGCATTTCCATCAGGACAATGCACCAGTCCACAACTCCATCCTTGTCACAGACTACTTGACGAAGATGGGCATCAAGACAGTTCCTCACCCTCGCTATAGTCCAGACCCTGCTCCCTTTAACTTTTGGTTATTTCCTAAGCTCAGAGGCTGTCGTTATGAGACAACTGAGGAGATGAAAGAGGCTGTGACGAAAGTCATTGACACGCTCACACAAGAGGAACTCAATGGACCCTTGAAGAAGTTGTTGGAACGGTACAACAAGTGCATTGCAATCGGAGCAGATTACCTCGAAGGGGACTAGAGTTTCACGTGTGTACTATCAATAAAAGTGCCCATACGAAAAAAGTCTGGAAACTTATTATCGTATACCCCTAGTATATTTTTTTCATGGAATGTAGTTGTAATGTTTAATCTTGAGAAGTAACATTTCTCGAAAGAAAATTCCTCCTCAGAATTGTATCCCAATGTTGTCACAGGGTGTATACAACTTCATTTAACAAACGTCTGTGATTATGCTTCAAAAATATACTTGCGATAAAACTCAACAATAATTTTTCCTTCTATTTCTTAATATTGTTAAAACATAACAGTCTCAAAAAGTAGAGTATAAACTTCATCTGTAGATTCTTTTTTTTAGTCGTGTACCAAGAAGTATTTGTTCTGAGATTGATTTTTTTAATCTTTTAATGTTCTGTAGTATGTAAATTAGGAATAACGGTATTTTTTTAGAATACGCTCGCCTCCGCTGCGAGAGTTGAGTACTCTTGCGAAGGAATTAACGGTAGCCACTCGCCGAATGGAAAACTCATCTAATGAAGTGGGCATTCTGGTTCCGGTAAAGCAAAATGTAAACAAACGAAAGCTACAAAATAATGCCTCATAATTACCGAGCTGACGTATGTCATCAGTTGGTTGAGCGGTAAGATACTAAGTCTTATGGGAAGTTGGTCGTGTTTCGATCCCATCGTCAAGCGTCCTACGTGTCTATCAACACTGAAGAGTTGTGATACAACGTTAGAGTCTCTCTGTGGTCGGTTGGTTGGGTTTAATGGCACATCAACCTTGTAGGTTATTTAACGCCAAATATATTTTTATGCAAATAGTTTTATTTAAAAAAAACAGTTTAGCTTGATTACGGAGTTTAATTGTTAAAAACATTTTTATTTCAAGCTATTCAGTTTAGTCAAACAGTTCTAATTTAGCTAATTCAGTTTATTATAAGAATAGATTTTCTTTACACACAGGTAAATGTCCAGACAGTTCTATATTAAGCAATTCAGTTAAGTGTAACGGTTCCATTTCAAAAGATTAAGTTTAGCACAAGCACGCAGTTTAGATGTAAGTACAGTTTAATCGTCAAAAACATTTCTATTTCAAGGTATTCAGTTTAGTCAAACAATTCAGTTTAGTATAAGTATGCATTTAGTTCTATTTAACCTATAGATAGGACCCTATCATGTGCTACCATTCCGGGCAGGAGCAGACCTAGGAACAATGGCAATGAAAGGGTAATCCACATTCCCAAAAGTTCAAGCCTTAGATAGTTTAGTGTCATATCAGGACACTCGTTGTGAGGGGGAGACTTACCCCTAAGCAGAGAAGCAGTCGGTATATTCAACAGCCCGAGCCGACTGGGCAATCTGTATATGGAGGACAATATATATATATATATATATATATATATATATATATATATATATATATATATATAGTATACTTAGTCCAGTTAAACCGGAGTTGGGAGTAATTCCATCAGGACAAGAAATTATTCATGAATGAATATTTAAATTTTCCTGGTAAAGAGCTCAATGTACCAATAATACAGAGCAATAATTTCTTTAAGAAAAAACAACGAAACCAATCACAAAGGATTATAAATTTATTTCCATCCTGTTACGCATTTTGAAATTTCCAAAAATACGAAAAAAAATTAATAGGACTTCTTCAGACCTTTTTGATAAAAAAAAGCTAGAATATATATATATATATATATATATATAAGAAAAATAATAGATATAGTATCTTCAACTTAAATTTTTTTTCTTGTTTAACAAATAGATAAAATAAATCATTTTAATTTTTTTTTGATAAATAAAAATAAAGTAATTTTTTTCAAATTCAATTCTTGCCGGAAGTAATATGATACAAACTAATTGTAATTTCAAATATGTCATCTGAAGATGGTTTTTATAAAGCTTATAAGTTGAACTTATAAGAATTTGTAAGTGTCTGCATTAAATTTATAATGATACCAAGAAAGGGATTTTTTTTTTCTTTTGTCTTTATGCAAAACATATACATATATATATATATATATATATATATAGATAGATAGATAGATAGATATGTGTATGTATGTATGGATGTGTGTATGCATGTATATCACACATGAATTAGAATGAGAATTTCCCTTTGTATCACATTGCCCTTGAGGTGGAGAGATTGGTTACATCCATACATACATATATACATACACTACTATCTTGATATATTGAAACAATGCAAGTCAAAACAGATTACTGACTTTAGAACTTCAAGTAGCTAAAAAACAATGTTCATTTAATACATCTTTCAAATGCCCACACATTAATTTTCATTGTTCACTTTATTGGTGAGAGATTCAATTAGAAAAACACTGTGAAAACTGACTTTGTAATACAAACGGAAAATAGCTTTTTATATCGTTGTTCGTGCATAACAATCAGTCACTCTTTTAATGTCAACGGGGAGACAAACACATTTTTACTTTTCATACTTTCTTTACAATTGTCGTATCTTAACACATATTTGCTCCTCTCTCCCTCTCTCTCCCTCTCCTCTCTCTCTTTCTCTCTCTTGCTCTCATACATCTTAGCCGCAGCAAAAGCGTGGAGATATAAAAAAACAAAAAAGTCCAAAGTTTGATGCCTTTTTTCATGCTTATCTTTTTTGTGTTTAGACCTCCTCCAGATGAAAAGACGGTGCTGTCACTAACTCTGTCTGTCTGTCTGTCTGTCTCTCTCTTCCATACAACCTGTTTACATACTTCATAGCCGCCGACAAAAGGTCATAAGTTTGGTTCTTTTTTTCATGCCTACTTTATGGGGTTTTAACCACTTCCAGATGAAAAGCTGTCGGACTCTCTCTGTCTCTCTCTCTCTCGCTCTCTCGCACGCACAAAAATCTGCGTAATCACTCATGTATCGTCGCCAATAATAAAGTACATCCCTAACTATTAAGAAAACACTTATAGGACTTTACACTCCTATAAATTATTTTGGGCGGTATGGCACGTGTTCCCACAAAGATGGCGGACGCTCACATATTCAGCCTCGGGAAACCATTGACTAGGAGGACCACGTGACATGCTTAAAACTACGTCCGCGCGTAAATTCAAATCCTGCGTTTTTGAGCCACCTACCAGACGCGTATTTTCTATAAATACGCCCTCTTCAAACACCCTTGTTCTCTTTTACCAAATTTCTTCGCAGCAGCAACACACTCCCTTCAGTGTGAATCAACAGGAGAGAAAAGCAACATGGATGGGCCTCGCAGATATTCATATTCAATTACTATGAGACGCTTTCCAATCTCTGAGAAACTGCCCGTTTCTAATCATAAAAAAGGACATTTTAAACATGTAATCCTTTTGTAGCTTAGTTGTGTTAGACTCACACACACTCACACATGTACACACACAATTATTTTGTTAGTAGAATTAGAAATATTTTTATGTATCAATGTAAGTTTTATTATTATAGTATATAAATTTGTTTTGTTCGTCGCCTTGTTTTAAATGTTCATTTTGTCCGCGCCGTTTTACAACCTTTACTCATTTTGTTGTATATCCTTCACTCATTTGTTTCATTGGCTTCCTTCAGTTCCTACTTTTTCCATGTGCCTATATACTAACTTTAATTCTAAACTAAAACATTAAACGTGTGGGGAACTTAGATACTAAATACAGGTCCATTCTCCTACACACTGACGGTATAGGGAGAATATTCACCCCCACCCCATCCAACTCAAATGGAGTGAGGGGTTTGTTATGACAAAATATTGCATCCAATGGTGAAACTCTAGTTCACCAGTTCTAGGAAGAGTGGATTATCCCTTCATTGACATTATTCCCAGGTTTAAGTCCACTCTGACCCGAAGAGTTAACAACTGTTAGGGTCTCATCAGAGGGTCAAACAGAGGTATTAGATATAAATGCATCAAGCCATATGACCGTGCAAATTGTCTGTGGGGGGTGTCCTCGTGGTGTAATGGTTAAAGCGATGGACTACGGAATCGTAGTAAGCAAGTTCGTACTCCAGTCACGCTATTACGTTCACTTTTGGGCAAATACTCTTTGGAAAGGTATGAACCCCCTTATCCTCCCAGCTATGGGTTAAATAGAACCACTACTGTTTATCTAGGAGAATGGCTTTGGCATTAAATAACCTACAAAGGTCGATATGCCATTAAAAATAACAAAGAAAAGAAAGAAAGAAAGAAAGTATCTGTATATGGAGTTTGCTGATATATGATATCTATCAATTTTATTTTTATTGTAAAATGTTCTGTTCGAACTTCTAAAGTAACTTTGGTTTACAAGAAAATTAACATTATCATAAAAAATAGTTGCAAGAGATAATTTATGGATTTTACTGTACAAAATTCAAGCATATATGAACACACACAGACACACTCAATAACCATCGCTTACCGACGCATACATATAAACACATATGCCAAAATAAATGTACACACACGACATTCCAGAACATATACGTCGACAATCACCTACTTACAAAGAAACGGAGACCTACAAACGTACAGATGACACACAAACACAAATACCAACAGAAACCTACCCTCAGCTCGAATATACAGGTCACGTATCCCCAGCTCAAACAAGGTAAATGGGTTTCCCCCTTGGTTCATTCCCAACACAATTTGAACTCTGTGGTGAGTGGTGGAGCGACAGGCAAGCGAAAAATATTCAGCATATAAGACACTTCAAATAATGAAAAAATAAACAAAACCTGTCAGAATCAGAATCGGAGAATGAGGCAACAGAATTCCCCAGATTCATTGTTATTGAATCTTTGGAGGAGGTCTTCCACGCTAAATTATCGTCTTTCCTCCTTAAAAAAGTCATTTCTACAAGGGCTACCCCGAAAAATTTTAAGAAAACAAGGAATGGCAATTTGCTTGTCGTGGTGGACATATTAAAACATATTAAAAATGAAAACCTTTCATACGAGGAAATGCAGAGGGCACCCGCATGAGAAACTCAACATTTCCAAGAGAGTTATCAGGAGTAATGAGTTGCCATTGGCAACAGAAGAGGAGATAGCATCAGACCTGGGAAACGGAGTTTCAAACCTAAGAAGAATCTCCATCTGAAAAGATGAAGTACGAATCCAAACCAACACTTACATCCTGGCATTTAATCAGCCCCGTACTCACAAGGAGATGAAGATCGGCTATTTTCTTGGGAGAGCTGAGCTGTACGTCCCAGCTCCTCTGTAGTGCTTCAAATGACCAAAATATGGACACAACAAGGAAGCTTGTAGAAGTCGACAGACATGTGTCAAATGCGGTGAAAAGGACTGGGATCACATGGAGGAAGATTCCTTGAAAGAAATTCGATATGCAAAATGCCGACAAGATCATACGCGTTACACAGGATCTTACGTTGTTTATAAAAAAGAAAAGGAAATAATTCAGGTGAAATATAAGAGGAAAGTGTCCTTCCAGAAAGCAAAGATAATTGTAAGGAGCTAAATGGAAGAAAACAGCTACGCCTCTGTTACACGGAGGGTGGATAGAACCAATGAAGACAATAAATATAGCACACTCGTGGAGAAATTGATCCAGTTGGAAGCCAGTAATTGGCCAAAGTTTCAGAAGCACCTAAAAAAACTACACTTGGCTGAAAGTTACCAAACACCAGCTCAGCAACAAGTTTGGAATGGGCAGAGATTCAAAGTTTTAGTCAAAACAAAAACACATGTACGATCTATCACTGCAACACAAACTACTTCTAACAGTGCAAAATCTCTAACAAAACAGCCGTTACATAAGTCACCAATCCGTTCAACAAAAAGCATTAAAGACAGACTAAAAACTTGTTTCCCCGTAAGACCTGAACAATTTAAACAAAATATCACACGCTCCCATTAGCCAATCTGCGAAAATGCAGATGAAAACCACAGTGAACAAGGAAAGACTAGTAGGCACATTCAAAACGCCCTCAAGAATAAAGTCGCCTATGATAACCAAACGGTGCAATGTTCAGGGATCAACAAAACCCCTAAAAAGAACCTATAGTACAGAAAGTATGGATAGCGACACAGACTGCGTAGTTACCAGCCTTAAGGTGTATATTGACCTCCGACCCGGCCAAACATGCCGTTCCAAAGAGGGCGGAAGTTGCATATTCCGTTGGCCGGTTATGGGAAGAGATTTGCTGACAATATGGGACAGGATTAAAATCCCACGGTACAGTCACAAACTGATGCACCGGAAAGGGGGACCTGTGAACTTTAAGACAGTTATTTCCGCTCGATGATGATCAAAACATGCCATTCCAAAGAAAGCGGAAATTGCATATTCCGTTGGCCAGTTATGGGAAGAGACTGAGTGGGCTAAAACAATATAACTCGGTGCACAGGATTTAATAATCAGTTGAAGATAAGATGCTGTAGAAAAAACAGCAGAGAGGGCCCTCAGACCCCCGATTGAGCTGTTGCAGTTGGAGAGAAGATGCTGGATTGAGGAAGATGTCCCAGAGACGCTGGGCCACCAGGCCCCCGGTTGAGCAGCCCAGGAGAACGGGAAAGAAACGCGGTTATGGCCAATAGAGTGGGGGTCAATATGTTGCAGTTCTGTTCGGTCTCCAACTCCCTCTCTCACACAGCCCTTTCAATAAAGTGAGAGGTATATTTTTCTAAAGAACTGTGTCGGTCGTCTTTATTATGTCGGCGTTATGATTCTGGATGCATACGTATTATGTGGCTATACAACACTTAATCTTGAAGAAATAATCAAAAACTACAATACTTGAAACCAATTAATTGTGAGCAAACTTATAAGCTAAATCCCGTTTTTAAATGTTAATCTCTTACATATCATATGTATCTGTTTAAATGTGTGCAAACAAATAACTGATGTTAAATTGTTACTGTTACGTTGCAAATCTCGTAATAATTTAACTATGTGCAAACAAATGAGGATGAATTATTGAATGATTTATACTGGATTGAATTACTTTTAATCATTTAACTGTAAAGGAAAATGAGCTCAGGTTTTTTAAAATTGTTACTAGAAAAATGATAACAAACCATGTGTATTGAATATATACGAGGATCATGAAATAAGTTTCCACTTTTTTTCGTATGGGCACTTTTATTGATAGTACACACGTGAAACACTGGTGCCCTTCGAAGTAATCTCCTCCGGCTGCAATGCACTTATTGTATCATTCCAACAACTTCTGGAAGGCACCATGGAAGTCCTCTTGTGTCAGCGTGTTAATGACCTTCGTCACAGCCTCTTTCATCCCCTCAAATGTCTCATGACGACAGCCTCTGAGCCTTGGGAATAATCAAAAGTCATAGGGAGCAAGGTCTGGACTATAGAGAGGCTGAGGAACTGTCTTGATGCCCAACTTGGTCAAATAGTCGGTGACAAGTATGGAGTTGTGGACTGGTGCAGTGTTCTGCAGGAAATGCCACTAAGGCGATTTGAAGAGTGCTGGCCTCTTCCCGAAGAATCTTTCCTGAACTCTCTTAAAACCTCAACATAGTAAACCTAACCCTAACCGTTTGGCCAATCAACTTTGGTGTATTAACTTCTTTACCTTTCATCATCCCTCACAGACTATCATCATCCCTCACAGACTCCCTGCCTTCCTTGAATCTCTTATCATATTTACCACCCCCCCCCGCTCGGGCAGGATATGACACAAGATCAATTTTTAAGCGGCGTTTAACAAGTTTTAATTCAGAGTTTTCCTTCTCCTTGAATCTCTTATGCTACTCAAAAACTGATGCTCGATTCATGCAAGATGATCGAAAAGCAGTTTGAAGCATTTCATACGTTTCTCTGGCATTTTTTCCAAGTTTAAAACAGAATTTTAATGCATATCGTTCTTTTAAAGTGTCCTTATGTCCAGATTGCATTTTTGAAATTCACCAGCTGTGGCAATCAGGCTTTAGTTGGGTGTATTCCAATTGCAGCCGTATCTGTTCATTTGAACGTAAAATCATAAAAGTTGGTCAGTTATCTCATAAGATGAATAGCAATAACAGAGTGAATTTTCAAGAGTCTAGGAGAATTTTAAATGACTACCAAAAACGTCTGGAAACTTGTTGAATTCACCACGTTAATCTAGACAAGGTTTGTCATTGAACAATTTGCAATGTTTGATAACATGAAAATAAACCATCTACCAAAGAACTGTTTTGACACTTGAAATGTATTGAATTGTTTGAAATAGAGCTGTTTTTACATTTTACTGAGTGTAAACGAAAACTGTATTTATGCTAAACTGTACTGTTCGAATAGAACTGTTTATATGTATAAAATTGATTTGGCATTAAATAATCTAAAATTGTGGATATGCCATAAAACCAAATCAAACCAAACCAAACACATGAATAATACACACACCTTATAAATAAATATATATTATGTTACTCCATTGATTCGATTAAAATTATAACTTGATCCAAAGATCAACCACGAACCAACTCTCGTGAAATATTTGTTCACTTTTGGGATGAGCTGATAACAAAGGAATGAATGCCACAATTTCTACAAACAACACTTTTATAGTTTTGCATAAATATTTAAATAATTTTATTTTAAAAAGACAAATTTGTAATTCTGATGTTTCGCAAATGTAAAAATTTGGCTGGAAAATATTTCATTATTTTAATTTAGTTTTTATTTCAAAAGATAAATTCGTAATTTTAAGTTTTCGTAAAGCGTAAAAAATTGTCCATAAAAATTCTATAATCTTAAATTTAATTAAATTTGTATTTTCAATTGAAGAATTCGTAATTATGAGGTTTCGTAATAAAGGACATTGTTCAATGAAGTATAACAACACAATTACTCCCAGGCCCACGTTACATTCACAATAATTTGTTCATCGCATCACGATAATTTGATTAACCCTTCACCAATCAAATGTACCTATTAGAGGGTCGTTCAAATAGTTTTAAACATCTCCCAGATTTTTAATTTGTCGCAGATATCTCACGTTTGTATATTCTCGATAACACACAAATTAGGACCGAAATCTGAATTTGTATTTTCTAGTTTTTTACGCAATGTTAGTGTTATCAAGACAAAGACAATGAGACATGTCCCTTCTTTTAGGGTGAGGTTTAAAAATTTTCGAACGACCTTTCCCCCTTCCCCACACAGTCAAACATAAGCACTTCCCACACACTCATAGATACACATATCCATCTTTCTCTCTCTCTCTCTCTCTCTCTATATATATATATATAGTCATCCACAGACAGATCTGTTTCGTTCTATCAGAACTCATCAGTGTGGCTAGACATACTAACTTCCCGTAGCTGGGATCGAAACCCGGTTGACTCAAACGCCAATCCAAGATTCCACCCCTCAGCCACGAGGAACCAGCAGCAGCGAAGTAAATTTTAAACGGTTATGAATCACAATTACTATTGTTTACATATATCCGCTTAACGACTACCAAGAGCTCAATTCATATATGAAGAGCCTTGCAATAAACGCTAATGACAACGCGATTACTTCATTCGCAAGAGAACTCGTTTGTCAAATGAGTCAGCAACTTGCAATAGTTTTAAATATCATGCTATTCGCTTTCGGAATGACAGGCGTCTTTTTAAATTTAGCAATCATAAATATAGTTGAATAATTTTTGATTCCTGTTATATTAGCATTTCAACGCAATAATATTCTCATACAAGATCGATTGACGACATCGTGACTGGTATTGACAATTCGAAAATATGGTTGCCTGTAAAGATTTGAATCTATTTATAATGCCTCAAGCATGGCTTACATTTCCTCTTAATCAACAACCAAGTATTTCAAATGAAAGACAGCAGAAGAACACGCGTACAAAATAGATTTTGTAAGAATGGATTCTTTTTCTCCTACTTCTGAAGTGTGCAAGTAGAAAAGCTAGTTGTAAAAAAATTAATTCAAAAATCTTTTTTCATTATGTCTCGTCTCTCTGCATTGGTTAACAGAATAAGTTGTCGTATATATTCATGCATCCATTTACTCAACCCCCTCCACACGGGCAGGATACGACAAAATATCAATTTCTTTTGCGGCGTTTAACAGGTTTCAATTCAGAGTTTTTCTTTCTCTTATACCGGTTGCCGTACCAATGTTATAGATCACAGTCTGTCCAGCTATTTTACCCATAACTGGAGGTAGGATTCATAACTTTCCCAAGGGTATTAACAATATGTGACCAGGATTTGAACTCGTCTTGCCGTGTCTATTTACAGTGACGACAACCATCACAACACGTGGACAGCCTCTATAAATAGAGTTCATGTTTGGCTTTATAATACTGGAGAATAATTTTAGTAAAACTTTTATTGATTTCAATCTTTCACTTGATATATACTAAAATTAGCTTGCTGAGTTTAACACAACAAGCAGATTCCTTCAATCACATCAAGTTTTTTTTTTTTCATTTACGACTTAATCTATAAAAAAGCACAATTGTCTTGTCTATCTGTAAGTAATAGTATAGGTCAGCTGATTTCTTTGAAAATTTCATTGATAAGGAGTGAAAAAAAAATTAGACCTGGTTACGTTGATTTATGAAAAGTATGGCGACTTTTAACTTCAAACCTCCCTCCAAAAAAAAAAAAAAATAACATTTACTGACGAATCAGCTATATCTCGAATTCGGGATATAACAAGAAAAAAATGCCGATAAAATCGAGTATCCTCGTCCACCATCTGCTATATCGTTAATTCAGCTGAAATTTCCACCCTTCTATCTAAAATATCTGGATCATGATGGAAAACTCAGGAACTGTAGATTATTAGATGGACAATGAGTCACTTCGTAAGAAATTTAATCAGCATGATTTGAACGATTTTGCCCTAGATTCAAGACTCTCAAAAAAGGCTTCAGAACTCCAACCATCAACAATGAGAAAAACTTGCTTTGAAAAGAAGGTATCCTTTGTTTGATCCCGAGAAAGACGATTTCTGTTGTACTTCGGAACAAACATTGGGTTTTTGTATTATTCTAATATTCTGGGATAATTGGAAAATTTGGACATTCCGGGCTACTCCTCAACTGAATGGCTACTGTTCATCGTTTGCTCAAAGTAGATCTTAAATCGTGTCCTCCATCACAATCCTAATTTATATAGTGCAGTCCCAACTGGGAATTCAATTTGTATAAATAAGATATGAATTTGTATAAATAAAATGTAAATTATGACATTGAATCATTGCAATATCCATAAATAATTATAACATTCTCATTGACCCTAAAACGGTTTGTATTTTTCTTGGCTAGCAACGCGGATATACTTAGTATCTCTAATTCTTATACAGGTGAGATGGTAAAACTCCAGAGAAGCAATAAGAGAAGAGGATTTCGTTTCCAAGGTCTGACCTCAAACCTGGCGACCCAACATTCAACATGAGCTTCTTGTTGACAGAAATAAAATCATATTTCCATTTGAGCACATGAAACTGTCTTTTTATGGAGCAATTTGATAAAGCATTTTTAATTAAATGCAACTGTTTCAAGTATCTCTTTTTGGCATTTATTGGCTTGTTAACTAAAAACAATTAACGCTGGTATGTTTGATTGTTCACGGATTCGGCAGTTCATCAAAGATGAATAATTCATCGAGACAATATCATAACTTGAACATGAAAGATATTTCAAATTAAGTGATTCCCGTAATATTTTAAATAGATATATTTTAGTAAACAATCATAGTTTTATTCCAAAATGATAATTAGAATTCATACTGAAAAATACAGAAAGAATGTAGAATCTAGAATAATTTCTAATTATAACGTATCTAAACAAAGAACAGGTAGTTAGCGACCGTAGTCGAGGGCAACAGAAGGCTTCCTTTTCAATAGCTACTACACAGAAGTGTAGAAGAGGGCGCTACTCCTTTCCTTGGATTGCTCCTCTTTACCGTTGATACGTACCTTATAATGCTGAGTGCTAAGCAAGGAGCTATCAAGTACTATTTTTAAAGTCTGTGGTATGACGGGACTTGGGATTGAACCCTTATATTAGGGCACTTTTGGTGGTGAAAGGGTTAGAAAGCTAGAAAAGCAAACCTATTCGAGTGAGTTCGAGTCTCATTGGGTGACCGATATCAATGGCCTTGTGCCACATCTAAGTAAAACGCTTAGTAAATTACTACTTTTATCTTATCTCTCTGTTTAAATTAGTTCTAAATAGTTACACTACGCTTTTTATGAAATAGTTTTTATTCATAATGTTCTAATTAATTTTAGTTTCAGTATTTTTTTTTGTTTTATAAGCTAAAAGAATAATTTATTTCTTAAGTCATTATTTTAAAACTTTTCAATCATAAAGATATGACATCACTGCAGAAAAAAATAAAATGCTGGAATCTTTTTAATTTTCATTATCCATTCAAAAATATTTTTGGATGAAATCGTAAACAAGAAATAACTGCTCTGATGATAGCATGTTTGATCAAAAAAAGTAAAAAATAAAAGTAAAATAGAATATCCATATGATGCATTTTATAAATACATCATATAGATATTTTGTTTTTTCTTTTATTATTCATTATAAACAGTCGTATTAATCATTCAAACTCCGATATATATATATATATATATATATATATATATATATATATATATATATTCACTAAATCACTTTTTGGATATGTGTCGAACCAAGTGCAATATAATATGGGAAGTTGTGACGTTACTCCCTCGGCCCCCACGTTACGTGAACCTCTTCGAACTATTTCACTTTACGGCCGGTGATCAAATAGTGGTTCCGATAGGGGTATCGCACATTTCTTTACCGCTACAAGAAATACAATCGAGGGAGCAGGAGAAAAAGAACAAACGAACAAAACGAACAATATGCCTGGGGTTAACTCAAGTGCAGAAGGAGAGTTATGTAACATTGTGCATGTGTAGACTAACGCTAGTGTGGATTCTAGCGAAAATTCTCCAACGCCACTAGGAATGCCAACCCATCTTGATCGGTCTTCTTTCACTGGTCCTAGACTCATTCATGCCGACTGGTCTCTCTGCTGTCCCGTGTCGACTGCCTCTCTCCGTCGTCCCTCGCCAACTGCCCACTTCTCAGTCCCTTTGTCTCACTCTCTGACTGGCATTCCCTTCCTACTTCCGGTTACGTCGAGATCGCGGGTCCAAAACCCTTTGTCTGGTTTCCTGCCAAAACAGACAAAGGAATCGTCTGCTTGGCGGACCACCTACATAGTGTTATAGAATGCTCAATATCTAGGATAGAGCTATCATATAATCATGGAAGATAGACTATGACCCTGGGTTTCATGTTTTTTTTTTGCAAAACAACAGTCTATATTCAATGAATGAATGAATGAATGAATTATATATATATATATATATATATACACTGAAGAGTTGTGATTCAAGGAAACAGTCTGTCTATGGATGACAATCACAGGGGTTGGGCACTGCCACTCGTATAATGTGAAGCTCTTCGAACGAATTGAGCAGTAAGACAACAATATAAGCAAACAAAGGCTGTTACATAATGTCTTATAATTTTCCGGCTGATGTGGTTCATTTGTTGGCTGTGTGGTATGATACTAAGTCTAAAGTAAAGTATGGCGGGTTTCGATCCCAGCTTCAAGCGTCCTACGTGTCTAGCCACACTGAAGATTTGTGATATAACGAAACAGTCTGTCCGTTTATGACAATATATATATATATATATATATATATATTTACAAAAACATAAGTAAGTAAATACCTGTGTGTGGGGGTGCAGTAATCAATATAAAACTAACAATAACATGTCTCCCCGTGGCCAAATCACTCTGAAAGCAACTTCTCTTTCAAATATCTTTCGGGTAGCTTAATATAGAAAAGTTCATGTTTAAATGTCCTTTGTTTCCAATAAATTAATTTCAAAGAAACAGACACAGAAATTTAATATCATCATTAATTGAAGATTATAGATTAAAACCAATGAACCCATTAGGTTCCTGTTGTAACATGAATCTCATTATGATATTTACGCTTCTATTTGGAGACAATCTCATGGGGATATCTGTTATGTTAATAATTTAGATAACCTAAAAAAAATACATTCAGTGTTTTTGCATAACCCAAAGAATTTTGCCAAGTCGGCTGAGGTTGTAGAATATACCAACTGCACTTCTGCAATGTGGTAAGACTCCACCACTCAGAGTTCTGAAAATGACTAAAAACAATCTGATGGTGGGTCCCAGTGATGCAGGGGCTTTGGGGAATGTGGAGTGTCCTTTCATTGCCATTGCTTCCGGGTCCACTCAGGCCCAGAATGGTAGCACTTGAGAGGTTCCTATCCATATTTACCAACTCCTCCGCTCGGGCACAAGGTCAATTTTTAAGCCGAGTTTAACAGGCTTCAATTCAGGGTTTTCCTTCCTAGTTGCATCACCAAGGCTGAAGAACACAGTCTGTCCTACTATTTACCCATCGCTGGAGGGAGAATAATTGGATTCATACCTTTCTCAAGGGTATTAGTGCTATGTGAAATGCAATTAGCCTGGTCCAGGATTTGAGCTCGTGTCGCCGAGTCCACTTCCTACGACGATAACCATAGGTTCCTATCTATGGGTTAAATAGAACTAAACTGCGGACTAAAGCCAAACTGAATTGTTTGAAATGTAATTGTTTTTGACAATTAAACTGTTCTTACAATAAACTGAATTGTTTGAATTAGAAATGTTGGACTAAACTGAATCTCTTGAAATATAAATATTTTTGACAATTAAATTGTGTACTCATGTTAAAATGCATTGCTTGAAATAGGACTGATTATTCGTACAATGGGGGCTGTCTTCGTGGTGTAATGGTTAAAGCAATGGACGGCGAAATCGTAGTAAGCGACTTCGAACTCCAGTCGCGCTATTACATTCACTTTCGAACAAATACCCCAGGGAAAGGTATGAACCCCCTTATCCTCCAAGGTATTGGTTAAATAGTACCACTACTGTTCTTCAAGGAGAATGAATTCGGCATTGAACAACCAACAAATGTTGATATGC
This sequence comes from Sepioteuthis lessoniana, assembly GCA_963585895.1. NCBI lineage: Eukaryota > Metazoa > Mollusca > Cephalopoda > Myopsida > Loliginidae > Sepioteuthis > Sepioteuthis lessoniana. Next base: position 16,339,805 of record OY757933.1, read on the forward strand.
CATTAAACAAAAAAAAAACTATTTGAATAAATATTAATTTGGCCTTAATATACCATAAAACCATAAAATTTGGCCTTGATATACCATAAAACCCAAACAATCAACCAACCCAAATATTATCATTTATCTTAAAATCGGCGTCAAAATGTCTTTATTGTTTGATTTGATTTTTTTTATCTTTACCGGAATTAATCCAATAAAAAGTTGACTTTTCTAAAGCTAGTTTTTTTTAAAATTATTTTTTAGTTTGATTTTTTCGGCATGGGTTAGGTTTACAAGGGATATATTTAATTGAGTAATTGATATACAGTAATCAAGATATCACACACGCACACCCGTGACTTTGTGTCCCATATGTTCTTGACGAAATAAAGTAGCTGGAAACATACACGTATGTAAGAAGGAAATAAATTAATAAATCTTTAAAAAATACACATCTCTTCGTGGATTTATTCCTTTTAAGATATTTCTTTCTCTCTGAATCTACAATGAATTTTTTACACACACACACAGACAAACACACAAACACACACACACACACACACATACATATATATATATATATATATATATGAATGAAATTAATACAAAAAACTTTTAAACCATTCCCTTGGCATTTCTTTATATATATATATATATATATATATATATATTGTTTCATGGTAAATATCGTATAAAGAATTATATATTATACATTCTGTATCACTATGAGAAACAGAACGAAATCTTTTGTTGAAACTCTAAGACATAGTAATTCCTCTTCATATGTTTGTTGAATGCAAAGGTGTTTCACTGTAATCAATTTTTAAATGGTAAACCAGAAATTTACTCCGGTTATCTACTGCCATGACTATTTTAAGTTGTGTGTGAAAACAGTATTCAATCTTTCCCCAGACGAAAACCTGATATAAACCAATTTTATCTAAATAAATATGTCTCCGGCGAATAATTGTTTTCGAGTCACAATGTCTGACTGTAGAGAGAATGAGGAATTACAGCTTCTAACGCAAAACGTACTTAAATAAATTCTAAAACTGTAAACGTGACAAACTAAAGCACACACACACACACACATATAAATATATATATATATATATATACATATATATGTATATTTATTTATATAATCATTGTCATCATTATTAAGAAGTGCTGATAGTGCAGATTTCCCGGGCTTTTGTCATCGTCCCTATCGTCTATCACTCCCTCCAGTCTTCTAGATGGCATCCAGTGTCTGCACAGAGCTAATTATTGCTAATCAGACCAAACTAGTGCGTTAATATTTAAGAGTACATATGATAACGATGATAACGGTGCTTATGAGTTCGTTCTTTCTTCACCAGCTGTACCCTGCTTGTCTTGCTTGATTTACTGGAATCCTTCGTGAGATTAGAGGTAAGAGGTCGTACAGTTTCTGTTTTGTAACATGCTGCTTCAGGTATTTTTTCAAAACAGTACGTAACATGCTTGTATAGTTTTATTTCTACATGCGTTTCGTTAAAACACACACCGTCATTGAAACGTAGCCACAGCTTGGAAGAAATTACATTTTTTAAAAATTTTATCCAAGAGATCAGATTTCCATATAATTATCAACCTAACGATTTTTCTATGTGTATATTAATATCGTTTTCAGTAAAGGATATATTGTTGTCGAGGTGCCCGTGGTGTAATGGTTATCGTCGTAGGAAATGGACACGGTGACACGGGTTCAAATTCTGCATGAGACTGATTGCATTTCACATAACACTAATACCCTTGGGAATCCAATTATTCTTCCTTCCTACTAAATAGTAGGGCAGTCTGTTTTCTTCAGCCTTGGTTAGGCAACTAGTCTAGTAGAAGGAAAACTCAGAATTCAAACCTGTTAAACTCCGCTTAAAAATTGAACTTGTGTCATATCCTGCCCGAGCGGAAGGGTTGGTAAATATCTATATACTGTTATCGAGTTATTAGAACTCGACTTATCTCAGAGGTTCGTCTCTTTCTTATTGTAACATATTGACCCTCCATCGAGCTGTCAATCAAGAGATGCATCTGTGTAAATAAGCGCAAGAATCGCAGAAGCAGCTGGGCATCAAACAAAAAAATATAACCAGGACACAGACGGCTTGAGTTAGTTGGACTTGGAATCAGTTGGAGACAAGATGCCAAATTGAGAGTCAGCGGCAGAGAGACGGCTTTGGGCCCTCAGTGACCCACGGTTGAGCAACCCAGCTAAGATGAGAAAGAAGAGCTGCTGTGGTCAGAACTTTGGGCCAATATGTAGCATTCTGTCCCCGTCTCCACCTCACCTCTTACACACAGCCAACATCACCCTTTCGAGAATAAAATGTGAGAGATTATATTTTTATAAAGAAGTGTGTTCGTTCGTTCATTGAAGTTCGTCATTATTGTTGACTATGTTTCTGCATGTAATATGTATATGTATACGTGGATTTGTATACTCGTAGTATACAACATTATTTAAACATATGTACTTTGTTTTGTTTTAATTCATGTAGAGACCAATGCCTGTTGCTGCTTTCACTGAGATATGCTGCAGAGGTTCAGCATGGACAGGTGCATTTGCAAGAAGTGCTACATAACCTGCGTATTCTGAATCTGCCATAGTTTTCGGGGGATATCGTCTGCTGCTTTTTTTTTTTTTAAATATGAAACCATTTTATTTTATAATATGTATTGAAGTTCATACTACCTAATCTAGGCAGTTTATGGACATATATGGTGCAAATATATCTTTTTACAAGACACCTGCGAAAATTTTGAAAAAATTGGCGATGCTATAGGATTACCTAACCATTGCTTTCGTGTTTTTGATAAACATAATCGCAGAGGTAACAATTTCAGTGCAAAGACAATTATGATATCATCCGTGTCACGGTACTTGATTGTGATCTTAGTTCAGTGACTACCCCTTGCGTTTCAGGATAGTTGGTTCATCAACTCCCTTTGGGTCCACTTTGTGTTTGAAAGATACATAGATTAGGGATGACATAATCTGACGGTCGTTGAGGTTCGTTGAAGCAAGTTGTCTTAGTGTTGTTGTCAACTCAAAGACAATAAAAATTTTGCGTTAACAATTATTTATTGAAAGACAATGGTTTAGCATATATATTATATATTCATATATACAATATATTTATAGAGAGAAATTGTCACCTTTGTTGCGTTTGAGAGACAGACGAGGTATTTGGCTGTTGTAGTTTTTCTAGATTATTGATTTTTTTCACAGAGAGAGGTCTTTGCTGGAGAGGATTTAGTTCTTGGAGAAATTTATTTTCTTATTCTCTTGTCTTTGGTACGGACATAAGATCTCTTCTCTTCTCTAACACCAAAAATATCTATTTTTATAGAGGAATCCCTTGAGAACAAACATTCACGATTGGCTAACCGAACACTGATCATTTCACATAGTTTTACTACTTTTTGACTGGTCAGCCAAGCAAATATGCTGATCTACGCCTGTGGGAAGAGTATGCCTTCAATTGCTCATCCAATCAAACTACACTATAGTGGGTTGGATCAGAGCCCACACATCGTGGGGGAGCATTCATTTTCACTTGAACCAAAAAAAAATGAAAAATTCGTAAAGAAAGCCCTAACAGTAGTTTAGAAGAAAAAGAAAAAGCCTAAAACACCTAATGCTACCACACACACCCCCCAAGAGAAAGGGAAAAACGGAAAAAAAAAGAAAAAAAAATGAAATGAATCCCCCCCCCCAGTACACCGCCTCCAAAGCTACCTAAAATTTCAGTAGTAAATAAAAGTCAAAACGAAGAGGCATTTGAACTCAGGAGCCAACTGGAAGAAATATATCAATATTGGTCAGTATGTCTTTAAGTCCTATCAATTTAAAATGCTGAATTTTACAAAATGTTATGCTGTATTTTGTTTGTGAAATAATGCTTAAACTATGTGTTTTAAATGTAAAGACACGCTTACTCTACTATAAAGCCAAATTGATGTTAATCTTTCCAAATGTCAGCGAACAAGGCAGAATGTTTTTGAATCTCTTCTATAATATAATTTAAAAATTCGTAAAGAAAGCCCTAACAGTAGTTTAGAAGAAAAAGAAAAAGCCTAAAACACCTAATGCTACCACAGCCCCACCCCCAAGAGAAAGGGAAAAAAAAAAATTTTTAAGCTCTATAATTCCTGAATCCTGCTAGGTTCCCAACTGTAGTAATTTGATAAAAAAAATGAATGAATAAAAAGCCTAGGAAAAGTCCTAATACAGCAAAAAAAAGCAAAAGTCAGTACCAGAGAAAGTCATACGAAAGTACCTTAATCTTGGACTCCGGAAGTATGGAAGACCAGACAATTCGACGACATACTGCTCCGACACTGCAACGCAGTATACAATCAAAATCCGATAGATAGATGGATGAAGGGATGCATACTCCCCTTCTCTAAAAAGGGGGACCTCGGATTAGCCAAAAACTACCGAGGCATAACACATCCATAGCTGCCAAAATCTACAATGCCCTACTACGAAACCGAATAGAACCCAAACAACATACTTAGAAAAAACCAAAATGGCTTCCGAAGAAATAGATCCACGACCTCACAAATAGTGACCATCCGTAGAATTCTTGAAGGTGTACGGGCAAAGAACCTACAAGCGACATTAATATTTGTCGACTTTACCAAGCCTTTCGACTCCATTCACAGAGGAAAGATGGAACAAATCCTACTAGCGTACTAGCAATAACGATTCTCTATAGAAACACTAAAGTAAAAGTACGATCACCGGATGGAGACACAGAATACTTTGACATTGTAGCAGGAGTACTACAAGGGGACACGCTGGCCCCGTACCTCTTTCTCATTTGTCTAGACTACGTACTTAGAACATCGATTGAGAAAATCAAAGAGAATGGCTTCGAACTGACGAAGAAAAGAAGCAGAAGATACCCCGCAACAACAATTACCGACGCCGACTACGCCGATGACATAGCGATACTGGCAAATACACCTGACCAAGCCGAAACTCTTCTGCATAGTTTGGAACGAGAAGCAGCAAGCATAGGCCTCTATGTTAATGCACACAAAACGGAATATATGTGCTATAACCAAACGGGGGACATCTCCACTCTAGAAGGAACTCCACTTAAACTAGTAGACAAATTCACGTAACTAGGAAGCAGCGTCGAATCAACCGAAAAGGACATCGAAACGAGGTTAACGAAAGCATGGACAGCTATCAATAGGCTATCGATTATATGGAAATCAGACCTAACCGATAAAATGAAACGCAGTTTCTTCCAGGCAGCGGTCACATCGATACTGCTATATGGATGCTCTACATGGACGCTAACAAAACGCCTGGAGAAGAAGTTAGATTGGCAATTACACAAGAATGCTGCGTGCAATCCTGAACAAGGCCTGGCAGCAACACCCCACAAGACACCAACTGTACGGCCACCTGCCCCCTATCACGAAAACTATTCAAGTTAGACGAATCAGACATGCAGGACACTGCTGGAGAAGCAGAGATGAACTCATAAGAGATGTACTCTTATGGATCCCCACACATGGCCGCGCAAAAGCAGGACGACCAGCTCGAACGTACATTCAGCAGCTATGTGAGGATACAGGATGTTGTCCTGAAGACCTACCTAGGGCGATGAACGATAGGGAGGAGTGGCGAGAGAGGGTCAGGGATATCCGTGCTACCAGCGCGATATGATGATGATGATGATGAACCCCAACAGGAGGCCAAGAGATATGATTTAAATGGGTAATGCACGGACAAAACGCCAAGCCTGTTTACCTTTTGTTTTGACAATCTAAATGTTCGGTTTGTACTGACATTTAAAATTAACTTTTCCATTTCTTTCAAAGTATATAAGTTTTTATGTTGTTATAAAAGGAAAATTCCATTTTCCTAAGTAACAAGAAGCTATTCTACCCTCAATAAGATTTTAGCACCAGTTAATATCTCATATTATCATACAATATATTTGTAGTAGTTCCTCCATTTTTCCGGTGGTGTCCTCGTGGTGTAATGGTTAAAGCGATGGACTACGGAATCGTAGTACGCGAGTTCGTTTTCCAGTCGTGTTTTCGGGCAAATACCCTTGGGAAAGGTATGAACCAACCCCCTTATCATCCGAGCTATGGGTTAAATAGTACTGTTCTTCTTGGAAAATGGCTTTGGCATTAAATAACCTAAAAAGAGTTGATATGCCATTAAACAAACAAAACAAATCCATTTTATCCTTTCTATAAAGAATGGAATACCTTGGAGATATCAACGAAAAAAAGTAATTTTTTCACGTACTCATTCAGTGATTCGACATATACAATCTGTGAAGTTCTGGATCGATCTCTTCGAAATTAGGTATGCTACGATTGTGAAGCAGGGCATTACTTATCTTATTATCCATTGCAGTAAGAGTTATGCGTCTTTTGTTGTAAGTGATTACAAGTTCACGCCTCTTACGTAAGTGGAGGACACGGTCTATTGTCCATTTCGTTATTATGTGTTGTTAAAACACAGCGTTGCATAATGAAAGATGAATGCCGTCAAATTTCTTCAGGGGGTATTTTGTCAAAGCTCACGGCTTTTTTGCTTTTACGGGGATCATTAAATAAGTTTCCAGACTATTTGTTCGTATGGGCACTTTTATTGATAGTACACACATGAAAATCTAGTCCCCGCTGAAGTAATCTCCTCCGGCTGCAATGTACTTGTACCGTTCCAACAACTTCTGGAAGGCCCCATCGGAGTCCTCTTGTGTGAGCGTGTTAATGACCTTCGTCACTAACTCTTTCATTTCCTAACTTGTCACATAACGGCCTCTGAGCTTAGGAAATAGCCAAAAGTCACAGGGAGCAAGGTCTGGACTATAGGGAGGCTAAGAAACTGTCTTGGTGCCCATCTTCGTCAAATATCCTGTGACAAGGATGGAGTTATGGACTGGTGCATTGTCCTGTTGGAAATGCCACTGACCTGATTTGCAGAGTGCTGACTTCTTCCGACGGACTCTCATCCTGAACTCCCTTAAAACCTCAACATAGTAACCCTAACTATAACCCTTAGGCCAATCAACTGTGGTGAACAAGGAGAGTTTACAGGGAAGTTTTCCTTACTCCTCCCACACCTTTCATCTTCCCTTACCGACTCTCTTCCTTCCTTGAATCTCTTATGCCACTCAAAAACTGATACTCGATTCATGTAAGGTGCTCCAAAAGCAGTCTGAAGTATTCCATACGTTTCTGTGGCATTTTTCCATGTTTAAAATATGCATTTTATTACATATCGTTCCTTTAAAGTGTCCTCAAGTCCAGATTGCATTTTTGAAATTCATTAGCTGTGAAAATCAGGTTTTGTAGGGTGTATTCCAATTTCTGCTGTAGCTGTTCCTTCGAAGCTGAAATCTTAAAAATTGGTCAGTTATCTCATAAGATATATAGCAATAAGATACTTAATTTTCAAGAGTCTACGGCAATTTTAAATGCCTGACCAAAAAATCTGGAAACTTATTGAATGCACCACGTAATTCATTTCAGAATTACATCAAGTTTTTCCCTGTAAACTCTCCTTGTTTAATGTTTATTTTACTATCTATTTTTTTTTTCTGTAAATTTAACATGTATTTCAGGAATGTTTTCAATCTGAATTTTGAAATAGTCGTTCCGTTTCTAACGCTTTTTGATTTGATACAAAGGTGCTTTTCCTTCCATAAACTTCATTTACTCAGTGCCATACTAATCTTGATTGTCTATCATCCATCGAATTTCTAGTTTTATTGATTTGGTCTTGAATCTATTCGAGTGGTTCTCTTTGGTATATTTAAGCTAGTGCTCTGAGCTCTTTCTTTCTTTTCTACCTATTGGAATTTGATTGGCTTCTTTTATAAGTAAGGATCCTTTTTTTCACGATATTTCCTTTTTTCCTAGTTACTCCCAGAGAAGGGAAATAAGGTTTGAGTGTATGGTTAAATAATGTCTGGGTAATTTTTTGCTGTTTTTTATTTTTATTTTTCATCAATACACACCACCATTATTGATGAGTAGTAGTAGTTTTCTGATTGAACAATTTGATCCTGGACGTTGACCAATGAGTTTTTCCAGCCAGCATCTGGGGAAGCGTACCTTTGACTCGTCTTTGGAATCATCTTTTTTATTGCACTTTCATCATGCTGCATCCCACGGTTTCCATTGCAATACACTTACTTTGCTCGTATAATACTCTCTTCCCACGACACGAGTTCAAATCCTGGACGAGACTGATTGCATTTCACATAGCACTAATACCCTTCGGAAATGTATGAATCCAATTATTCTCCCTCCAGCTATGGGTAAATAGTAGGACAGACTAGGTTCTTCAGCCTTGGTTAGGCAACTAGTCTAGGAGAAGGAAAACTCTGAATTAAAACCTGTTAAACTCCGCTTAAAAATTGATCTTGTGTCATATCCTGCCCGAGCGGAGGGGTCGGTAAATAGGATAATACTCTCTTCCCTCAGAGAGTGTTTACCAGTACCAAGTCGAGGTAGGATAACTAAGTGATTATGGAGGTAACATGTTAAAATACTGTGGATTTGGACCTCTGGTGCTACGCTTGTATGTAACGTTAGGCCACGGAATCGTAACGCCACGGTACCAAATTGAAGAGTACAACACTGTGGCATCAGATGAAAAGCGTTATGAGACCAGGGAGATGCTTGTGTAATTTAGCCTCGCCACCAGTAACCATACTGAATATCAACAGATGATACACTCTTTGCAATGTACAAAGTGACTCCGTTGTTGCCAATACGGAATAATTTATTTTGACAGTATACAATTTCATAGCACTCTTCAGAGCACATGAGAGAGAGAGCGAGAGAGAGGGAAAGAGAGAGAGAGAGAGATGTTTAATGTTGTACAGTGACAGACAGATACCTGACCTCCCTCTGCTGCTTCCTTAAAGGGTTTTGAAACCGACTGACGATTTCCGAAGACTCGTCTCTCTTCTAGAGCCGTCTCCCTGAATTCAAAATTACCTTTTCTTATATAATCTCCTCTTAATTATTGCATTATACGATCATAAACTTGTATTTCTTAGCCAGATGACAATTACTTGATTCATTTATGTTCAACGTCTTGTCTGGAATTATTTCGTCTTGGCTCATCCGGCAAACCTGCAAGCGATTAAATACACCTACACTCAAATATTTTAGCTAACTTGAAACTTCACTAAACAATATAATTTTTTAACCAAATAATTTTTATATCAATTATCAATGAAATAATTAGTATAAATAATTAACCTCCTTATTATTTTATGTAGGGTTTTGATAATGTGAGTTTTACTTCTGAAAAAAAAAAAGAATAAGTAAAATAAATAAACCAACAAAGGACCCCCTATTTTCCCCCGTAAAGTCCAACTACCAGACATTCACTTTAATCTGGTGATGTAAGTTGAGCTTATTTTTTCATTTCTCGTGATGGCCAGGTTTTTTTTTGGCACATTTGATTCTAAGCTTTCTCATGATTTGTCTATTTTATTCTTTCGTGGGAGATAACTGCTACGTATAGAGCAAGATGTTAGTTCAAGTCTTTAAAGCTGTTAATAAAGCAAAAATAATCTCACTGTAGTATTTTTTTTTTAATTCACTTTACAGTGAAATGTTTTTGGAGATTTTTTTCTTTTCCCTTTTCAAGATGAGATATTGAAAAGATGGAAAAAAAGAGGTGACTATGCTGGTTGCTTAGTTCTAATGGCATATCAACACTTTTTGATTATTTAATGCCAAATCCTGTTTATACATACATACATACATACATACATTAGGTATATATATTTCTAAAAGAATAGTTTGTAGATAACATTTGAAACAAATCAGAGCTCATTTGTTTGCACCCAGTCATGGTTTCAAATAATGCTGTAAAATATGAATAAGTCAGAATAATATTAACCATTTCTTTGCTCATAAGTATTGCTATCCAACACTAATAGTTTTATTTTCACACAGTAAAAGGTTTTCGTAACGCTGTGTAACGCTACCAATTCAATTGATCCTCAGTCATTTGTCTGTGCACAGTTTAATGTTTACGCAGTTCTATTCGACTTATACATGGAACGATAGGAGGTCCGACCACTCTGAGTCACAGTGGAACTGGAAGTAATGACTATGCAGAAGTACTTCTCATTTTGCTGCGATCTAGTGTAACGTAATTCAACGGCTCAAAGGAAACTGAATAATTAAATAAATAAATAAAGCAGATAGTAGTCGCTGAATAACTAGGCAGATACACTCGTTGAAGTTAAATGACTAAGGAAAAATGGCGGTCCGAATTCTCGTGCGTATGTGCACAGGAAGTGGAAGGGTCTGCTCCCGACACGACAGGTTGAAGTGAGAGAAGAACAGGTGTCCTCTCAGGAGTTGACCGCAGGTCGTGAGAAGGTGAAGACGTCAATAAATACCAGCCATGAAGATGTAAGGGATGAAAGTTTACGTGTTCCAAACTTTTGGGAACCCCAAAAGGGGTGTTAGACCCAGCGAAGAAGCATGTCAGAACCAGGAAAAATTCATGGTCTTTGTCTGTTCATCTTTTTTCACAGGGTTATTTTGCTTATTTTTGTCTAGTTGACGATCGTCTCATGTTTCCATACTCCCTTTATTTCTCCTGGCAACTGCTTCCTACCTTGTAGTAAATAAAGCTTTGGTGTATGTTTAACAGAGTTTCGCATTTGTCAACTTGTTACCACTCAGAATTCACAACGGGGGTCTAAAAGTCTCTTTAGTACCGTTATGCTACACTAAGAGAGGATCCTCTCTAATAGATATTTCAGTGTCATATCAGGACACTCGTTGGGGATTTGGCGTCTTACCCCGCGGCAAACCATGCAGTCAGCGCATTATACAGTCCAAGTCGACTTGGCTGAGTAGACTAGGGTAAGACTATATATGTTTGTATTGTCCGTTTTCTCATATGCTTCTAACAACTTTAATTACATTGCCAAGTATACGTAAAAGTTACCCTACAAGCAAAATAACAAAAGCTTCAATCTAATTTTGGACAACACAGAAGAAAACACCCTGCCTGACTAAACTACAAAGAGTTAAAAAATTTATACGCATTTCAATAAATTTCCTCTAATATATATATATATATATATATATACCTAAAAACAAAAAACCGGTCATATAAGGATTAAAAATTTATCTCCATCCTGTTATGGGTATTGATATGAATCATTAACACCAAAAAAAAAAAGGGAAAGATGCGTGGGGGTAGAAGAGGGATGAAGAGTTTCCTCCCCATTTGTCCAGTTGCATTGAGCTCTTTACCAGGAAAATTTAAATGTTCATAGTTGAATGATTTTTTTTGTTCTGACGGAATTATTCCCGACTCCGGTTTAACTGGACTGAATAATACACACACACGCACCCCCCCATATATATATATATATATATATATATATAAAGAGAGAGAGATTAAATTGAAAAAATGACGAGTTATAGCTTAAGATGTGAAAAAATTGTCTAATGGCTTCATATCTGTACATGTTATTTGCGAATATGAACACATTCAGAGCGAGACAGACAGACAGACAGACAGAGACAGAAACAGAGACTCATATAAAAAATACGTATCCATAGGAACATATACGCACATCCACACGCAACAAAAAAGTTATTCATTGATTTTTGCGATCAGAACTGTCTAAGATATGTAAATTTGAAAAATACATATTCAATTTAAAAAGGTGACAAGAGACAATAATACTAGAAACAATACGACGGCAAATAATTTTTGTTTGACAGAATGACTTGAAAGCTTACAACTTTTTGCTATTTGTTTGCGTTAAGAGTGGTAACTTGCAGCTGAATACTTTTGTTTTCAAATGAGCGTCATAAAAAGAAGAAAAGCGGCTAATTCAACGCTAAATAACCGAACAAGGGTTGACATCCCGTAAAACTAACAATCCCATTTTAAAAATGCTTTTAATCCTCTCTATAGACAAATCCAAGGGGATAATTTTGGACAGTTGACTACTACAACTATAAGAATTCTTTTCGTCCGATTTGATGTACTTCGTTGTCAGCGTTTATCAGTAAAGGTATTTAGATTATGCCAGTTGTAACACTCGGTGGAGCTTTAGTTTACAGATCACCTAACTCAACTACATTGGTGTGGAAACATTAAGATCTATTTATGGCTTGAGAAAATTTAACCATGGACAAAAGCGCTTAGCTTTTGAGCCAGTATGGATACACGTATTGTCAAAATTACCTGTTGAACATTCTCAGCTTGAAACAATATTTCTGTGTACTGTTGATATGGTTGATTTTTGGTAATTTCTCATAATCTGTCAAATACTATGCTAAGGCAAAATAATAATTTTTAAAGACCGTTTCTCCCCAAAATATTTTATTCATACATATAAAACTATTTGATTTTAATATACAAGGCATATTAATAATTTATGTGGAGACAAGTTAGCCTAAGAAAATGAACTGTGAGAGTCAAGTTCAAATCCAAGATAAAGCTTTCAAATCCTGTTGATGCAATTAGGACTTAAAATCAATAGTTACATAGATTCAGATGTCTATCAATCTATAAATATATATATATATATAAGCGTTGTTCCAAATGTTATATAGATTCAGATGTCCATCAATCTAGAATTTGGGGGTGTCCTCGTGGAGTAATGGTTAAATCGATGGACTGCAGAATCGTAGTAAACGAGTTCGTATTCCAGTCGTGCTATTACGTTCACTTTCGGGCAAATACTCTTGGGAAAGGTCTGAAACCCCTAATCCTCCCAGCTATGTGTTAAATAGTACCACTACTGTTCTTCTCGGAGAATGGCTTTGGCATTAAATAACCTACAGAGGTTGATATGCCATTAAACAAAGAAACCAATAAATCTATAATTATATATATATATATAAGGGTTGTTCCAAATGTTGAAGCCTAAAACAGAAAGAACCATAGCTGAATTTTTTTACTGTGTCAACACACTCCAAGTACATTGAAAACTATACAACTAATTCACATTTGTCCTAAATTCTGTGCAAGTCAGGTTCATAGAAATGAGAAAGGTGTGTGGCAAATCTAATCTTTTGGTGATGTTTGGAACTTTTCTGAAAGCCCATTTAATATATATATATATATATATATATATATATATATATATATATGCAAATTTCAGTAAACATAATAGACATTTTATGCCTATATATTTTCTTCTGGATCCGTTCGAATTCCCGTATTACTTTCATCGTATTCGGGGGAAATTGATTTAGGTATTGTCCATAGCTGTACGTATCCCTAGTACTTTCTGCCCGACAGGGGAGAACCTATTACAAAAGTGATGTAACTTTTGTTTTAGCAAATTACTACTGTGTAAGGATGTCTTTGCCGTTGAAGATCATGGCGTTTGCTTTTAAATGTACATTAGCACTGGTTTGAAAATTAATTCTATTAAGTGCTGGTTGCAGGTTTCTAATATATAGTGCTTCGAGAATCTGAAGTTTTTGTTTATTATTTTGATGTTCGAGTATTGTTGTGTTGTCGGTGAGAATTTTTCGTAGTAGTGTTGTTGGGCATGAATGTTTTTTTAAATGCTGAGCTATTGAACTTGTGTCAGAAAGGTGCATTGTAAGTCTCCTCTCCTAAATCAATTCCCCCCGAATACGATAAAAGTAATACGGGAATTCAAACGGATCCAGAAGAAAATATGTACGCATAAAATGTCAATTATGTTTAATGAAATTTGCATTAACGAAGAAATGCTGCCTAAATATACATATATATATATAGATAGATAGATTTATAGATATATTCCTTTTCCAATCTAAAACTTAGATACCAGACCGCTCTATCAAAATATTTCTGGGGCTCTAAAGATCAGGGGCTATCTGCACAAATTAAATGGAAAATAATCAGGCTTTCATCTATCTCGAAAAGCTTCAACGGTAGATGTAACTTATGCTTAGATGAGAAAATTAGTATGATCAATTTTAAAAATCGAAAACTACTGTTGACCGAGAGAAACGAGCTCGTCTTTAAATATAGACATAGAGAAACATTTAAATTATCCTGATTGAGAGCCACTGAAACACCAGTCTCTATGTAATCGCAAGGACAATGATAAAGGTTTATTAGAAATTAATAGCTATCTGCTCGATAGTGAATATCACCGAGACGAAGAAAGATAAAGATAGATGAGGGCTAGATGAATGTAGAATATTAATCCAAAAATTAGGGCCTGTGATTCTGGAGTAGTTAATTTCCTTTGACCATTTTTAGGGTCAAGTAAAACACTTGGCAGCTATATAAAATGTCTTTACTGTATCTTATTTAAATATCTCGGTCCTAATTAAAGCAAGAGGTATATCTAGGATGACAACAGCTGCGATAATTAACAGACATATAAGGAATAGATGTAAAACATGTATGATATATCCTTTAGTTATACGATCTTAGTCTGTTTAGAAAATCACACCTGCTACGAAAATCCCCAAGAGAGCGCAAAATTGGGAGTGGTTGACCGGTAGATTAATTCCACTACTGTTTCTTAATCGTTCTAACACCTAACATTTTGACCCCCCTCTGCCCACGCCTGTGAATGATATAATTTGTAATTCTATTTCCAATTTTAGTCTTATTTTTATGTTTATTTTTTATTCTTATTCTTATTTTTTTATCATTACTTTTTATTTTTATCCTTTTATTTTATCTTCTGAATACAAACTGTAACTCCACATTTGCTACTCTGCGACTAGAGAGAAGCATGTAAATAGTCATCTGACGAGACGGAGAGTATAGCTATATTCTCCGCTGAAATAAATGTATTTTCACGACTTAACCGAGCTTGGGTCCCCATCAAATTGTACTATATATATATATATATATATATATATATATATAATACCATGCCCACCTATCTACGAACACTGGTTTCATGGCATATAAAGACGGCAATCATCTGCCAGATTATGACCTTATTTAGACGGCATGAAACCAGTTGTCGCAGATAAGTAACCATGCTATTGAACACACATAAAAACTAATATATATCTATTTATTTTCATATTCTATAAAAGCTCTATCACAGATATTGAGCACTCTACGAATTATTCCATTTTTAGTCTACAACTAACCCACCAAGTGAAACTGTGACAACCATATACTGTTGTATTATACATCATTGTATTATGATGGTCTTAGTGTAATGGCTACCGCCGTTGGAAATGAACACAGCGACTACCATTCTAATACTAGTGGATACAATTTGTCTTTCACATAGCAGTATGCATCCAACAAGAATCCCTCCATTTATTGGTAAATATTTGGGAACCGTAGGCTCTTTAACTTCTGTATGACAATTAATCTAAGTAAGTAAGTAAAATTGGCGACCATGGTCGAAGGTGATGAGAAGGCTCCCTTTTTAATAGCTACTACACCTTGGATTGCTCCACTTTACCCTTGATACGTATCTTATATTGCTGAGGGTTAACGAAGGAGTTATCAAGTGCCATTTTAAAAGTCTTTTGTATGACGCGACCTGGGACTGGACCTAGCTCTTCCAGATCATGGCGAACACTCAACCTAAGTAGATGGAAACAAGAATTGACGTCATTGTCACATCTTGGTTGTGCGCTGGTGTTTGTATATATATATATATATATATATATATATATATATATATATATATATATATATATATATATATATATATATTATAAAGTTAAATATCCGAGTGTATCAAAATAGTTTTGTTTGTAGGACAGATTTAAAGACTAATATTACTCCAGTGAATTATTAATGGTATTAATTAACACGAATTTGTTTACCCCAACCCTTCCGAAGATAACAAATGAAACGTGGTTTAGATTTAGTCCCAAGTAGGGTACGCTTGTTACCTCTTGAATATCAAAATACAAGACCTTCATACCTTGCTAATTAAACAGCATTACTGTCTCATATTGTAATCCTGTTTTAGAGCAGACGAAATATTTTCCGATCATTATTCAGCTTGACTATAAGTATTTTAAAAATAAAAGAGTCGAGATCAAAAGATTGAATTTATATGCATAAGAATATCTTATATAATCCAACAACAACCTTATTAAAGAAAACCAATCAACAAGACTTTTATTCCAACCGAATCGACGAATAATAATTTAAGATATATATCTACGCACAGTATCATCCATAAATAAGTACACGGCATAGATTATAAATATTTAATGGGATTATTATATAAACAAAACTGATGTTGTTATGTTGTATTTATGGCCAAACTTTCAAATGTAGATACTCTCCAACTTAAAACAATATCCCAACAATTATGTAACCAAAACAAGGAGTATAATAATAATGATCTGACCATAAAAATAAATGGTTAATGCACAACCCAGAATCCCACTTAAAAAATGAGACGCCCAAACTCCTCTGGGATTTTGAGATACAAACAGATCACCTAATTTCGGCCAGACGACCAGTCCTGATTATATTAAACAAAAAAAAAAAAAAAGAGAACTCGCAGAACTGTGTACTTTGCTGTCCCATCTGACCACAGGGTAAGGTTGAAAGAAAACCTAAAGAGAGATGTACCTACTTCTTTCTAGGGAACTGAAAAAAACTATGGAGCATGAAAACGACGGAGATACCAATTGTAATTGGTACTCTTGGTACAGTCACCAAATGGTTGGTACAAGGACTGGAAGACTTGGAAATACCAGAACGAGTTGAGACCATCCAAGCTATTGTATTATTGAGATCGGTCAGAATACTGTGAAGAGTTGCGGAGACTTGAGGAGACTTGCTGTCACTCAGATTCCAGAGAAAGACTATCAGCTAACGCTGATATGAAAAACTCTCAATAATAATAATAATAATAATAATATCCGGCCCGACCACAGAATAAAGTTGAAAGAAAATAAAAAGACAGATAAGTACCTGGATATTGCTAGAGGATAAAAAAAACTGGAACATGGAAGTGACGAGTATACCAATTGTAATTTGTGCTCTTGGTACAGTCACCAACTGACTGATACACGGACTAGAAACTTGGAAATAAGATGACAATTGGAAACCATTCAAAGTACTGCATTATTGAGATCGGCCAGAATACTGAGAAGAGCCCTGTAGACATGAGGAGACTTGTGGTTACTCAGATTCCAGTGAAAAACCATCAGCTAATGGTGTTGTGAAAAACTGTCAAGGATAATAATAATGATAATAATAATATACAACGGCTCGAAGACTACATAGAAAACCACGAACGAGGACTGATTATAGCCATCAGAAACGATACTGACAACACGATAGAAGATAGAATGACAACAACTAGGAAACAAAAATGGGAAAAAAACAACTCTATGGCCGTTTAAACGACTAATAAACAACATCTCATACAAGAAAACCTGGACCTGGCTAATAAAAGGAAATCTTAATAGAGAAATAGAATCTCTCCTAATAGCAGCACAGGACAACGCCATAAGGATCAATCATATCAAAGCGAGAATAGATAAGACTCAACAAAATAGCAAATGTAGGCTATGCGGTGACAGAGACGAAACGATCAATCACATAATAAGCGAAAGCAGCAATTAGCACCGAAGGAGTGTAAGGTGAGATACGACTGGGTGGGCAAGGTGATCCACTGGGAAATGTGCAAATGACCATACTAACAAATGGTATATACACAACCTAGCACCTGTCTTAGAAAATGACACACATAAACTCCTATGGGACTTTAACATACAAACAGATCACCTGATCCTGGCTAGAAGAGCAGACCTTATAATAATCAACAAAAAGGAAAGAGAATTTGCAAAATTGTCGACTTTGCTGTCCCGGCGGACCACAGAATAAATTTGAAGGAATGTGAAAAGAAGGATAAGTACCTCGACCTTGCTAGAGAATTGAAAAAGCTGTGGAACATGAAAGTGACAATTGTGCCCATCGTGATTGATGCGTTAGACACAATAACTAAAGGGTTATTAAAGGGCCTGGAGGACTTGGAAGTTGGCTGACAGGTAGAGACTATCCAAATGACAGCATTGCTGAGAACGGCCAGAATACTGAGAAGAGTTCTGAGGAGACTTGCTGTTACTCAAACTGCAGTGAAAAACCATCAGCTAACACTAATGTGAAAAACTGTAAAAGAGTAAATAATAATAACGATAGCAAGAGTAGGTTATGTAGTGATAGAGACGAAAGAATGTAACAAATTAGCGTAAAAGAAGTATGAGACAAAACAGAACTGAGTGTAGAAGGTGATCCACTGGTAACTGTGCAAGGTATTGAAATTCAACTATCTTACCTTATGGTACATGCACCATCCAGAATCTCTCGCAGAAAACGAGATATAAAATTCACTGGGATTTTGAGATAGAAATAGATCGCCTAATCCCAGCAAGAACACCAGACTGAGAGATAATGAAAAAAAAAAAAAAAAAGAAGAAATGAAAATCCTCCCTTTTTATGGACTTTGCCGTCTGGGCAGACCACAGAATGAAAATTAAAAAAAGCAAAAAGAGAATTAAATACACAGAGAACAAAGAAAACTGTGGAATATGAGGATAATGGTCATATTAATTGGTATTGGCACGCTTGGAACAATGCGCAAAAGCTTAGAATGAGGGTAGGAAGAGATGGAAATGGGGATAAGAATCGAGACCATACAAACTCTAGCATTCTTGAGATCTAGCAGAATACCGAGAAGAGTCCTGAAGACTTATAATCCAGTGAAAAACCTCCAGCTAACGCTGGGGTGAATAACTCGTAAAGAATTATAAAATATTCATAGTAATACGCTTGTAGTCAGCATGACATTGCTTTTTTTTTTATCTGCAATACCTATTTTAGTTTGGTTTGGTTTGATTTAGTTTTATGGCATATCAAACATTGTTGGTTACCTAATGTCAGATCCATTTTTTATATATATTAACAATACCATTTCAAACAATCCAGATAAGTATAAGTAAAGTTTTGTTTACACACAGTAAAATGTAAAAACAGTTCTATTTCAAAAAAATCACTTTAGCTTATGTACAGTTTAAATGTCAAAACAGCTCTATCTCAAAACAATTAAATCAGCATAAATATACTGTTTAGTTTTATTTGAACCATAGATAGAATGCAATCAGGTGCTACCACTCAGGGCCAGAGTGGACCTGGGAGCAATGGCAATGAAGGGGTACAGCATATTCCCCAAAGTTCTGACATTACTGAAACCTCATCATCACATTGTTTAGTGTCATAAATAGGACACTCATTGTGGGAGTCTTACCCCTCTGCAGAGAAGCAGTCTGTGTAATCTACAGCTCCAGCCAACTGGGTCCATGCATATTTTCAGATACATAGATAGATAGATTGATAGATAGGTTTTAGTTGATTTTTTTTATCAGTAAAATTTACTGCATTCAAAGTAAGTAAACAAAATATGAACATGTAAGTAAAAAATAAGGTTGGCGACCCTAAGGCTCCCTTTTCAATAGCTACTACACCGAGGTATAGGGGAGGGCGCTACTCATTTCCCTGGATTGGTCTACTTTACCCTTGAAACCTACCTTATGTTGCTGAGTGCTAAGCAAGGAAGCATCAAGTACGATTTTTAAAGTCTTTGGTATGACATGACCAGAGATTGAACCCATGTCTCCGGACCATTGGCGAACACTCTACCCACTAGACCAATGTGTGTTGTAATTTTCCTTTTGATAAAGCTGCTTCAATGTAGTAGAGTTTGGTAATCAATAAATATAATGATATATGTTTTTATTTGATGATGTTCCTCTGGAGATGATAAAATCCGGGCAATTTTTCTCATGAAGAATATTTACAGTTTATCAAGATGGCGGTATATAAGATAATGAGGATTTTAGTATTATATAAAAGAAATAGTCGTAATTAGATTTTGATGACTTTAATGATCTGAAAAGTGATAATAATCAATCATCTCAAGTGACGCGACAATCAGTAAATGACGATAATTACAAACTGTTACAGATTGCATCCATGTATATATATATATATATATATATACGTATGAAATTTTATCAAAAACTTTGAAACCGGAAATATGTTTATTTATAATAAATTTAAATGATAAATATGAAAGGACAAACGGAAGAAGAGAATCAATGGAATTACCTATTTATATGAAGATTTTCTAAACTGATATACTTCGTACTCCAGTCTCACTGTTACGGTCACTTTTGGGCAAATACCCCTGGAAAAGGTATGAACCCCTTTATCCTTCCAGCAGTAGGTTAAATAGTACCACTACGGTTCTTCTAGGAGAATGGCTTTGGCATTATCTAACCTACAAAGGTTGATATGCCATTAAACAAAGAAATTAAACCAAACCAAACCAAACCAAACATAAGCTGATATATATATATATATATATATATATATATATATATATATATATATATATATATATAGCTCTTTATGTATATATATGTATATATAAATTATAACCCATTGAACCTTATGTAAGATGAAATGTATTCCACGGAAGTTAAAGGTAAAAAAAAACAAAGTGTCGCTGCGATAATGCTAACCCGCGACTAAAAACATTAAGGTTTGCGCCGTGCGTCGTATGTCAGAGAGAGACTCGGAATTAAACCAGGAACAGATGACTTACGGGAGAAGAAGAGAGTACCCATTCTTTTCAAACCCTTCATTCAGTTGGGCCTTTTGATTAGTTGTGGCATTGTATTACTAAGTGCCCGGATGCGTAAGCTCTGGCCCCAATAAATGGAGAAACCATTAGCCGAGTTGCAGTAAACTTCGCCAGATCTCGGAGGAGGCAGTTTGTTCAATTAGCGAGACAGGCAGGCAGACAGAAGGGCGGACGGACGAAACGAAGAGAGAAAGAAGATAAAAAAACAACAACAGGGAAACGATGGAGCGACGAGTTAAACGAAGCGAAGCAAAAAAGCTGACCGAAAGGAGAAGTGGAAAGAGGAATAAAACGGGAAAGATTTTTTACATTGCATTCATCACAAAAATCTATTCAAATCGATCTGAAGAATCGGTTAATAGACAGGTGAAATAAATCCATAATGGAGTATATTTATCAATTTTCTTGTTCTTCATGATATATATATATATACATATATATATATATATATATTTGGATTCTTTTTTTAATAGAATATCAACTATATTGGGTTATGTATTGCCAAAGCCATCCATGTGGAAGTAGTACATATCAGGAAGGGTGTGGAAGTTCATGCCTTTCAAAGGTTATTATTCCACAAGTGAACTGGAGTCCAAACATACTTACTACATTGTAACAGTCCGATATGGTAGCCACTACGCTTCGGATAATCCTCTCTCTCTCTATATATATATATATATATATAATTGCGAATACATAGCATATTTTTCGATTGAGAACATTCTTTAATACCTCAACACTCAATTCCAAAGATGAGTAAAACTATGCATCTATACGTTCACAAATAACGTTAAAGCACATATGGACAATATAGAGATGAACAAAAGTGGATAAATAACGCTTTAAACTGTGACACAAACTCAACTTTGGTATCTTAGGATTGTTGTATACTCATATACAGATGCATCCTGAATCATAACGACGACACAATAAAGACGACGAGCGACACAGTCTTTTAGAAAAATATACCTTTCACTTTAATTGAAAGGGTTGTGTGTGAGAGGGAGTTGGAGACCGAACAGAACTGCAGCATATTGACCCTCACTCTATTGGCTGTAACCGCGTTTCTTTCCCATTCTCCTGGGCTGCTCAACCGGGGGCCTGGGATCCCACTCTGCTGGGTGATGGCTTTCTCTACCGCATCTTGTCACCAACGGGTCTGGTCTCCAAACTAACTGACTTCCTGTCTTCACCGAGTTATATAATAGTTCAAGGTCCTCCTTCTTGTGGGCGTCACAAATAGCACTGATTCAACCCATCCATGGTCAAGGTTATAATATCCTGATTGACCTGATGCACCTGTTATTTACAAAGGTGCATTTCCTATTTTGACAGCCTGGTCGGGTCGTAGGTCAATATACAACACGATCACAGGATCCTTTTGGCAAAGAGAGGGCAGATGTCCCATTACAAGATTAAATTGAAGGCTGAAATGAATAGACGTTTGTAATATTACAGTGTTCAAATGGACGTTTCTGCAGTTACGATCTCAATATACATTGTACAACTACTACTACACGTAGACGCTTGTACTACCACGGTTCTCTGTAGACCCTTGTAGTAATAGGTCTTAACTGTCTGTTGGACCTCCTGATAACCTCCAGCATGATGAAAAGAAGAACACACAAAACCCCATGTTGGTTCGCTAATGCTTACGTTTATTCACCACTACATTCTTTAGTTGTCGTCGAAAAGAGAGGAACAGCTTATGAAAAATATGTCGATCATTACAGCTAGAAAAAGATAAATAAAACATCGTGAGAAGAGAGAGAAGACACAGAACTTGAGTTATTTTTCTCTTTAATGTAGTAATTCTATCACGTGCTTGTTGGCAGGTTTCTTCTAACTGCTTCGTGATGAGTGTATTATTACTTTACAGAGCTCACCCCGAAGTAGGAGCCGTATCAATCGGCTGTCGTCACATCGTTGAAGCTGGTCTTCACTTGCCTTCTTTATATCGTCGCGTCTCGCAGCCAACTATCTCCTTTTCCACTTTTCTATATTGCATTGATGTTTTTTTTTTTTTTTTCGCTTGAATTCCTTCCAGCCAATCAGAATTCGTTGCCGATTTGATGCCGATACGTTTCTGTTTTTTAACCCGGACCTCTGCTACTATGATCACCTTCATTTTGTGAATCTACCTTTCTCATTCCTATCCGTTTGTCCTTTTTATATAAGTTCCTTTCTTTTCCACCATTTCGTTGAGGACTAGTATATCTCGCTTGGAAAAAACTCACAATCAAATGGAGTCCCTAATTATTTTACACTACGTCTACGTAAAAATAAGCAACATAATAAAAAGAACACGTTATGACAGGTGCTCAATTACTAATAACGATGTAAGCAATGAATATATGGTAACCCAAAGAAACAAGTTTGACCATAGAGAGATATCTGAGCGGCATACTCCGTATAGTAAACATGAAAAGTCTGTTAATGCCCATATAGAAGCAATAACCGATTGAACACCAAATAATCCAAGAACCAAATATAGACTTACATCGGAGTCAATATCAGTTAGGAAAAAACGAGATTGCATGGAAAAAGCATTCTTACCTAATAAAAGGAATTCAACAAATGGCAACGCCCAGAAACATAACAAATTCCGTAGAGAACTAATACATTCCAAAAAGAAAATCTGGTATACATTCAAAGCCAAACCAACGAAATCAGAATTTTAGAAGATAGACAATGATGGAAAAATAGCACCTCGAGATCAAAAGCTGTAAACCAAGAGGGAATACTTTAGAAGTGGAAAGAACATTCGAATAATCTACTCGTAAACAATCCAAAAATTACCGACAAATCTACCCAGAAAATTATCAATGGCCAAATAAACATCAAACTAGGACAATTTACAGAGAAAGAACATCACGTGTTACAAATAAAATTAAGAGCAGAAAAAGCTGCAGACCTCGACCAAATGTTTCTTGAAAATTCAAAATTTAGGAATATTTCTTGAAGTATCGAAAACTTGGAAATTTGACGACTACGTTCTTCGATTCTGCAACGCTGTTCATAAACAAAGCACAATAGATGAACAGACACACGGCTGCCTCTTCTCTTTTCCAAAGAAAGCCAACATAGGAATCACTTAGAATTATGTAGGCCAGATTCTCCGTTCTATAGCTGAATAGGTATATAATATTTTGGTTCTTATTTGAAACCAACCTGAATTCGACAAAATTCTTTGGAAAAATAAGAACTGCATTCAGAGGAATCGATCCAAAAACTCACAGATTCTAAATATCTATTGAATCATCGAAATATCACGGACAAAGATTCTTAAAACAACACTATTGTCTGTAGATATCTCCAAGCCATTTGATTCCATATACAGACGAAAAATGGAGCAAATAGGACGTGCCTAAAACCTCCCATAGAAACTGTCACTGCTCTAATAATGCTTTAGAAAAACAGGAAAGCAATGGTTCACTCACATTATGGCGACTCAAACTTCTTCAACGTCGTCGCAGGAGTCTAGTAAGCAGATACAATAGCACTATATTTTTTTAGACTCAGCTGAGACGACGTATTCGAACATCAGTTGATCTAATAAAAGAAAATGTTTTCACACAAAAAAGACAAGAAGCAGACGATATCCTAGAGAAACTATGACAGATGCAGACTACAGAGATAATCTAATACTTCTCGCAATTACACCTGCCCAAGCCAAATACCTAACGCATAGCCAAGAGTCAGTAAAAAACTGCAAGAAGCATTGGTTTGTACGTAAATGCAAATAAACCAGAGTTCACGTGTTTTAAACAAGAAGGAGTCGTTGCAGCTCTCGTAATAAGCCTCTATAATCAATTACCCAATTCACATACCTCAGCAGCAACATCTCATTAACTGAAAGAGATAATATATGCCCAGCGAAGACATGGAATATAATTAACTGATTATCGATAATATGGAAATCTGATCTATCCGACAAAATCAAATGTGATTTCTTCCAAGCTGAAGCAGTGTCCATACTAATATATAAATACACCACATAGACGCTAACAAAAGCTTGATATGAACTGAACAAGAGTGCTGCAAGCTGTCTTGAACAAATCCCGGAAACAAAGCTCCACAAAGCAGCAGTTGTACGGACACCTTCGTATTGTCTCACAAACAATTCAAGGCGAACAAAACATTTTAGGCATTGACCAACTTATAAGCGACATTATCATAAGAACACCTTCAGGTGGATGTGCTAATGTTGTCCGACTATCAAAGTTGTATATACATCAGATCTGTGTGGTCAAAAATGCCATCAAGCTGACTTAACAGATGTGATGAACGATGGGACGGATGGAGAGATAGAGAGAGAGAGAGAGAGAGAGAGAGAGTGTGTGTGTGTGTGTGTGTGTGCATGTGTGTTTGAGAGAGATATATATATAGAGAGAGTCTCAGGAAAATCTGTGCTCTCAGAATATGTTTTGGTTTAATTTGGTTTCATGGCACATCCACCATTGTAGGTTATTCAATGCTAAATCCATCTTATATATATAAATAGTTCTATTGCAAACAAATAAGTTTAGCATTATCGTACAGTTTAGTTCAATTTGATACATAGATAGAACCCTATCAGGTGGTACCACTGCTAGCCAGAGTGGACCTGAGAGTGATGGCAATAAAGTGGTACACAGCATTCCCCAAAGCTCCAGCGTTACATGAGTCTCACAATCAGATTGTAACGCGTCATATCAGGACACTCGTTGAGGCGGGGTCTTCTGCAGAGAAGCAGTTGGTGTATTCTACAGCCCCAGCCAACTGGGCAACTGTCAGAATAACTTGATGAAAATTATATATATATATATATTGCCACACAGAAGAGTAGTTTGTGGCTGAATATATATATATATATATATATATATATATATATATATATATATATATTAAAGCTTCCTTCAAAATGTTTTCTCGTTCGAATGTACACAATATTGAACTGCAACATATTCATTTTGTCTGTTTATTTGGTGGTGTAGTTATAATTATAAATGCTGTAGAGTTTGATAATAATTAATATCTCATAAGATCTATTTTTGTTTGTTTTATAACCCATTCTGAAGCGTAAATGTTATCGTCGTCAGATATACTTCATGAGAAGTCTTCAGAAACAGTAATAATATTGTATGTCATTATTTTCTAAGTTGATATTATGATTACAAGTGTGTAGTTCTTTTCAGATGAAAAATGTTTATACTTCATGTTAAGCAAATCCAGGAAAACGCTCGATCTCGAGGAAAACATCCCGACTCATGATACACTCAAACCCACTTACACTAAAATAACACTTACCCGATTCCCTTACCCTAGAATAACACTTACCCTAGTAACTTACCATAGAATAACACTGACCCTCGTCACTAACACTAGAATAACACTTACCCGATTCACTTACCCTAGAATAACACTTACCCCAGTAACTTACCCTAGAATAACACTGACCCTCGTCACTAACACTAGAATAACACTTACCCGATTCACCCACCCAAGAATAACAATTAAACTAGAATAACACTTACCATCGTCACTTACACTAGAATAACACTTACCCTAGTCACTTACCCTCGTCACTTACCCTAGAATAACACTTACCCTAGAATAACACTTACCCCCGTCACTTACCCAAGAATAGCACTTACACTAGAATAACACTTACCCTCGTCACTTACACTAGAATAACATTTACCCTCGTCACTTACCCTAGAATAACACTTACTCTTGTCACTTACCAAAGAATAACAATTACCCTAGAATAACATTTACCCTCGTCACTTACACTAGAACAACACTTACCCTAGTCACATACCCTTGTCACTTACTCTAGAATAGCACTTACCCATGTCACATACCCAAGAATAAGACTTACCCTAAATAGCACTTACCCTCGTCACCTACCCAAGAATAAGAATTTCCTAGAATAACACTTACCCTAGTCATATCCCCTCGTCACTTACACTAGAATAACACTTACCCTCGTCACTTACCCTAGAATAACACTTACTCTTGTCACTTACCAAGAATAACAATTACCCTAGAATAACATTTACCCTCGTCACTTACACTAGAATAACACTTACCCTAGTCACATACCCTTGTCACTTACTCTAGAATAGCACTTACCCTAGTCACATACCCAAGAATAAGACTTACCCTAAAATAGCACTTACCCTCGTCACCTACCCAAGAATAAGACTTTTCCTAGAATAACACTTACCTTAGTCACATCTCCTCGTCACTTACCCTAGAATAACACTTATCCTCGTCGTTCAATTCCAAGTATTATTTATGGATGAGCAATTAAGAGGAGTTTGAAATTTATTCTTATTAGATTTAAACAGAAGTAAACGTTATAGGACTTTACACTCCTATAAATTATTTTGGGCGGTATGCCACTTGTTCCCACAAAGGTGGCGGACGCTCAATATTCAGTCTCGGGAAACCATTGGCCAGGAGGACCACGTGACATGTTTAAAACTAGGTCCGCGCGTAAATTCAAGTCCTGCGTTTTTGAGCCACCTACAAGACGCGTATTTTCTATAAATACGTCGTCTTCAAACACCCTTGCTCTCTTTGACCAAATTTCTCCGCAGCAGCAACACACGCCCTTCAGCGTGAATCAACAGTAGAGAAAAGCAACACCATGAATGGGCCTCGCAGATATTCAAATACAAGGACTATGAGACGCTTTCCCGTCTCTGAGAAACTTCTCGTTTCTAACCATAAAAAAGGGACATTTTAAACTTGCAATTCTTTTTGTAGCTTAGTTGTGTCACACACACACACACACACGAGATCACACATATACACACACTGTTATTTTGTTAGTAGAGTTAGTAATATTTTTTATGTATCATTGTAAATTTTATTGTTATGGTGTATAAATTTGTTTTTGTTCGTCGCCTTTTTTTAAATGTTCATTTTGTCCGCGCCGTTTTACAACTATCATTTGTTTTATCTATGTGCTTATAATATGCCCCATTCTACTTTTTTTCTAAAACACCAAACTCTATATCAAAACCTATACATTAAACTTGTGGGGAACTTAAATACTCAATACATTCCCCTACAACGTCAACGTTTTAAGCTGCAAATTTTAATGAATAAATAAATCTATGAAAATCTTATCAGAAAATTGCACCCAAGGAAAATAACTGGAAAAGCAGATAGGTAAGACAATTAAGATTTACAAAGCACACATGCACACACACATACATCCATATTTTATTTTATTCAACGCATATATGTTGCATACTGACCCTTGACCGAGCCGTAACTCACAAATTCTCTAAACAGGACGCACTTGTGTAAATAAGCGGAACCCGTCACGTAGTTGATCGGAAATGTTTGGATGTTACGAAATGATACATGCAGACACTCACATGAAGGTCTCAGACAGTGAATCAGTGGATATCTTGGAGTCACTGAGATCATCCCACTGGGGTAACAGCCCACAGCGGGCCTCCGGTGGAGTACCCATCGGTCGAGAAACAGAAGAAATACTAAAAGGGGCCTTGAAGATAATAAACAGTGTGATATGGTTAGATGAAGAATAAGTAATGAGTAAATATATCAGTCTGTCTTTGTCTCCTTGTTTCCGCCTGTCTCTCTTTCACACAACAAAAGCATTGATTCCAAGAAGAATAAAGAGAGTTATATATTGATAACAATATGTTATGGTTATTCTTCCTCCATCTATATTGCCTAATTATTGATATATATATATATATATATATATATATATAAGATATTCTATCATATATTGGCACATTCAATAAGACTAACTTCTCTTTTACACATGTTTAAAATGCAGAAAGATTCTAACCGAAAGCACTTCACATTACACCTGGAAGAATAAAACTATAATTCAAAATTCTTGAAACTCAATTGAGAAAGGTTAATAAACCTTCCTTGAATAATATCAACTTCCATCATAGCAGTCACATTCTAAAATGCCTTTCACACTTTCCCCACCAATTTGTTCCTTATATCGTTCGTAAATTGATTATTACATAAATTCCCCTCCGATTTGCTCTTATCCCTGCGCTTTATATATATATATATATATATATATAAGTTTAATGGCTCATGCAAAGACTTGAACGGATCAACGATTAAATAGGCAGAAATTAAGTGTTTGTCCTCTTTCA
This sequence comes from Sepioteuthis lessoniana, assembly GCA_963585895.1. Taxonomy (NCBI): domain Eukaryota; kingdom Metazoa; phylum Mollusca; class Cephalopoda; order Myopsida; family Loliginidae; genus Sepioteuthis; species Sepioteuthis lessoniana. The sequence continues at coordinate 16,368,594 of OY757933.1, forward strand.
TCAAACATATATATATATATATATATATTGAGAGAGAGAGAGAGAGAGAGAGAGAGAGAGAATTTTTAATGTCAACCGATTTCGACAATCATCAGATTACTTCTTCGTTTTACTTAATTATAATTTTTGTTTGTGATATTTCGTCGTTTGCTCTCTTGTAAATAGCCCAGAAAACATAAACAAATAATATACTTTTCTGCTTGGAGAAGGCGGTTTGGTTCAGGACTGGTTCTTTTTTGCGGTTGTTTTTTGATGGCTGGTCTGGCCTACTTGACGCGACTGCTAGGATAGCCCAGAGGTCACGTGATCCATTCCTAAAGCCTCCGGGGGCATTTCCCCAAACCCTCTCCGTAGAGGCACCCCTTTTTAGGGCAATGCCGACAGGATCCGAAGTAATTTTATGACTGCCAGGCGTGTCTGGGCTACGATCCTGCGCCTGGACCTACCAAATACTCGGCCGTGTGCCAAACTCGCCTGTTTGGCGTGACGTTCGACAAATAACTATTCCCCCATAAACAGTCCAACTCACACAAATACAAAGCGAACAAGTTGCTTCTCAAATACGAACATTTATTATCTGTCTGCAACATTTACAGCAATTGCCCCAAAAAGAATTACTTGTCCATAGAGATGCTGAAAGTTTAACCCGTGCTTTGCAAGGGGATAACCACAGACTTCATTTCGTCTTCAACCCGACCAAGTCCAATCCACAAAGGGGCCGCTTGTCGTCGTCCAATTGCCAAACTTTGAGTGGAACTCGAACTGAAACCGCTCGACAAAACTCCCCGACTGCTCCTCGACTAACTACTCCGACTGACCCTACTTATATATCTTATTCTAATTATCATTTTAATCAATTTGTTAATGATACGTATCAATAAAACTTTTCAGTCTTCGCCACTTCAAAATCAGCTGACTTCGCATCCAAAATTCTAATTTATAATTTCTTGCTCGCAGCCAATTTCAAAACAAATCTGTCAATTTCATTTTTCACATGAGCTGACATCGAATACACTCAACGTCCATCTGCCTGACCATTCCGCTGCAAAATTGAACTTATGAATTCAAAGTCGTAGTGTTTAACTTGCTCACAATTTATATCTAAAATGAAACAAATAAATAGATAAAATAATTAATTACAATCCTTAATTACATCACACATCTGACATTATTTTGTGCCTTGGAGTTTGATAACTGCGTATATTGTAACTTTACATTACCGTTTCGTTGTAGTTAAACCGGCTCAATTGACTAGTCGATAGATTGTTCGCCAAATAACCGGAAGACCGGGGTTCAATCCGAGGTCGCGTCATGCCAAAGACTTTAAAAATGGTACTTGATACCTCCTTGCTTAACATGCAGCAATATAAGGTACGTATCAAGGGTAAAATGGAGCGATCCAGGAAAAGGAGTAGTACCCTCCCCTACACCTTGGTGTAGATATATTAAAAAGGGAGCCATCTGGTCGCCCTCAACTACGGTTGCCAACTTTTTTTATATGATATCAGATATTCCAATTAAATGCAAATAATCTTTAAACAGATCTATTTGACATAAAGTTGGAATTCTAACAATTAAACCATTCCGAGACAGAGTGGACTTGGGAGTAATGACAATGAAGGGTTATTCCCCACACCTCACATACGCAAAACTAAAGTATCATTACCATCAGCATTGAGTGGCTCAAAATAAATGCAACCGATTTATTTAATAATGATTTATTACTGAGACAAGTGCAATGGCGCTGATTTGGAACACTTACTGTACTGTAAATACGCATCCTTTGAGCAAGAGACTTTAAATAAATGATTTTTATTGTTATTATATCAGCTTTCAGGACATGCGATATTTATTTGAGTTTCTTGTCACAGTAATAAATCATTATCATATTAATAGGTTGCATCTATTTTGAGACAGTTCTGAATGATTTTGTCTCTAAATAAATAGTGACAGAAAAAGGTTTCCTCTCTCGTCAAAGGCATTGTTATCAAGGATAAATAGTTGTTATAGTATACTATTTTCAAATCTAAAACAAATAAGAATACAACATTATTAGTAGTAGAGTTATTAGCAGTCATAGGGCTCCCAGGTTTATTGAGACACCCTTTTCGCAGAAGAACACTTTCTGAGGTGGTTTACCAATCGGGATACAGTCAGCATATTACAATGCTTACTGACAGGGTGAAAACGTAATGGTATGTGTATAGAAGTGACTCTAAAAGAAAGTAAGTAAAGTTGGTGCCCATAGGCGATGGTGACCCGAAGGCTCCCTTTTCGATAGCTACTACATCAACGTGTAGAGGAGGACGCTACTTCTTTCCCTAGATTCCTCCACTTTACCTTTGATCCTTATCTTATAGTGCTGAGTGCTAAACAAGGAGGAATTAAGGACCATTTTTACATTTGGTATAACTTGACATGGGATTGAACCCAGGTTTCCTGGGCCATAAGTACTTCATAAATATTGGTTTCTCTTTCTCAAATGCCTCCTTTCCATTGTTTCTCGTTTACAATCAGGCAGTTAAGAACTCAACCCAAATCGTTTGCTCAGATTGTAAAGAACTTCCATTGAAGACAATAGCACCAAGAAGTGCTTCTATGTTGTTGTTTTTTTTAGAAAAAAAAAAGAAACTTCTCTGTAAGATATCGTAGAATCTTTTTCTTTCTCCTTTCATTATCATGACAGAATGTTTGTAAGAAAGATTAAGAGTTCGGCTGGAAGGAAATAGATGTTAAACGCAGGAACTCAATGAAATCAAGTGATATCTTGTAAGCTTTTTTATATATTCTGAAAAGATATATGAGTGATTTTTAAAGAAAAACAGAAACAATCAAAAAGTCAAGTTATAAAACACCTCTTATTTCTGTTTGTCAAATTTAAGATAAAGTGTCGATGTGGCCTGGCAAGCAATCAGAATAATGCAATTAGTTCTTTCTTTTATTGAAACAACGTGATTTTCACTCTTATGAACTTAGAAGTGACTCATCTTGATTGGAATTATTAAGTTGGTAAAAAATATTGTCGCTTATTTATAAGAAAAATTACTGACAGATACGAGGTACAATAAAATGATTAAAGTCTGTCCCTGTTAAACGCCTATGAATACGCTAACTGTATCCTCGTGAAAAAGGCAAAAAAATGTCTCCCAAAGAAAGAGTGTCCTATAACGTGTATGTGTACAGAAGTGTTTATAAAAGTACTTCATAAATATTGTTGCTCCTTTCTCAAATGCCTCCTTTCTCAGGTGTCCTCGTGGTGTAATGAGGTGTCCTCGTGGTGTAATGAGGTGTCCTCGTGGTGTAATGGTTAAAGCGATGAACTGCGGAATCGTTGTACGCGAGTTCGTACTCCAGTCGCGCTAGAACGTTCACTTTCGGGCAAATACCCTTGGGAAAGGTATGAACCCCCTTATTCTCCCTCCAGCTATGGGTAAATAGTAGGACGGACTAGGTTCTTCAGCCTTGGTGAGGCAACTAGTCTAGGAGAAGGAAAAACTCTGAATTCAAACCTGTTAAACTCCGCTTAAAAATTGACCTTGTGTCATATCCTGCCCGAGCGGAGGGGTTGGTAAATAGTACCTGTACATTGCTTTCTCGTTTAGAATCAGCAAGTTAAGAATTCTACCCCAATCGTTTATTTAGATTGTAAAGAACTTCCTTTGAAGACAATAGCACCAAGAAGTGCTTTTTTTTTTAGAAAGAAACTTTTCAGTAAATTTTAGTTGAATCTGAAAAAAAAATAAGGAAAAAATGCCTCCTAAAGAAAGAGTGTCCTCTAACGTAAGGGTATGTGTATAGAAATGACTTGTCAGTGAAATTTCGTAGAATCATTTTCTTTTTCCTTGTATTATCATGACAGAATGTTTAAGACAAGATTAAGAGTTCGGCTGGAAGGAAATAGATGTATCACAGGGAAAAGGGAAATGCCTCCCAAAGAAAGTGTGTCCAGACTATGGCTCTAAACCTTATCAAATGGTGATGGTGATTCCCCAGTTCTGGGGATCTACGGAGCATTAAAAACCTTTTCACTGCCAGGAATGAATATAACATTAATCAAAATATGCCCGTGTTGAGGACCGTAATGCAAGGGGAACATTAATGAAAGAGGTGGCATCAATTAGATAAGTGCATCAAGGAAAGAGGAAGTATCTATGAGATTTTTCATCTTCGGATTTACCATAAAGCATATAGCTGAAATTATTAAATATTTTAATTGAATCAATAAGTTGTTTATGTAATAATTTTATTCAAATAAAATACCTGTGTTCCCACCACTTATAGAGAACCAGCATAGTATTTTATAGGACGTAATCCAGTTCTGTGCATTGTAATTACTCCCAGGTCAACTCTAACCCCGAGTGCTAGTACTTGTTAGAATTATCCCATAGATCAAATAGATCTTTTAAAAAATCATTCGTATTTAATAGGATCGCATACAAAAAAGCTCTTAAGAAACAAATTCTCTAAAATTGTAGATGTCAACGTATAATGAAAGCGATTCTGTAACCTCTATGTATAAAATGACCCTTTTCGAGTTGGTATGCCTTTAAAATTAATCAATTAACCAATCAATGTTGCCCCTATAACAAACAAACCAAGTGTGGGACTGACACAAATACCTCTGTTAAAGCTTGAATATGCGCAAGAAATTTTGATCATGCTCGCGGGCTCAATTGCGATCCTACAATTTTGAAATTAAGCAAAGAAATAATTCAACAGAATTTTGAAAATCGACAGTTAAGAATATTGAAACCCGTCTCTATTAATGAAGACCTGAGCTTGATTTCGAGTTTTAAGCGACACTCGAGCTTCAACAAAAAGAATATTATTTGAAGAGAAAAGGGTAACTGAGAGGGGACTGATTTTGAGAGTGAAAAACAAAATGGATGAATTAAATGTGTGATCAGCATTAAAAAAGTTCCAAAATTTCATTATGTGTCATTTACATTAGAAATCCGTTCCCGTGGTGAAGTGGCTAAAGAGCCGGGCAACGACGTCATAGTAAGCGAGTTCGAGCCTCTGTCGAGCTATTACGTTTACTTTTGGATTAATACCCTGAAGAAAGGTAAGAACTTTCTCATCCACCCCCCAGTATAGGTTAAATAGTGCAACTATTTCTCTTCAAGAAAGTTCTCTTTAGCATTAAATAACTCCGGAATATTGATATGCCATTAAACAAAGAAACCAAATTAAACCTTGTCGAAGAGAGATTATATAGAAGCAATCAAAATTACAACATCCTGTTCAGTGAGTTAAAAATTTGTGACTACTAAATTTTCACAAAATTTTGTTTGAAACAAAAATACCCTTAAAAATTGTGAATGATTACACATTTAAAACGAAATTATTAGGCACTAAATATTGCCAAACTCTACAGTGTTGAAACATTCTTATCAAAGATGGGAATAAGCAGAAGTTCAAAATTAAGGAGACTCTCTTTCTCTCTCTCTCTCTCAATCTATATATAGTTTTATTTTTGCTTAGAAAGATGTAATTTTTATTACAATAACTCTATTCTGCATAGCTAGGTAGAAATTAATACCTAATGTCATCCGTTTTCGTTTTATGATATTCTGCTAGAAATAACATTTTTAAAACATAGATTTATAAAAAAAATTTACTTCATATTAAAAAATTGTTTGGGGTTCACTAATTTATAGGTGATAACATATACTACCTATATGTACCAAATAAATTATGAAAATTCCAAGGTTTCGTCTTGTTTCTTTAATTATATTTTAATAAATGCTTGCATGTGTGTCAATAAAAACATTTTTTACGCTTTCTGAGAGTTAGATCTTTAACTAAAATGAGTTAAATTTATTAATTTGTTCCAGATTTATCTAGAATTTTACTCCATCTTGTCATTTAGAAGTTCACGCTGTGTTGACAGATCTGTGTTTTCCTGTTAAAAAATAACGAGGGGAAGAAAAAAAGAACACACACACACACACATGTTTTGCGTCTCTTCAACAACGCTGGAGAGATACTATCAGTGATACATTATATATATATATATATATAAGAAGAGGCTCCTGCTGAAAAGAGAAACCAGAGCTTTAAGCGATATAAATGCAATTTATTGTATTCGCATTTTTCTGTAACATCTTTAAATGAAGACAGAAAGGAAGATAAAAGATTGAATAGAGAGTGGGAAGAAGGTGCGGCCTAAAGAAATAAGAATACGATGATGGCAAGGAAAGAATTGTAGAAATGAAAGAATGTATAAGATTGAAGGAAACGGAACACAGGAAATGAAGGAAGACATAGGTAAATATCACGATTGGATCAAGAAACAGAGACGGAGAAGAAAGGCTGAAAATAAAGAAGAAAAAATAAATAATACTCGATGAAGATGTAAGAAGAATGAATGAATGAATGAATGAAAGAGAAACAAACCGAAAACGAAAAGGGAAGGAAATAGAAATGAAATAAATGAAAGAAAATGTTCCTTAAATCATTTTATTAAATATGAATTGTAAAATCTTTCAAGGAATTTAAAAATCGACGAAAGAAGAGAAGAAATGTACGAACAAAGGAAAGATATAGGAAACAAGAAAAAAAAAAAAGGAACAGATAAAATAAGCTAATTCATTAAGAATTATTAGAAAGATTATAATATTAATTACATAAAATACTGGAAACCTCAGAAATCCATTGTAACTACATGCTGGATTGTAGTCTCGAAGTAAGCGTGTTTTAACTTGGTTAGACGGTTGTATTTTACGACAAATTAATTCTTCTAGGTTATTCCAAGGTTAATTCTGTTTGTACATATATATTTAATGTACATGACTTGTAAACAAATAGTTTTTAGGAGACATTTTTTAACTAGTCCGAGCTAATTTGTTTACACAGAGTTTAATGGTTTCCAGTATTCATATTTACCAACCCCTCCACTCGAACAGGGTATGACACAAGGTCAAATTTTAAGCGGAGTTTAACAGGTTTGAATTCAGAGTTTTCCTTCTCCTAGACTAGTTGCCTCATCAAGGCTGAATAACACAGTCTGCCCTACTATGGATGGAGAATAATTGGATTGATACTTTTCCAAGTGTATTAGTGCAATGTGAAATGCAATCAGTCTCGTCCAGGATTTGAACTCGTGTCGCCGTGTTCATGTTCTACGACGATAATCATTACACCACGGACACCTGATCATATTTACCAACCCCTCCGCTCGGCCAGGATATGACACAAGGTCATTTTTTAAGCGGAGTTTAACAGGTTTGAATTCAGAGTATTCCTTCTCCTAGACTAGTTGCCTCATCAAGGCTGAAGAACAGTCTGCCCAACTATTTACCCATAGCTGGAGGGAGAATAATTGGATTGATACCTTTCCCAAGGGTATTAGTGCAATGTGAAATGCAATCAATCTTGTCCAGGATTTGAACTCGAGTCACCGAGTTCATTTCCGACGACGATAACCAGTACACCACGGCCACCTGATGGTTTCCAGTATTGCTGTCTAACACTAACAATTGTCACATCTTTCAATGGTAAATGGACAACTATCGATAGTCTATCGGTCATATAGAAGTCAGACCAGTCCTATAAAATAAAATGCAATTTTTTCCAAGCATTAGTGGTGTCCATACTTGTTTATTAATGCACAACATGGACGCTGACAAAGCGTATAGAGAAAAAAATTGACGGTAATTGCACAAAGAAACTGCGGTGGGCGGGGTCCTCGTGGTGTAATGGTTAAAGCGATGGACTGCGGAATCGTAGTAAGCGAGTTCGAACTCCAGTCGCGCTATTACGTTCACTTTCGGGTAAATACCCTTGGGAAAGGTACGAATCCCCTTATCCTCCCAGCTATGGGTTAAATAGTACCACTACTGTTCTTCTAGGAGAATGGCTTTGGCATTAAATAACCCACAAATGTTTTTGTTCCATTAAACAAAAGAACCGAACCTAAAGAAACCACCAGCTGTAATGAACAAATCCTGAACGCAACATCCCACAAAGCAGCAGTTATATGGCCACCTCCCTTCCATCTCTAAAACAATCCAAACAAGACGAACAAAACATGTTGAACACTGCTGGAGAAGTAAGGAAGAACTCATAAGAGACGTACTCCTCTAGACCCCTTCACACGGAAGAACAAATATTGGACGACCAGGTAGAACTTATCTACGGCAGGTCTATGCAGACATAAGATGTAGCCAAAAAGACAGGCCGAAAGCGATGGACGATAGAGACGAGTGGCGTAAGAGAGTCTGGGAAATCCGTTTGTTTGTTTGTTTGTTCGTTTGTTTAGGTTTTATGGCATATCAACCTTGGAAGGTTATTTAATATCAGATACATTCTATACAGTTCTTTTTCAAACAATTCAATTTAGCATCAGTACGCAGTTTAATAGTCAAAAACATTTCTATTCCAAGCTATTCAGTTTAGTCAAACAGTTTTAATTCACACAATTTAGTTTAACATGAGTATGGTGTTTGTTTACAAACAGTTAAATGTAAAAAATTATATTTCAAAACAATCCAGTTTAGAGTAATACTGCGTCAATGTCAAAAACGGTTCTATTTCAAACAATTTAGTTTAGCATAAGTACGAAGTTTAGTTCTATTTCACCCATTGATAGGACCCTATCAGGTTCTACTATACCAGGCTAGATTTGACCCGGGAGCGATGGCAATGAAGTGGTGCTCCACATTCCCCAAAGCTCCAGCATCACTGGAACCTCACCAACAGATTGTTTAGAGTCAAATCCAGGAAACTTGTTGTGAAGGTTACCCCTCTGCATAGGTGCAGTCGGTGAATTCTACGGCCCCAGCCGACTGGTCAAAACGAAATCCGTGTTAGGGTATGATATGATGATTATGATGATTTAACCCAAATAATTGTATTTGTCAAGTATTCCCATCTAATTTAATAATAATCATTTGTTTGCACATAGTTAAAGGATTTCAAGTATTTCTAATGACTATCAACTATTATTCATTCTTTTGCACACTGTTAAGTAATTTCACGTATTGCTGTGTAATATTAATAATTCAACCTAACATCAGTCATTTGTTTGCATACAAGGAAGTGGTATTAGGTATGTTTGATAGATAAATAGTTATATATGACCCATAGATGGGACCTCAACAGGTTCTACCACACGATGTCTCAGTGGACCTAGGAGCAATGGCAATGAAGAGGTACTCCACATTCCCCAAAGCTCCACTATTAGATTCTCATCATCAGATGCAATTTAGTATCATACACAGGACACTTGTACTATTTGATACATAAATGGAATTCAAACAGGCACTACCACTCCGGGCCAGAGCGGAATTGGATGTCATGGCAAGGAAGAGGGACTCCACGTTTCCCAAAGCTTCACGGCTCCACGTTACCCAAAGCTTCACGGTTTTACGGCTAAGTGTCATATCCAGAACAGGATTCAGAGATGCAGTTGACATATTCCACGCTCCTAGGTTATAGAGCGTGAGTTCGAACTCCAGTCACGCTAATAAGTTTATCTTGGACTAATATCTTTGGGAAAGGTATAAAGGCCATTATCCTCCAAGCTATGGATTACCATATTCGACAGCATATATAAGATGCACGGGTGTATAAGACGCACCCCAGTTTCAACAGGATAAATCAAGAAAAAAAAAAGCAAAGTACTAATATCAAACGTGATGAAACTAATATAATGAATATTATCAATGATAATTCTTTTAATCTGCATAACAGCCTTTTAAATAATGACAATAACTATTTGAAAGTTAATGTAAAGTCTAAGCTAATAGGAATTGCTGGGTAGCAAATTTCGGCCGACTATAGCGAATTGTAAACCTACATATGGCATATAAGACAAAGGGGAATTTTGAAACATATTAAGTAAAGGAAACTGTGCCTTATATGCTGTCAAATACGGTAGTTAGTATCAATGCTGTTCTACTAAAAGGATAGTTTTGGCATTAAATAAACTATGATGCAGTCGACGTATTCTACAGCCCAAGGTGACTGGGGCTGGAGTTTGAAATCCAGTCGGCCTTTTACATTTATTTTGGACTACTAAATAGGGGAAAATCCGAACGTCCTTATCTTCCCAGCTATAGATTAAACAGTATCACTGCTGTTCTTCTAAAAGGACAGTCTATATGAAAATTGATATACGAGGATCATTAAATAAGTTTCCAGACTTTTTTTTCGTATGGGCACTTTTATTGATAGTACACACATGACACTCTAGTCCCCGCTGAAGTAATCTCCTCTGGCTGCAATGCACTTGTTGTACCTTTCCAACAACTTCTGGAAGGCCCCATGGAAGCCCTCTTGTGGAAACATGTGTATGACCTTCGTCATAGCCTCTTTCATCTAAATTTGTCTCATAACAACAGCCTCTGAGTTTGGGGAATAACCAAAAGTCACAGGGAGCAAGCTCTGGACTACAGGGAGGGTCAGGAACTGTCTTGATGCCCATTTTGGTCAAATAGTCGGTGACAAGGATAGATTTGTGGACTGGTGCATTATCCTGGTGGAAATGCCACTGACCCGATTTGAGGAGTGCTGGCCTCTTCCGATGGAATCTCTTCCTGAACTCCCTTAAAACCTCAACATAGTTACCCTAATCCTAACCCTTTGGTCAATTAACTCTGGTGTATTGAGTTCCTAACTCCTCCCACACCTCTCATCATCCCCACAGACTGCTTGCTTTCCTTTCATCTCTTATGCCACTCAAAACCTGATGCTCGATTCATGCAAGATGCTCCAAAAAAGCAGTCCAAAGCATTCCATAGGTTTCTGTGGCATTTTATGCAAGTTTAAAACAGAATTTTATTGCATAACGTTCTTCTTAAGTGTCCCGACGTCCAGATTGCATTTTTAAATTCACAAGCTGTGACAATCAGGTTTTAGTAGGGTGTATTCCAATTGCTGCTGTAGCTGTTCATTTGAACCTGAAAGCATAAAAATTGGTCAGTCATCTCATAAGATGTATAAAAATAACATAGTGAATATTCAAGGGTTTACGAGAATTTTAAATGCCTGTACAAAAAAGTTTGGAAATTTATTGAATTCATCACGTTTTATTAAACAAAGAAACCACACAATTGTAACAACTGTCCATGATCATAAGAGTACTTCGATTTTGTAAGAAATGAAGGATTCTAATTAATATATCACAGTAATATATTTTATATGATGAACTAAGATATCTTTTTAAAAATGGTTCTCAAATTTATTTAATTTTTTTGGAATTTAGTTACGTCTTGCATAAAAATGACTTCACGTAGATTATCGTACTTTCTTAGTCCTGACTCCAGAGATAAGAGCAATACTTTCTCTACAATGAATATCTTTTTTACATCACAATATATTCGCCAGCCGAATAGATACGATAACTACATTTGCCTGATTTATATCAAAACGTTTGGTCATCAATAGACGATGAACAAACAGATGCTTACTAATTCTTGATATAGATATCCCCTTTTGTGTCATTTAGATTTATTCTCAGAAATCTCGATGATATGCCATTGCAGCAAAGTAGGACATGTATTATGCGGTGGTGAAGTAAGAATTTCCTCCCAGAAAGAGAAATGAACGCCTTCAGCAAGATAAATGGAGTTTATTGTGTTGGCATTTGACTGTGAACATTCAAGAAAAGATGGAAAGAAAGACGAAGAGAAAGAATAAATGAATGAAAACTAGAAAGAATGCCGGACCGAAAGAGAAAAGAATGGGAATCTGAAGAGGCAGAAAAGAAATAAATAAAGGTACGTGCTTTAAGAAGTATATTTCATAGAATGAAAGTATATATATATATATATATATGGAGATATTAATAAATACATGGGAAAAGAGAAGGAAAGAATAATAAAGAATGAAAAGAACAGCAAATAAATTTTTAAAAAAACGCCAAAGAAATGATAAGTTCTGGTTCAGTTCATTTCTTGGATTCTTTGTTTAATGGCATATAAACCTGTGAGAGTTATTTAATGCCAAGTCCATTTTTGTAGAAGTCCGGAACTGGTAATGTTTAACGCTAGAAGGGATGATAAGGGAGGCCATGCCTTTTCCGATGGTATTAGTTCGAAAGTGAACGTAATAACGCGGTTGGAGTTCGAACTCACTTACTGTAATAGTACAATCCAACTCGGTAACCACAGAGCCATGGGGACTTTCCCTAGTATCGTTTTATGTGTTCTATTTGATAAGCAGTACGTTAATCTCTTATGAATTATTAAATGCTGAAATTTGATCAAAAAAACGTATCGTACGTGAGCGCATGTGGATTCTAAAATGAATTAAATTTTTTGGGGAGACATTTTTATTGAAGTGTTTCTTAATTGTTCGTTATGTGAAATTAATTAAATGCCCGTGTGAAAGTGAGTATCCTACGTAATATTCTGTTGTGTCGTGCAAGTAGTCAGTTAAGGACGAAATTTTTCCTATATGGGAGGACAAGAATCAGCCTTGTCTCAAATCCTGTTGCAAATAAAAGATAAAAATTTTCACGTTCTAGCTTTGACAACGACATCTTTAGTTCAGTAGAAATGTATTGTTACAATTACGGTATTACCAATTTTAGTTGGTGCACTTGGAACGGTGACAAAGGGCTTGAGCGAAATCAGAGGCATAATCGAGACCATCCAGATGATAACAATATTAAAATCGGTTGAAATTCTCAGAAACAGCAGACTTGATATGACTATCTGTCACTCTGACTCCTGTGAAAGATACCATCTTACGCTGGTGGGAAAAACCTTACAAAGAATTAAATCATAATAATAGTAATAGTGATGGACCAAAGAACAAGAAAACTAATTACCATGCATAAGGCATTACATCCCATAGACGACGTTGACAGACTATATGTATCAAGAAAAGAGGGAGGAAGAGGACTTGCCAGCATTGAAGACAGTGTTGACGCATCGATACAATGACTCGAAGACTACATAGAAAAACACGAAGGAGGAATGATAACAACCATCAGAAACGATACTGACAACACGATGGACAAAAGAATGACAATAACTTGGAAAAAAATGTGAAGAAAAACATATCAACGGGCCTTTTAAACGATTAATAAACATCATCACACACAAAAAAAAACATGTGTGGGGCTAAGAAAGGGAAACCTTTAGAGATAAACTAAATATGTCCAAATAGTAGAACAAAACAACACAATAAACACTAACCATATCGAAGCGAGTATAGATAATCCACAAGAAAATAACAAATATAGGTTATTTAGTGATTGACACGAAACGATAAATCAAAAAATAAGCGATTGTAGCAAATTAGCACAGGAGGGGTATAAGATTTGACACGACTGGATGGCCAAGGTGATCCACTGGGAGTATTGAAAAAAATTAAATCGGGGCATACAAACAAATGTGATATGCTCAACCCAGCATCTGTCCTGGAGAATGACACATAAAGTCCTATGGGACTTTGACATACAAACAGATCACCTAATCTCGGCCAGAATACCAGACCTTATAATAATCAACAAAAAAGAGAACTGGTAACATTGTAGACTTTGCTATCCCGGCTGACCACGAATTAAAACTGAAAGAAATCGAAAAGAAGGATAAGTACCTACACCTTATCAGGGAACATGAAAGTGACAATTATACCTATCATAGCTGTCTAAATTTCTGAGACAAGAATTAAGTTTTTTTTATCATTGAGGGTTTTCGGACTATTGTCTTCATCTTTATTGTTATTTCCACAACGTTTCGGTCGATATGTCCAGCGACCTTCTTCATGTGCTTGTCTAGTAGGACATATGGCGTAACGGTTAATGGCATTGTTTTCCTAAGCTTCTAAGGAGACAATCATCTGGAGGTTGCAGGTTTAATGCTGACTGCAGGCGAGTAACAATACAGGAATAATTAACACTTGTACTCGGTTATGGCTAACGGAATCAGAATAGGCGACCCCCGTGGATGCAATAAAGGACGCAGTTCAAAGTTCTGTGAAGGTTTCCGAGTTTGACAAACACCCGAAGAAGGCCGGAGGACATATCAGCCGAAACGTTAGGGAAATAACAATAAAGATGAGGACAATAGTCCGAAAACCCTTAATGATATATACCTCTCATGATTGGTGCTTTTGGTACAGTCACTAAAGGATAATTAAAGTTATTGAAGGACTTGGAAATTAGAGGAGTGGAGTCCATCCAAACTACAACATTACTGAGAACGGCCAGAATACCGAGAAGAGTCCTGGTGACTTGAGGAAACTTGCTGTCACTTAAACTCGAATAAAAAACCATCAGCTAACGCTGATATGAAAAACTCTCAAATAGTAAATAATAACTGACACAAAATGAACAAGATAACCGACGAAAATGTAAAATTTTTCAAGTATACAATATAAAACAGATGCGTGGATATGACAGCATGTGGAAAAAGCTTAGCTGGGGGGGGTTCTAGATTGACATCTTCCAGGAAAATTCACTCGAACCATTTTTATTTGTAATTGCAATGACGCCACTGAATCATATATTGAGGAAATGTACAGATGGATACAAACTTTCTAAATCGCAAGACGGAATCTACCGCCAAGTGGAAATGGATGACATCAAAATATTTGCAAGAAATGAAAAATTATTAGAAACCCAAATATATCAGGGATGGAATTTAGCAAAGAAGAAGTGCCATATTTATAACGAAAAGCGGAAAAAAACAAATGGTGGAATGAACAGAACAAACAAGTAAACTAACAAATACTAGGGAAATTCGAAGCGGACATCATCAAACAACCCGAGATGAAAGAAAAAAATTAAAAAGAAAATATCAGGAGAACGAGAAAACTACTCTATACCAAACTACATAGAAGAAGTCTCATCAAGAGGAGTAACAACAGGGTCTTCCCTTTGTAATATATTTGAGACTATTCTTAAAGTTGACTAAGGAAGAAAGAACTAATGATGATACATAAGGCCTTACATCCCGGAATTTGATGTAGACAGAGTATATGTATCAAGAAAAGAAGGACGAAGGAGAGCGACCAGCATTGAAGATACATGGTGCATTCAACAAGGTTCCAAACTTTTTTTGTACAGGCATTTAAAATTCTCGTAGACTCTTGAAAATTCAGTATGTTATTGCTATACATCTTATGAGATGACTGACCGATTTTTATGATTTCAAATTCAAGTTAACAGCTATATCAGCAATTGGAATACACCCTACTAAATCCTGATTGTCACTGCTGGGGAATTTCAAAAATGCAATCTGGACGTGAGGACAATTTAGAAGAACGATATGCAATAAAATTTGTGTTTTAACATTAGAGAAAGTGCCACAGAAACGTATGGAATACTTCAGACTGCTTTTCAACCATCTTGCATGAATTGAGCATCAGTTTTTGAATGGCATAAGATATTCAAGGAAGGCAGGGAGTCTGTGAGGGATGATGAAGGGTGTGGGAGGAGTAAGGAAGTCAATACACCAGAGTTGATTGGCCAAAGGGTTAGGCTTAGGGTTACTATGTTAAGGTTTTAAGGGAGTTCAGGTTGAGATTCCGTCGGAAGAGGCCAGCACTCTTCAAATCGGGTCAGTGGCCACCAGCACAATACACCTGTCCACAACTCCATCCTTGTCACAGACTATTTGACCAAGATGGGCATCAACACAGTTCCTCACTCTCCCTATAGTCCAGAGCTTGCTCCCTGTGACTTTTGGTTATTCCCTAAGCTCAGAGGCTGTCGTTAAGAGACAATTGAGATGAAGGAGGCTGTGACGAAGATCATTGACACGCTCACACAAGAGGTCTTCCATGGGGCCTTCCAGAAGTTGTTTGGAATGGTATAACAAGTGCATTGCAGCCGGGGGAGATTACTTAGGCGGGTATGTGTGTACTATCAATAAAAGTGCCCATACGAAAAAAGTCAGGAAACTTATTTAATTATCCTCGTAGCAGCAATGCATCGATAAGGCGTATCGAAGACTACATTAAAAATTGCAAAGAAAAACTGATTACAACGAGCAGAAACATCATTCACAACACAAGAATTAACAGAACAACAATCACGAGAAAAAATGGGAAGAAAAACCTACCATGAATATTTTAAGCAACAAACAAGCAAAACCTCACACCAGAAGATCTGGACATGGCTAAGAAAGCGTTACATTAAGAGAGACGCTGAATTTCTTCTGATTGCAGCTCAAAAGGACACAAGGACAAATTACGTTGAAGCAAAAATTGATTAGACTTAACGACTGTAGCTTATGAGGTGACAGAAACTATTCAATCAATTATATAATAAACAAGTGCAGTGGATTTGCGCCAAAAGAGTAAAAGACTAGACTCGACTGGGTAGGGAAGGAAATCCACTGGGAGTTGTGCAAAAGATTTAAATTTGACCATACTGCAAAATGGTTTATGCACAAACCAGAATCTTAGAGAATGAGACAAATTTCTTCGGGATTTCGAGCTACAAACATATAATCAAATCCCGGTTAGAAGACCAGACCTAGCAATAATTAACAAAAAAAACCTGCTGAATAGTGGACTTTGCCGTTCCAGAAGGACACAAAGTGAAAATTAAAGAAAACAAAATGAGAAATTAAAAAAAGCTATGGAACATGTAGGGGACGGTGATACCAATTATAAATTGTGAACTTGGGGCGATCACAAAAGGCTTTGTAAAAGGCCTGAAAGAGTTTGAAATCAGAGAATAAACAGAGACCATCCAAAATACAGAACTGTTGAGATCCGACAGAATACTGAAGAGTCATGCCGCTATAAGGAGAATTGCTGTTACGCAAATACCATTAAAAGATCATCAGCTAACGCTGGTATGAAAAAATTAGCAAAAACTAATATACATCTTTGACTTTTGTGTTTTAAAGAAACAGTTATTCGGTCAGTAGAATTTTTTGTCTTTTTAACTAAACTATTTCAAAAGTATATCATAGATCTTATTTTATCTATGAAAGAAAAATCTTAGCTGAATATTATCTGTGATTTAAATAAAAAGACGAATCTGTTAATTTGAAGTCTAGTTTTTCAAGTGAATTATTTAAAACGCAAGATAAATGATTTTTTAATTCTGTTTCAAATTCTGTAGTGTGTCTTCGAATACATAAGTCAGTCTAAAATTCAAACATCTTCAAGATTTCTAGAATACGTAAATAAGAATAGATTAAATCGTGTCCAGAACAAGATCTAAAATAGGAACTATAAAGAAATAACATCATTTCTTAGCGTGATTAATCTCTGCTTAGAGCAAGCAAATATCCCAATAGTGAGATGCCAGAAAATAGCTCGGGACTTACAATCCTGGTGATATTTCGAAATAGCTTAAATAATGACTTATACAAAGTTAAAACATTCAGAGTGAAAGGATTTTTCCCGAGACTTGCTGAAAGTATCCTTTAACATAAGGTTCTCGGTAAGATCTGTGTCAGGAACCCTGATAATGTAGTACTCCTGATTTAAAAATATACTACCCATGAAAAATGACAAGTCTAAACATAACTCAACGC
The DNA here is from genome assembly GCA_963585895.1 of Sepioteuthis lessoniana. Taxonomy (NCBI): domain Eukaryota; kingdom Metazoa; phylum Mollusca; class Cephalopoda; order Myopsida; family Loliginidae; genus Sepioteuthis; species Sepioteuthis lessoniana. The sequence goes on from OY757933.1 coordinate 16,386,044, forward strand.
GGGAAAGAAACAGTTTTGGGGTGTCATGATCAACAAGTATTACCTTGAAAGCCAACGAAGGAGTCCGATTGTCATTCTGCGAATGTTAGCCGCTCTTTTTCAGGTACACAAGCGAAGAATAAACCAATCACTCAAATCATAGACTTCAGCGATGAAAATGGACCAAGGAAGATATCTAACTAGCTTTTTAATGTTATTTTAGGAGTAATAAAAAAATTTAGTATCATTTTCTTATAAAAAGAACATGACAGTAAAATGCCAAATGTGCAATATAAGGGGATTATGTTTTAGGAGCCTTTAGTATGCAATTTTAAACAGTAAGTTCGGCAGGTTCTTAGCTCGGATACGGATTTAAAAAGATATACAGACGACAACATTTTAGAAGCAAATTTTATACAAACAAAGCAAGTAATAAAATATAAAAAGGATAAAGCGTTGCAAAATGTGGTGTAATTTGCGGGATTTATCTGAGAGAAAATGTCCGGAAAAAGTTCTTTGGATTTAAGTAAATTTGAGGTTTCATGGTTTCATTGAAGTGTAGGTTGAATTTTCAGCTTTTGGTTGAGTTTCAGTACTGTTTTTTTTTTTTTCGGTTGACTTTTAGTTGAATTTCTCTGATATCCTCTGGCCTATTTGAAGACTTTTTGTCTGTTCAAGAAGCGAACGATGAAACTAATCTGCTGCTTGCCGATTTCCTAATGAAGATTTGTATTAGCTTCTGATGAATGCTGAGAGGCAGTTTTTGGTGCCTTATTATCAAGGATCACACCTCCCTTCTCTACTCTGGCCAAAATTAAGAGCCACACGTGGTCGGTTTTGTTGTCTTTTTAGAAATACATTTTTGTAATAACCCCACAAAATGAGGATATAGATAAAGAATGGTGAAGATTTGGATGGAGTTAGCTAGATTTGAAACAACCAACCAAAGGCTCAGTAACCAAGTTAGGTCAATAGTTAAGAAAGGCTTGTTTTCTGACCTTGAAATATTGGAAATACCCTCTGAAAATACATTGGGAAACATTTCAACATACTACTACTATAGTAACCGAGACGCTAATTGCAGAAATGCCAGAAATTTCCAACCAAAGGCAAACACGAAGTGATAACAATCGAGGGACCCCACTCCAAACACAATAGAAAAAACACTAACCCAGGAAGCAAAAATGGATGTAAAGATTATAAAGAAAATAAATTTCTTAGAAGAAAACTGCATTGCCTTCTCTCAGGAACCAAGACTGGAAAACATTCAAAGCTGGAACTGAAAAAAATAAACGACTTATTACCAAATATACCAACGTACAATATTACGGACCTCAACAATTTAATCCATGCAGAAGCAAAACTTATCTGTGAAAAAGTTAGGATACCCCTGAAGAAAAAGAACACGATGGCAAAACCACAATGGGAAATTAGGTTGGAAAAACATAAGAAATCGTAGACAACAAAGGTGGTAAGGCATGAAAAATATGAATTGTTAGCACAAAGAAGAAAAAGCAAAACAACTACAACACAACTACAACAAAAGATACAACACAAAGAGACAAATCAGAAGGTACTACTTAAAGAATGAAAACTAAAAATACACATTGACAGGAGAAAATAATTTAGACAAAACAGAACATTCATAAAAACAATGAAAGAAAATTCGATCAAGTTGGGTAGGAAGTACAAAGACAATCCGACAATCAGATGCAAGGTAGGCAAAATGATTTTTGAGCAAAATATAGGAACAGAGGGATCCTAATCTGAAGCATGGAAAAAGAATTGCAAAGTGTCGAAGAAAGCCTTTATGTGAATATACACAATGATTCACCCAAAGCGACACTCAAAAAATACCAAACTGAAAACTCCAGGCTTTGAAAGTATACATGAATTCTGATTTTAAAAAATGAACTTCTAGGAATTGAAAAGATGCTTACAAGAAATAGACATACCCAAAAGGATGACTAAGAAAAAACACCTTGATTCAGAAAGACCCCAAAATGGAACTGCCCTAAACAATAATAGGTTCATATGTTGCCGACCGATCATGTGGAAAATACCAACAGCATAAATTAGGGAGGAAATATACGATTCGTTGATACCGCAAAGGGTCCAGAAAGACTGGCAAGCTCCTATATAATGATCAACATATCCTCGACGAGAGTAAAACAAAACGGAAGAATTTAGTTATGGCGTCAACTGACTATAAAAAGGCTCATGATATGGCCCTCTAAAACTGGATAATACACTCTCTCAAAATGTACAAGATATCTGACGATGTCATAAAACTTATCGTGAAGCCCATGGAAACCTGGAAACTGGAATGGACAGCAGGAGGGAAAAGCTTTTTTGAAGCAAAGATTAAGGGAGTTATATTTCCGGGAGATGCGCTATCTCCATTAATACTTGTAATAAAGATGATGCCACTCAACGAAAGAATAGAACTACTAAATCGAGAAAAAAACAACAGAACACACTGATAAAGAAAACGTATGAATACTCGAGAATACTGGAAACTGACACTATCAAACAAGTAAGGATGAAAAATAAATAAATAAATAAGAATATCTTAAAAGGACGAGGAAACAACTCGAAACCAAACTATATGAAAGGAACCTTATAAAAGGGATAAATACCTTGGCTGCACCTCCTCGTAAGATACTCGGAACCATACTTGAAGTGGACCCGAGAAAAACTTTAAACAAATGGACCAGAAAAAAAGGAAACATATGTCTTACATTCGAGAGATGACGTTAACAGACTATATGTGTAAAGTATGGAAGTAGGAAGAGGACTAGCCATCATTGAAGACAGCGTTGATGCATGGAAACAGTGACTCGAAGACAACTTAGAAAAGCGCTGAAAAGCCACTAAAAACAATACTGATAACACGAGGATCAACAGAACGAAAAGAACCAGAAAACAAAAATGGGAAGAAATTCAACTTTATGGACGTTTTAAGCGATTAACAAGCGACATCTCACTCGAGAAAACGTAGACTTGACTAAAAAAAAACAATTCTTAAGGCAGAAACAGCACCTCTTCTGATAGCAAATCAAAACAGCGTCATATGGACCATTCATATAAAAACAAGAATAGATAAAACCCAACAAAACAGCAGATGAAGTTAATGTGGTGATTCTATTTACCATCCCCTCCGCTTGGGCAGGATATGACACAAGGTCAATTTTTTTATAGCAGAGTTTAACAGGTTTGAATTCAGAGTTTTCCTTCTCCTAGACTAGCTGCCTTACCAAGGCTGAAGAACCCAGTCTGTCCTACTATTTACCCATAGCTGGAGGAAGAATAATTGGATTCATACCTTTCCCAAATGTATTAGTGCTATGTGAAATGCAATCAGTCTCGTCCAGGTTTTGAACTCGTGTGGCCTTGTCCATTTCCTACGACGATAACCATTACACCCCGGACACCTCCAAAGTTAATGTAGTGATAGACACGAAATGATCAATCTCATAATAAGTGAATGTAGCAAATTAGCACTGAATGCGTATAAGACTTGACACGATGTGATGGTTAAGGTGATCTACTGATAATTGTGAAGATGTTTATGTTTGAACATAAGAACAAATGGTATATGCACAACCCTAATCTGTCCTAGAGAATGAAATGCACAAACTCCTCTGGGATTTTGTGACACAACCAGATCACCTAATCTTGGCCAGATGACCAGACCGCGTAATAATAACTGGTTTGAAGAAATTAAAAAATGAGTTAATAATAACAACAACAACAACAACAACAACAGCAACAGTAATAATAATAATAATAATAATAATAAAGATCACTTAATCCCAGTCAGAAAACCAGGCCTATTGATAATCAACAAAAAGAAAGAAAAAAAGAGAAAAATTAAAAAGGAGAACCTGCTTTAATGTGGCATTTGCCTTTATCGTAAAAATCAAAGAAAACTTCAAGAGAGACAAGAACTTGATATTTGCTAGAGAAATAGAAATATGTGGAACATGAGAGAAATGAAGATACCATTTGTAATTGGCGCTCTTGGAGTAGTTCCCAAAATCATGGAAAGGGGACCGGAAAAGTTGGAAATTGGAAGACGAAGCGATACCATCGAGATTTGATCAGTCAGAATTCTGAAAAGAGTCCAGGGGAACTGAGGAGACTTCCGCTCATTTAGAATCCATTGAATGACCACCGGCTTACGCTTGTGGGAAAAACACGCAATAGGCTTTCGGTGTCTCACAATACATGGGATCCATGTGACTACTGATAACTCTACTTATAATAATGGTATTTTCTTATTTCAGATTCAAAATAATACAATATCACAACGATGAATCCTTGATCATAATTCCTTGGACACGAGAGGAAATTATTTCGCATCACTACTTAATTCGAGACAAAATAAATCAAAACTGTCTCAAAATAGATGCAACTCATTAATATGATAATGATTTATTCTTGAGGTAAGAAACTCAAAAAAAGATTACATGTCCTGGAAATTGATGTAATAACAATTTAAAAAAAAACATTAATTTGATGTCTTTCGCTCAAAGGAAGCATTTTTACAGGACGTGTTCCGAATGACCACCATTGCTCTTGTCTCAGTAATGAAACGTTACCATTTTGAAACACCCTGTATAATAAGGGTCAGTGAAGGGTTTATTACTGAGGGTCAAAACCGTTTTAGACTAAATCAAAAGAGCTGGTTCTAAAGCAGAGCATTTTATTGTTCTCGCCGGTTATGAATTTATTAAGTGCACATCATATATCACTGGTAAAACTGTAAGCTGTCCTCTTTCAAATTAGATTCGATTTGGAATGGTTTGGTTTTATGGCATATCAAACATTGTAGGTTATTTAATGCCAAATCGATTTTTATACCTATAAACAAATCTATTTCAAACAATTCAGTTTAGCATATTTAAACGGTTTTGTTCTATTTGACCCATAAATAGAACCTTATCAGGTGCTACCACTCCGCGCCAGAGTGGACGTGAGGGCGATGGCAATGAAGGGGTATTTCGCATTCTCCAAAGCTGCAGCATCGCAGGAGCTTTATCATCTAATTGTTTAGTGTCATATTGAGGACACTTGTTTATGAGTTTTACCCCTCTGGAGAGATGCAGTCGGTGTATTCAGCAGATCCAGCTGACTCAGACATAGGACTCTTGTTGTGTGAGTCTTACTCCTCTGCAGAGATGCAGTCAGTATATTCTACAGCTCCACCTGACTGAGCCACTTTCCTCTTAGTAATTTCGAACTCGGCTGCGTTAAGAACACCGTAAAAGCCATTAGATCATTGTAGATTCTAATACCTAGAAATAACATTTGGTGCTTAGAAAAGTGATACAAACTGAAAAAAGTATTTTATTTGCACCCGATGTAAAATAATTGATGTCTGACAGCAAGTTCAGAGGTCAACTTCAGCTGGCGGGATGGGTTCATTCCTGTTAACGGTACAGATCTTTTTCAGTTTTTGTGGAGTTGAAAATGATGTTTATTTAATAAACCATAAGCAAATAATCCAACAAGAAGTGAAGAGGGTTTTCTTTGTCATCTCTATCTTTTTCCCTCTAATCTAGCCAAGATGATTGATATTTCGCCAAGAAATTTCGGTGATGAAAATCCTGATACCAAGGAGGATTCAATCCAGGTAAATTTGAAGATTACTGCTGGATTCTACAGCAGGAGATCAGCACCGTTCATGAATGTAAGAATAAATGTTTTAAACATTTTTAACTCAATTGATCAGCGATTAAATTGAATATATCCATATTTACCGACCCCTCCGCTCGGCCAAGATATGACACAAGGTCAATTTTTAAGCGGAGTTTATCAGGTTTGAATTCAGAGTTTTCCTTCTCCTAGACTAGCTGCCTTACCTAGGCTGAAGAACCTAGTCTGCCCAACTATTTACCCATAGCTGGAGGGAGAATAACTGCATTCATACCTTTCCCAAGGGTATTAGTGTCATGTGAAATGCAATCAGTCTCGTCCAGGATTTGAACTCGTGTCGCCGTGTCCATTTCCTACGACGATAACCATTACACCATAGGCACCTCCTAAATTGAATATATCAAAAGCATACGTTTTGTTGCTCAGTATAAACGTTAATTGAATGTAATTTAATAGAGTTTTCTAGGTTTTTGAAAATATCGTAGTTGTAATATTTTTCTCAGCTGTTTGTATTGGGTTAATGGGAAAAGATTTTTGTAATTTTCTCAGAGAACAGGCATATTGTTGAGAAAAGAAGGTGTGACCCCATATAACTGTTGGTCAAAACTGTGTTATGGATTTTAAAGCTGATTAGAGCGACAGTTATGAGCTGACGATGTTGGTATATTGCTTTTAACTTGGTTTGAACTAGAGATTTGGGACGTATTTTCGAAGTGGGAATAGATTTGAATTATGAAAAATGTAGTGGGTGGAACGATAAAATTGTCGCCCTAGAAAAGACGACATGATTCCATTTCCCTTTTATGAAAACCAGTTTTCTTTTTTTTTTTTTTTTTCTGTTGCAGACCATCTACTAGTTGGCCAGTTGTGTACAAATCCCAAGAGCGATAGGAACCTTCTATCATGCCTGAATGTGACCCAATGCTCAACGAGCGAGATCGGAGATGCGCCGCTGTACAACTCATGCTCTCTACCGATCCAAGTTATGACAACAGGACCATTGCCAACACCCTCAAAATGCAAATCCGGACGCTTCAACGTGCCCAGGGTGATGAAAACAAAGTTTCTGGCAACGGTTATCGTCTTTGGTGTGGTTTCAAGGGCCACATCATGCCACCTCACATCTTCGAAGTCGGCTTGAAAGTCAACACCAAAGTGTACCTGGATGTGCTGAAAAGTGTGGTGATCCCCTGGTACAATCAGGTGGCCGGTGGCAGACCCTGGGTGCGGCAGCAGGACTCGGTGCCGGCCCACAAGTCCAAAGAGACCAAGGTTTGGCTTCAGAAGGAGTGCTACGGCTTTGTACCCTTCTTTCACTGGCCCCCTTACTCCCCCGACCTGAACCCATTGGACCACTTCGTTAGGTCATACGTCAAGAACATCACCAACATGACCTCCCACAACACCAAAGCCAGCCTGATCACCGCCATCCGCCGAGTATTCGCCGAGCTCCCGTCGGCGCTTGTGGAAAAGGTATGCTCTCAGTTCCAGATCCGTATCGAGGCGGTGATTGAAATTGAAGGCGGCTAAATTGAATAGATGTCAGCTCTACTACATAATCAAGTCATCTGAATTGATTTTTTCAATAAAAGTTTTAAAATAAAGCTGTAGTGTTGTTTTCTTTAGGACGACAATTTTATCGTTTCACCCTGTACATATAACAGCAGAATTTTTCCTCACGAGTTCAGGTGGCGTTTGGACTGCGGAGAAAACGAATCGACACGTACTCTTGGACAAAGTATACACGTATTTATACCGGTCAGCCGAGAGAGAACAACCCCAACTAACATACTTACGTATTCATGAGAGAATAACTCCAACGTTTCACTAGCTTGCTAAAGTTAACTTTACACCGATACACATATAGTCACCCCAGACCTTATACCCTTTTTGCGTAACTATGGCTGCCATACAATTGTTGTTTGTATTTAACTTGATGTATTGTTTTTTAACTGTTTATATTTAATCACTGGCATCGTTTTTCTTCCGTAGTAGGGATTAACTTATCCAGTTCAGAACATTCGTCAACAGAGGAAATTACAAGAGGTTATCGGTTTGGGAAACTCTTATTTTCTTTGTCCGATAAGAATCACATCACATTCTTAATATCAAGCTTGACAATGGACGAATGAAACTGTGTCTTTGAGACAGTTCGACTGTAAACACCCCACCATTCCAACAGATGTGTCAAGAGTGCAATTTCATACGGGTTTCGAACTGAGTTGGGCGTCTATCAGAAATACAAAGTATTTGGTGTGGAGAAGGTTTAGTTGATAAGTGAATAAGATGATTTTTCCTTATTAAAATACAAATTTTTGAATTCATGCGAATATAAGAATATAATGCTGTGAACTTATTTTCAATTTCAATACAACTACATATAGTATAACCGGCTCATTGGCCCAGTATTCGCCCATGGTCCAAGAGACTGGGGTTCAATCCCAGGTCAAATCATACCAAAGACTTTAAAAATGGTACTTGATACCTCCTTGCTTAACACTCAGCAATATAAGGTACGAATCAAGGGTAAAGTTGAGCAATCCAGGAAAGAGTAGCGCCGTCCCTACACCTCGGTGTAGTAGCGATTGAAAAGTGAGCCATCTGGTCGCCCTCGACTACGATCGCCAACTCTATTTTTACTTTAAATATAGTACACAGAGTAACATTAAAATTAAAATCTTGACGTGATGGCTAAACTCAGTCTTAAAATTTGACTCCAGAGACCTGAAATCTGTTACGAGAATAATTTCCTTTCATGGCTGACGAACAATTTTCTTTCACTGTAATCATTTGTTTGCAAACAGTTATATAGTGTCAAGTATTGGCTTAATAGGTAGAGTGTTCGCCAATGGTCTGGAAGACCTGGGTTCAATCCCAGGTCGCGTCAGATCAAAGTCTTTAAAAATGGTTATTGATATCTTATTGCTTAACACTCAGCAATATAAGGTATGTATCAAGGGCAAAGTGGAGCAATCCAGGGAAAGGAGTAGTGCCTTCCCCTACTCCTCGGTGTAGTAGCTATTGAAAAGGGAGCCTTCTGGTCACCCTTGTCTAAGGTCGCCAACTTTACTTAACTATTCCTATCTAATACAAATAACACCTCTCTTTGACCCATAGATGGGACCCGAACAGTTTTACAATTCCAGATCAGTGGATATGAGAGTAATGAGAATGAAGGTTTCTACACACTCCGCAGATGTTCCGAACATGAATCTTACATGCAATTTAGTGTCATAACTCGGAATCTTCTTTTTCGGCGAGATGCATCCCTCTACTGTGGAATATTTCTTGCATATTCTAAACCTCACCGTCAAGACTTTAAAAACGAATAAAAAAACAACTGCATGAATGATTTAATATGTTCGTTTTGCACGCATATTAATAAGAATGGTAATAAATTGATGCCTTCATATTATAATTAAATACTTTAACTATTTAAGTTCCTTGATTTTCAGCAGTTTTCGTACTTAATTCCCTTGTAGAATAGTTGCTGAAAAGCAAATTCATTTGCAACATTTCGACCGTCTACAGATGATGGATAAAAATGCTTAACAATATAGAAAGCCATAAGTGTGTCATTAACACTTTTGTATATTAAAAAAGGTAGCCTAGTAGTCCTGGTAACATATGCCCTCCTTTTTTATTTTCATTTTTATATTAATCGATATTACGTAACTTAAATAGTATAGCAGCGCTGAATCATAGATGGTTAATCAGAACCATACTGAAAATTAAAAATGCACTTCCTAGAATAAGAGCAATTTCTACATTGAAAGTGGCAAGCAATGTTTTATGCAACTAGACAAAAAATATTAGAACACTCCAACAAAAATGAAGATACATTAATATATGTTCAAAGATGAAATGGATTTTATAGCTACAAAGCAATTATGATGGGAAAGGATTTGTTTATTACTCAAAGTACATGAAACATAATCATTGTCAATCATATAGTAAAGACAACTAAATATGTTATTGCCGTATTCTTCACGTTAGTTTGTGCATAGCGGTATGTTTGCAATTAGTTTTACCCTTGAAAATAACAATGATTGAAATACCGAATATAATCATTGCTCAGTAAAATATAATCTTATTGAAGAAGAAGAAGAAGAAGAAGAAGAAGAAGAAGAAGAAGAAGAAGAAGAAGAAGGTAATAATAATGATAATAATAATAACGTAATAAGGACTAACAATATCAAACCAAGAATAGATACGACGCAACAAAACAGCAGATGTTTTTTATGTGATGAAAGAGACGAAACGATCAATCACATAATAAGCGAATGCAGCAAATTAAAACTGAAAGAATATAAGACTAGGCACGAATGGGTAGGCAAGTTGATATACTGGGAATTGTTCACGAAGTTGAAGGAACAAATGGTATATACACAACCCAGAATCTTTCCTTGATAATGGGACACACAATCTCCTCTGGGATTCTGAGATACAAACGGATCAGCCTGTCTCGGACCGACGACTAGATCTTATCATAGTCAGCCAAAAAAAAAAAAGAGAACTTGCAGAATTGTGGACTTTCCTGACCCGTTGGACCACAGAGAGAAATTAAAAGAATGTGAAAAGAGGGATAAGTACATCGACCTTCATAGGGGATTGACAAAACTGTGAAGCATGAAAGTAACAATTAAACCAATTGTAATTGGTGATCTTGGTACAGTCACCAAAGGATTATTAAAGGGACTGGAGGATTTTGAAATAAGAGGACGTGCAGAGACCATCCAAACTACTGCATTATTGAAATCGGCCAGTATACTGTCCAGGAGACTTGAGGAGACTCGTTGCCACTCAAACTCCAGTGAAAGACCATCAGCTTACGATGGTGAGAAAAACTCTCAAAAGAGAACAGATAATTACGTGAACGTTGCAAAAATCCGTAAAAAGCTTTGAAACTCGAAGGTAATAGTGACTGAAATACCAATGACTTCTGTTTACTTAGGAGTGACAACACTGATGACAATATCCGGAGGTGGCACCTGAAGGTGTATGATGATGATGATGATGAAAAAGCTTTTTAAACTTGAAGCTAACAGCGATACCAATCGTTTTTGACAGTCATTGAAAAAGTCCCTAAGAATCTGGAATAGTCACTTAGAACTTGGAAAAGAGTCGACACCAACAGGACATTTGGTAAAGAATTGAAACTAACAAGACCAGGGCACTGATAAAATAGGCTAGGATAATTGAAATGGTCCTGAAAACCCGAAGACACTTGCTGTAACTTAGACTGCCACGGAAGAATACCTGCGAATGCGCGTATGAAAAATTTCCAATGAATAAAAACATGAACAATTTAAAACAATTTTAAAGACTTGCACATGGAGACATTCAAACAATATTAAAGACTTGAATAAATATCTATTTTGCATATGACATCGATTTTGACGGCACTGGTAGGCTATTATTATACCAAGCTGAAAACCCACCCAATTTTCAGATATGCTTGATAAACTGACGAATTATCCTTTCTATTTTTGTCAACAATAAACACAGTTTCCAAAGCAAAGTATGTTTTTTTGGGGGGATGGGGGGAGGGAGAATATGTAAGTAATCAATATCAACAGTTTGATATTCTGAAGATAATTATTTTCTCAACTCATGTAAACCTGAACAAAATAAATAAATAAGAAAAGTTTTCAATGAAGTTCCTTGCGGCCAAATTTAACCTAAATAAGGTATTTGCTCCCCATTTTATCAGTTCCTACAGAATAATATATATATATATATATATATATATATATATATGGGGGTTGAGAACAATGGTGAAGGAATTTACGGCTGCCGCTCGCATAATGCAAAGTTCTTCGAACGAATTAAGCACTCTGGTATCCGGTTACTTATAAAATGTAAACAAACGAACGCTACTACTTGATACCTTACAATTCCCTAGCTGACGTGGTACGCTTGTTGGCCGAGATGGGTATTCAAACAGTTCCTCACCCTCCCTATTGTCCAGAGCTTGCTCCCTGTGACTTTTGGTTATTCCCTAAGTTCAGTGGCTGTCGTTATGAGAGAATTGAGGCAATGAAAGAGGCTGTGACGAAGGTGATCGACACGCTCACACAAGAGGACTTCTATGGGGCCTTCATGAAGTTGTTTGAACGATACAACAAGTGCATTACAATCAGAGGAGATTACTTCGAACGGGACAAGAGTTTCATGTGTGTACTATCAATAAAGGTGCCCATGCGAAAAAAAGTCTGGAAACTTATTTAATGATCCTCGTAAATAGGTAAAAAGAGGACTGTTTATAAATATATATTTCTGGAATACGCATATTCTTATTTTTTTTTAGAGAGCTTCATTTCCGTAGATTTTGGTGATAAACGCTAAAAAAAAGTGTCTGACTTGATTGTACTGAATGTTTCACAGTTACTTATACAAAGAAGTGGTCTTTTAGATCTTCCTTGTTGACTTTATTTTTTTCTCTTTTCAAATTATTGCTGAATTCTATGTCAGATTTTGGAACAACATTCAATTTATCATCTTGAAGGAACCAAATTTTATGGTCTTACGTTTTAATCTTTTCTTTCCTATATCTTCGACTCTATATGTAATATAATGGCCGAGAGATTTCGTTTTATATATCTTTGCCTTTCGGTTTAGTTAGGCTGAGAACCTTTCGCTTAGTGCATGGGTTTGTTAGGTGCAACATGAGCGCAGGTGTTCACTCGCGCGCAGAGCAGACGTGTCATTCAGAGATGTCACAATAAAAATCCCTGATAGAGGCTGTGACCAGGGATGTGAGTGACGTCACGCACTGGAAGCGTGGGCTGAGATTTTAAGAAAAAAGTGAGTGAGTCGAGTTTTTGCCTCGGAAGAAGAAGGTTGACTTGCGCGCCGAGGCCTTGCGGCGCGTGTCGCACGTGGTGGGACGGGGCAGATGGAAAAGTCATCGTAGAAAGATTATGCCTCTCTCTTTCTTATGTCAAAAATCTTTTAACTCAAAGGCAATAAAAAGTTTCGTACCTGAACTAAGAAGTCGTAAGTGTTGTTCGTGTTTCGGGATTCCTCTGTTATATATATTTGTGCGTTATGGACATATGAACGTTTTGCGTACCGGTATGAATATATCTATTTCACGTATTCATGTATGGCTATGTAACGTATATATTCAAGCGTATATTGATGTCTTTGTTGTAGTTCCGACAAGCGAAAATAAATATTATTAGTTACAAAATAAGAACAAAGCCATGTCTTGGTTGATGGAGAAGAAGTTATTTTTTGGCGAATTCTTATTACGAAATAAAGGTTTTAAAATTGTTCAAGCAAGATACAAACGGAAGTTTAATTTCAAAATATTTCCAAACACGAGTCAGAATTTCAAGTTAGTCAAAAATTTGAAGTTCATAGCATTTCTGAAGATCCTAGTGTAATAGGTTCCTCACCGTCCAGGCCTCTGGTGACAATCCAAGCTTCCAAGAATCTGAAGCCTGAATCTGTCTAGATGTTTGCAACACATACGATATGAACGGCAGATATGTTCTCAAGATATCTTCATGACATTATTTTCTTCACGTTTAAAACCTTGCGGAACGAGGATTAGTTTCTAAGCTTTTGATAAACGGAAGCTGAATTTACTTTTTCATTTCTTATCGTTGGTCTGTAATTGATCATTTTGTTTGAAAACAGCTTGTTGAAACAGCTTGTATTTCAAAGAAAATTGGAAAACGTCTTTGCATTTCGACGGAAATAATACAATTCCGATAT
>OY757933.1:16404408-16430928 GCA_963585895.1 Sepioteuthis lessoniana
ATAGTATTGGTACTATCTAACTCATAGCCGGGAGGATAAGGAGCTTCATACATTTCCCAAGAATTTATTTTTCATTAATTATCATTACTTGTATAGGTTTTTATTTACAATACTGTATACAGGTTATAAGATGGGCATTATTATGAATAAACAACGCAGATTTTTGTATTTAAATTTAGGATAATTATTCTTTATTTAAAGAAACGTTTATTTGTCTTACCATTTATCTGTTGTAGATCATTACCTTATTTATATTCTGCGTGGCGTTTTAAGGACAGTTTAGTATTCGATTGATGTTCTCAGATATCCACGGAAACTTGAGAGGGTGTCCTGGTGGAGTAATGGTTAAAGCTCTGGAGTGTGGAATCGTAGTCAGCGAATTCAAACTTCATTCGCGTTATTAGGTTCTTTTTCAGACAAATACCCTTGGGAAAGGCATATGAATCCCCTTATCCACCCAGTTATGGGTTAAATAGTACCACTACTGTACTTCTTAATGGATTGATTTGGCATTAAATAACCCCAGAACATTGATATGACATTAAACAACAAACAAAACAAACTGAACGAAAACGTGAAAATTAATCAATTTTCTTAGGAATTTCTGGGATTATTGATTATATATAACCAATTCAAATATATTTGGGTTGTTCAATGTATTTTAAGTTTCATCAGATTTTAGTTTTGTATCAGTTTTTAGCGTTTAAATTCTATATTTTATTGTGTTTCAAAATAACCATGTAATTTTAATAAATATAGTTTTTGTTTGGTTTCTTTTTTTAATGGTATATTAACGGCATATATATATATATATATATATATATATATATATGGTTTCTTTTTTAATGGCATATCAACGGCAAATATATATATATATATATATATATATATATATATATATATATATATATATATATGCCGTTGATATGCCATTAAAAAAAAGAAACCAAACCAAAACTATATTTATTAAAATTATATGGTTAGAGGCGCGCTTAGCGTAACAGTTATTCATTTATCTATTGAACATCCGACGCTGCAGGAAAGTGACATGTGTTCAATTCAATATGAGTACCCGACGGGAACCAATGATCCCGTGTGATGTTCAACAAATAGTTCAGCTTCGTTGACATTACAATTTTTGGATGATGCAGAAGATTCTTCCTCTAGTGAGGGTCCTCCGGGAGCTCATTAATTCTCACCCTACCGTACACAACAAGTTATAATCTTTATAATTGTTAAAAATATAACTACAAATTACAGATTAACTTCTGCTAAACTGCTTACCGTACACAGGCTAAAAAACAACCAGCCCTTATCCATAGTTTGTCGGTGGGAGGAGAAAAAATGGATTCTCATTTTTTCCAAGGGCATTAACACCAAGTGAAACTCAAACGATCTTTTTTAGAGCTTGATTTCAAATCACTGAGTTCGATCCCAACAACAATATCAATCACACCACATTCAATTATTTTCTTTTTAATTTCTAAATATTTTTCCTCTCTTTTGTGGGAGAAGGCATCGCCATTACTGAGTTCCTTTAATTTCATCCTCTTTAGTTCCCAAATTCAGAATCTCGTAGTTATTTAACAAACACCTCAGCCATGGCCAGAATGTGACAAAAGGTCAAATCTTAAGTAGGTTAAAGCTGATTAGAATACAGAGATTTCCTTCTCCTAGATTGGTTGTATAACCCAATGGTAAAGACCGAGCCTGACCTACAATTTACCTATACCTTGAAGAAAGCAGATTGATTCATTTCTTTCCAAAGGGCATTACCACGAGGGGAAAAGCAAAAGAAAATCAACCAGGGTTTGAACACGTGTCACAAACATTTACGCTAAGCTTGCCTACTCCGAATTTTGATTTCTTGTGATGTCTGTAATTTGCAGTTTGAAGGTAGGATACTTCATAACGTGGACGAAATGATTGAAAATATGTCGAAGCAACTTGTAGCTATCAGAAAAGAAAATTTTACACTGTTTTGAAAAGTGGAAAAGGCCTCTGGAATAATTTATTCCATAAGCTACTTTCTAGTCCAAAATTCACATGAAAATCGTCCATCTAAGAAATTAGAATGACTTACGGCTATTGGTATTCTGTTCATAACTTTCAAAGATGTACTGTGGGATTTCTAAAGGTCAAGCGTCTAAAGATTAATTCCTCATAGCAAACAGGGATTAAACGTGGCTAAAATGCGGTCAGTTCAAGTCATAAGTTTTGCAGACTGGACAGAGTAGTAACAAATCAATACTTTCTGCCTGAGCCAATCTTCAACGAGGCAGATAAACACGTCTGAATGATTCATGGCTGCTTTAAATGTTAAAGCCATGTTTTATTATTGAATGCCTGTCACCTCTTTTCTAGTGTTTATAGAATTCTGCAGACAATGACTTATCAACTGGTTTATTTATTTCTTTTTAGTATATCAGACATTTTCAAAAAGTATCAAGACTAAAGGTGTAGTTACCGAGATTTAGATGTACAACAAATGAAAAGTTAACGCAATATTATTAAGGGATACCGAGATGCGAAATCATAGTTTTGTTTCTTTGTTTAATGGAATATCAACCTTTATGGGTTTTGTAATGTCCGGGCTGTCCCTATAGAAGGACAGTTGTTGAACCATTTAATTCATACCTTGAGGTTTCATACTTTTCCTGATATTATTAGATCGAATGTACTCGCTGACTGCATTGTCACAGCACAACACTTTAGCCATTACGACACAGAGACTCCAAGAGGGAATATATAAGTAAAAATTTGCTGAATAATCACCAGTAAGTGATATATTATCAACAGAAGCATCATTATCAAAAATGGGTAAAAAAGATTGTTTTTGCTCGAGGAAAATAATTAGGGTATGTTCAAATTAATATTGTTATAAAATAGCCGAGGGATTTCGGTTCATGCCTTTGAGTTTAGTTAGGCTGAGAACCTTTCGGCTCAGCACATGGGTTAGTTAGGTACAACATTGAAGCAGGTGTTAACGCGGGTGCGCGCAGGCGGATGGAGGTGTCACTCAGATGTCATAATAGTCCGAGACGATACTGGGTGACAAGGTGCAGGTGACGTCACGCATCGGAAGCGCGCGGAGGTTTGTGTGAGAATTTGAAGAAACGAGAAGGATCGATTTTTGGAGCTCGCCAAATGGGGCCAAATGAATAAGACAGCATAGAAGATTGTGTCTCTCCTCCTTACGTCGAAACCTTTAACTCAAAGTTAATAAAAAGGTTTCGTACCTGAACAAGAAGTCGTTACGTGTTTTCGAATTCCGAGATTCCTATGTTCTATCGTTATGAACATTATATGTCCATTTTGCACATAGCGTTAATTGTGAATATGGTACAATATATCCTTGAAGGAACAGAATGTTAGATTTTTACTGAAAAGAGAAAAATACATTTTTCTAGAAATAAAAACGAATCTATAACAATTGAAGACTTGTTTACTTTATCACTTAATCTATAACATTAAGATCGGATATAAATTAGTTAAAAAGTGGATCACTTAATTTATTGTTCTAATTGGTTTCAACAATTTTTAACAATTTAGGAGAGACAGCTATTTTAAATTATGTTGGGATTTGATCTTTTAAAATTTGCAAGGTAACTCAAATATTATCGTTTGCTTCTCAAAGGGATTTTAAAAAACGGTGACGCCCCAAATGAAAGAGCCAATGGGTCAATGAATGCAACTATACATACGCCAAAATCACAGATTCTCGAACCTTTTAGTTTGTACTGAAATTAACGCATTTGGTTTGTTTGTTTGTTTGTTTGTTTTTGGGTTATTTTGGCATATCAACACTTGTTGGTTATTTAATGCCAAATCTTTTTAATACATATTATATTTGATTTGTAAACGCCTCATTTGTAGATAACATTTTAAAACGATCCAAATCTCATTTGTTTGCATACAGCTAGGTGACCATGCATATGATTTGTAAGTCAATAGCTTGTTGGTAATCTTATTTTTAAATGAGTCAGAGCTGATGTGTTTGCACACGGATATTATTATTCTTGGTTCACAGTTAAATGGTTCCAAATATTCTAACACGAATTATTATATTTACCATAAATTCTTTGTCTGCACCCACTTAAATGGTTTCAAATATTACTAACATAAACAGTTTTATTGGTACACAGCTAAATCGTTTCAAGAATCACTATATAACATTATCAATTCCATTTACCCATACAGTTAAATAGTTTAAAGTTTGCTAATCAATAGTAATAATTCTATTCAACATTACTTATTCGTTTGCGCCTCAGGTGGTGTAATTGCTTGCAAGCTAGACTTGCAAACCTACACGATAGAGTTCGAGTCTCACTTGGTGTCCCATTCATAAGCTAAGTAAATTACAAAATTACTAATTCGTTAGAACACAGTGAAATTGCTCCAATTATTGTTATATTAGTAGTAAAGTCGGTGACCGAAGTCGAGGGCGACCAGAAGGCTCCCTTTTCAATAGCTATTACACTGAGGTGTAGGGGAGGGCGATACTCCTTTCCCTGGATTGCTCCACTTTACCCTCGACATATACCTTATATTACTGAGTGTTAAGCAAAGAGGTATCAAGTGCCATTTTTAAAGTCTTTGGTATGACGCGGCCTGGGATTGAACCCAGGTCTCCCAGACCATTGGCAATCCTTCTACCCACTAGTCCAATAACCGGACATTGGCATGATGGTCAGAATGCTCGCCAATGGCCCGGGAGACCTGGGTTCAATCCCAGGTCGAGTCATACCAAAGACTTTAAAAAGGGTACTTGATACCTCCTTGCTTAACTCTCAGCATGCATTATAAGCTACGTATCAAGGGTAAAGTGGGACTATCCAGTGAAAGGAGTAGCGGCCTCCTCTACAACGTGTTGTAGTAGCTATTGAAAAATGAGCCTTTGGGGTATCCTCGACACCGGTCGCCAACAAATTTTTTTTTTATTGTTGTGTACAATTCAAATAAACAACAATGATTTGCGAACAGACAGTAAATACTCGAAGGATTCTATTTCAAACAATTTGATTTAGCATTGGAAGTCTGTGACTTTGTGTCTGAAAACACGAGTGAGAGATATTGAAGCAAAGGTTGGGACAGGAAGAACCTCAAATATTCGGGTAGGATTGGTTTATCCATCTCACAATAAAGATATACTCACATATATCCGCCGGAACAGCTAGTGACCGCTACCCTTTTCTACACATTTATACGACACTAGTCTCTCCGTTCTCTTTATCTTATTACTAAAATTGAAAGAAATAAGTTGGTTGGTAGGTTTCTTTGTTTAATGGCATATCAACCTTTATAGGTTATTCTAATGCTAAATCTATTCTCCTAGAAGAACAGTAGTGATGCTATTTAACCCATAGCTGGGATGATAGTGGGTTCATACCTTTCCCAAGGGTATTTGCCCGAAAGTGAACGTAATAGTTCGACTGGAGTACGAACTCGCCTACTACGATTCCGTAGTCCAGCGCTTTAACCATTACACCACGAGGACACCCCCTGAGAGAAATAAAGAGAAGAAACAAAGATGATGCTATATTTGGGGTACCTTGTGTTATATTATTTTCTCTCACTGATTAGACATTCAATTCTTTATCATCATCAACATATTCGCCGAATGTATAACACCACATTGTACCATCAAGAAACCTGCTTTTTTAATCCCTGGTTGCTTTTCTATAGATGAACATTAATTTTAGATTCACGACATTTTTTTGTCTGTGCATATTTTTTAATCTTAATTTTATTTATTTACTTGCATTTCTTTAATTTGTTTTACTTTTCCCCAAAGACTATGCAAGACAAATCGTGAGTAAACATTTTTTTATGAAAGATAATTCCTGTGATTCTAAAATGAAAACGGATTTGAATTTCACTTAGGTAAATAAATTGAATATTTTTTCTATTATCTTTTACATCACGTGTGTCTTAAGATCTTGCATGATTTTCTAAATATGTCTTATCTGAAAGAAACATTCTATCTCTTTAATTCTGTTTCCTTTAAGCCGTTTATCCCATCCACAATCATCATTATAAAAGGAAGTCAGTTTTAATAATGTCAGCATGAAATTATATTTTTAAATACAAAAAATCACGATTTTATTATGGCCGACTAGTTACACCCGACCAAGCCGAAACACTACTGCATAGTTTGGAACGAGCAGCCGCAGGCATAGGCCTCTATGTCAATGCACACAAAACGGAATATACGTGCTATAATCAAACGGGGGACATCTGCACTCTAAACGGAACCCCTCTTAAACTAGTTGACAAATTCACTTACCTAGGAAGCAGCGTCACATCAACCGAAAAGGACATCGACACGAGGTTAACGAAAGCATGGACAGCTATCAAGAGGCTATCGATTATATGGAAGTCAGACTTGACCGATAAAATGAAACGCAGTTTCTTCCAGGCAGCGGTCGCATCGATGCTGCTATATGTATGCACTACATGGACTCTAACAAAACGGCTGGAGAAGAAGCTCGACGGCAATTACACAAGAATGCTGCGAGCAATCTTGAACAAGTCCTGGCGGCAACACCTCACAAAACACCAACTGTACGGCCACCTGCCTCCTATCACGAAAACTATTCAAGTTAGACGAACCATACACTGCTGGAGAAGCAGGGACGAACTCATGAGTGATGTACTCTTGTGGACCCCCACACATGGCTGGGCAAAAGCAGGACGGCCTGCACGAACATACATTCAGCAACTATGTGAGGATACGGGATGTTGTCCGGAAGACCTGCTTGAGGCGATGAACGATAGGGAAAAGTGGCGAGAGAGAGTCACGGATATCCGAGCTACCAGCACGACATGATGATGATGATGAGTAGGATTTAAGACGATTACAATCATTTGTATTAAGAAATCTCCAGTGATACAAAGGTTAGATGATAAGCTAATTGATCAATACCAGTAAGGTTTATTTTCACTATGATTCGCATATTTGGCTTGGGTTTCTTTGATTAATGGCATATCAACCTTTGTTGGTCATTTAATGCCAAAGCCATTCTCCTAGAAGAACAGTAGTTGTACTATTTAACCCGTAGCTGGAAGGATAAGTGGGTTCATACCTTTCCCAGGGGTATTTGCCCGAAAGTGAAAGTAACAGCGCGACTGGAGTTCGAACTCGCGTACTACGATTCCGCAGTCCTTTTCTCAATAGAATTAATTTACACAGTTATTTGAATAAAAGTATTCTAATAAAACGCATCTATTTAATTTAATGACATGAATCCAGATCAGCTATAAAACAAAAAGGTAGTATCAGTTAATGTCCCATCTTTTAATCAATTAGATTTGTTTGAAATTGTTCAATTGGATAAGAATGAATCAACCATTCAATTGTATGCAAAATATTATTATTATTATTATTATTATTATTATTAAACAAGATTATTACTAGAAACCATATAACTCCTTGAAAATTATTATTATTTACTTCTTGAGAGTTTTTCACATCAGAGTCAGCTGATAGTCTTTCACTGAAATTTGATTGACAGCAAGTCTCCAAGACTCTTCTCGGTATTCTGACTGTTCTCAACAATGATTTTCCCAGTCTGCTGGGGCTGTAGAATACACCGACTGCTTCTCTGCCGAGGGGTAAGACCCCCCCACCAACGAGTGTACTGGATATGACACTAAACAATCTGATGGTGAGGTTCCAGCAGTGTTGGAGCTTTGGGGAATGCGGAGTACCCCTTCATAGCCATCGCTCCCAGGTCCACTCTGGCCCGGAGTGGTAGCATCTGATAGGGCCCTAAATACAAAGAACAGCATACTTATGCTAAAATGAATTGAGTAAACTGAATAGCTTCAAATAGAAACGTTTTTGACAATTAAACCGTACTTACACTTAAACTGCGTGCTTTTGCTTAGCTGAATTATTTCAAATTGAACTGGTTTTCGACATTAATACTGTATTTACACTTAACTGAATTATTACATATAACTGCTTAAATACTTTAAAATGGAAATGTTTTTAACAATTAAACCGTGTACTTATGCTAAACTGAACTGTTTTCAATAGAACTGATTATTTACATAAAAATTGATTTGGCGTTAAATAACCTACAAAGGTTGATATGCCATAAAACCAAACAAACCAAACCAAACCAAACCAAACCATCAACAATGATGTAGTTTAGATGGTCTCCACTCGTCCTCCAATTCCCAAGTCCTCCAGTCCCTTTAATAGTTCTTCAGTTACTGAACCGAATGCACCAATCACGATTGGTATCATCTTCGCCTTCATATTCCACAGATTTTTTTAATTCCCTAGCAAGGTCGAGGTATTTGTCCTTCTTTTCATTTTCTTTCATTTTTATTCTGTGGTCAGCCGGGACAGCAAAATCTACAATTTTGCAAGTTCACTTTTTTGTTGACTACTATGATGTTTGGTTTTCTGGCTGAGATTAGGTGATCCGTTTACATTTCTCAGTCCCATAGGAGTGTGTGTGTCATTCAGCTGGGTTGGGCATATACTATTTGTTCGTATGGTCAAATTTAAATTTCCTGCACATCTCCCAGTGGATTAACTTGCACACCTAGTCGAATCTAATCTCATACTCCTTCAGTGCTAATTTGCAGCATTAACTTATTTTGTGATTGATGGTTTCGTCCCTATCCACACATAACCTACATTTGCTATTTTATTGTGTCCTACCTATTCTCGCTCTGATTTGGTTGGTTCTTGTGGTGCTGTTTTGTGCTGCTATTAGGAGAGATTCTGTTTCTCTTTTAAAGTTACCTTTTCTTAACAACTAGGTTAAGAAAGGTTCTTCAGCCTTGGTGAGGCAACTAGTCTAGGAGAAGGAAAACTCTGAATTCAAACCTGATAAACTCCGCTTAAAAATTGACCTTGTGTCATATCCTGCCCAAGCGGAGGGGTTGGTAAATAGTACCTTTTCTTAACCACGCCCAAGTTTTATTATTATTATTATTATTATTATTATTATTATTATTATTATTATTCCTTTAGATTTTTTTCACATCAGCGTTAGCTGATGGTTTTTCAATGAAGTTTGAGAAACAGCAAGTCTCCCCAAGCCGGAAAGGATAGACGACAGAACGAATGGCGAGAGAGAGAGTGAGGGAAATCCGAGCTTGATGCATGACATGGTGATGATGATGATGATGTAGGAATTAGATAAGAATACTATATAATATGGAGGATTGAATAGGGAATACTTCACAACATGACAGAATTTAGTTGGAATACAATACAATATGTAGGAATAAAATAAGAATACTATACAACATGTAAGAATTTGGTTGGAATTCTCTACAACATGTAGGAATAAAATAAGAATACTAGACAACATGAAGAAATTTGGTAGGAATACTCTACAACATGTAGGAATAAAATAAGAATACTATACAACATGGAAGAACTCGGTAGGAATACTCTACAACATGTAGGAGTTAAAAAATACTATACAACATGGAAGAATTTGGTAGGAATACTCTACAACATGTAGGAATAAAATAAGAATACTAGACAACATGTAAGAATTTGGTGGGAATACTCTACAACTTGTAGGAATGAAATAAGCATACTATATAACATGAAGAAATTTGGTAGGAATACTCTACAACATGTAGGAATAAAATAAGAATACCATACAACATGGAAGAATTTGGTAGGAATACTCTACAACATGTAGGAGTAAAATAAGAATACCATACAACATGGAAGAATTTGGTGGGAATACTCTACAACATGTTGGAATAAAATAAGAATACTATGCAGCATGTAAGAATTTGGTAGGAATACTCTACAACATGTAGGAATAAAATAAGAATACTATCCAACATGTAAGAATTTGGTGGGAAAACTCTACTACATGTAGGAATGAAATAGGCATAATTTACACTATGAACGAACTTGGTTTGAATAATATACAACGTGTAGGAATTTGGTAAGAATACTGTACGGCATATAGTAATTTGGTATAAATAAATTATCATATGTAGCAATGAAATAATAATACAATTTAACACGTTGGAATTTAATAGGAATACTATTCAACATGTAGGAATTTCGTAGAAATACAATGTAACATGTAGGAATTTGGTAGGATTCTTTACAACATGTAGGCATTAAAAAGGAATACTTTTCATTATGTGAGAAGGAAATAGGAATACTATTCAACGTGTAAGAATTTGCTTGGAATACTATTCAACATGTAAGAATTTGCAAGGAATACTATTCAACATGTAGGAGTTAGCTAGGAATACTTCTTAACATGTGGGGATTATGTTGGAATACTTTACAATATGTGGGAAGGAAATTGAAGTACTATTGAAGGAACACGTAGGAATTTGATAGGAATATTTTAAATCATGCAATAGTGTACAAAAACATTTGTAATACTTGAAATAATAATTGTTTATACAGGGTTGAACGATAAAATTGTCGCTCTAGAAAAGACGACATGATTCCATTTCCGTTTAATAAAAAACGGTTTTCGTTTTTTGTTGCAGACCATCTACTAATTGGCCAGTTGTGTACAAATCCCAAAAGCGATAAGAGCTTTCTATCATGTCTAAAAGTGATACAATGTTCAACGAGCGAGATCGGAGATGCGCCGCTGTACAACGCATGCTCTCTGCCGATCCAAGTTATGACAACAGGACTATTGCCAGCACCCTTAAAATGCAAATCCAGACGGCTCAACGCTTGAGGGCACAACTTAACGCATCGGACGACCCTTTGGAGGTAGTGGAGCGGAATGACACCGCCAGGAAGACCCGGACCAAGGATTCCATCGAAAAGGTCCAGGCAATCATTGAAGAAACTCCCCAGCGGCCTATTCGGCATATTGCCAGAGATTTAGGCTTCTCACACACAACTCTGAATGCATGTGTGAAGGAGGACTTGAAGTGTAGGTCCTACAGGCGCCAGACAAGCCAGATATTGACTGAGAAGACAAAGAACCTCAGGCTAATCAAGTCCGTCACCCCCCTCCTCCCCCGACCTGAACCTGCTGGACTGCTTCGTTTGGTCATACGTCTAGAACATCACCAACATGACCTCCCACAACACCAAAGCCAGCCTGATCGCCGCCATCCGCCGAGTACCAACCGAACTCCCACCGGCGCTTGTGGAGAAGGCATGCTCCCAATTCCGGATCCGTATCAAGGTGGTGATTGAGGTTGAAGGGGAATTCATTGAATAGATGTCAGCTCTACTACATAATCAAGTTACCTGAATTGATTTTTTAAATAAAAGTTTTAAAATTATGCTGTAGCGTTTTTTTTTTGTTTTTTTAGGACGACAATTTTATCGTTTCACCTTGTAAATGATTATTATCAGTCACTTGGGACGACATAGTTGCTTTGAAAAAAGATTGAACTTGACATACCGTAAAACCCACCCACCAATCAAACTAGTGATTATGACTAACCAGAATAGATTTAGATTGATATCATGATAGACTACATATTCACATCCAAAATATTGACATCAAATCTTTCTTTCTCTTTATTATCACGTTTTTCTACAACTCCTTTTCTTCCTCATCATTCTCTTTATCTTGATTCATCATCATTATCATCATTTTTGTCATTGTCATCATTGCATTGTTTTAAATGTTTGAAATTTATGATTAAAAAAAAAGCAATCATGGAGAAAGAAAAAAAATGAAATCTTTTGTTTTTCACGGAAGATAATTCATCTTTTATGATGAAAAGGTTCTTTTATTCATTGAATATAAAGACTTTTAAAAAATTATTTTTCCAAGTATTTCTCGAAAGCAAAGATAGAAAATAAGCAAATCCGCTTTGTGATTCCAATGAAGAAAAGAGAAAATATTTCAATATCTCTTATAGGTGCATTCTTTGCAATGACAGACTGTTTCTATTTTCATTATTTGTTGATACTCTAATTTACTTGTAATTAACAAAACTGTGTATGAGTTTTGTTGCCTGTGGTGAATAGAGAAGCTTGTTATTTTTTTTCATTAAAACAAACATAATTACATTTCGATTTTTGAACTATTTGTGAAATATCCAGAAATTGTTAAATCAATAAGTAAAATGATATCCTAAATATTTATATTCAAAATAAAGAGAGAAAACATTAAGAATGCTCTGAAATTAATATTAACTTAATAAGAAAAGATATTGGAATAGGATTATAATAACGATATTTAAGTTGTTTGAAAAAGATTCATTTTTGTCTGAGAAGAATTAAACGAAAGCCGTTCTGGCTTGGATATAAGAATTCACTGATTTGATTCAATTGTATTGGGTGTTTGAAAGCATTTGATATCAGTAGAAATATTAATATCTGAGAAACTAAACAGTTTTGGCTAATGAAATTAAATAGGTTAAATGATGAGCAAAATAAGACGTATTCCTCAGATCTTAAATGAGACATTCAAAGGTATTTGAATTTCATGACTAGTTCTTTTTTCAATATGTTCATCACCTGTGACACGATACACGTCAAGTCGTGAGTTCAGCTACTGCCAAACACACTTGACAATCCCTTCCGATACTGGTAGTCGTCCAGAACTATTTGCCTGGTGCAAACAGCTTTCCTCTTTGAACTTTTTGTGCCATGTCCAAACCTACATTACATTACTTGCATCTTTAATGAAGTCTCTCACTAATGCACGCTACAAGAAATTGTTCGACTGTAGTAAATTACATAAAATGCCTTGCTTTTCCATTAAATGGCATTTCAATACCCGAACGAAAACACAAGAAAAATAAAACTTAGACATAAAATTTTGGATTTGTTCTTACACAATCTGTTGAAATTAGTTTGATTTGGATTCTTTGTTTAATGGCTTATCAATATTCATTTAAAATTTTTTTAAATGGTTTTAATTTTCCAGGGAATAGCATTTCAATACTTCCAAATAAAATAAAAAAGGATAATACAATATATTTTTTTTTCATCATACAACGTGTGAAAGCACGTGCGATACTCTGTCCTCATCAGCTGCCAACCAGGGTGATAACACAGTTTCGGTAGCTCAAGGCGGTATTGTCACTCTTGGCGCTACCAAGCAGCTTTTGCTACCGGCAAAATACAATATATACGATAATACGATCTATAAAAGTAGGATTAATTTGACTTTGTTTTGGTTGGGTTTTATGGCATATCAACCACTGTAGGGTATCTAAAGCCAAATCTTCTTTATACATATGATTTGTAAACAAATAGTTGGTTGAAAACATTTTTAAAACGAGCCAGAGCTTATTTATTCGCACCGAGTTATAATGTCATAAATATAGTATAAAAGTCTATAAAAGTTAATAATTTGTAGATGGTCTGATTTTTAAAGACCAGAGTTAATTTGCTTGCACACAGTTAAATATTTCCAGATATTCTAACGCAAATATTTCTATTTCATATGAATGATTCGTTTTTACGCACTTAAATGTAATTTTTTTTAAGTAGAGCAATTATATAATAAAATAAATTTGTTATATATTGACCTACGACCAAGCCGGGCTGTCAAAATAGGAAATGTACCAGTGTAAATAACAGGTGCATCCGCTCGAGGAATAGCAGAGTATAACCTTTACCGTGGATGCGTTGAATGAGTGCAATTTGTGACGCCGACAAGAAGG
Organism: Sepioteuthis lessoniana; assembly: GCA_963585895.1. Classification (NCBI taxonomy): domain Eukaryota; kingdom Metazoa; phylum Mollusca; class Cephalopoda; order Myopsida; family Loliginidae; genus Sepioteuthis; species Sepioteuthis lessoniana. Next base: position 16,418,008 of record OY757933.1, read on the forward strand.
TGGACCTTGAACTATTATATAACTCAGTGCACAGGAAATTCAATCAGTTGGATATAAGATACGGTAGAGAAAGCCAGCACCCCGCAGAGTGGGCCTTCAGGTCCCCGATTGATCTGGTACAGTTGGGAATCAGACGAGTTAGAGATAAGATGCTGGATAGAGGAACATGTCCCAGAGAGGCTGGGCCCCCAGGCCCCCGGTTGAGCAGCTCAGGAGAACGGAAAAGAAACGTGGTTATGGCCAATAGAGTGGGGGTCAATATGTCGCAGTTCTGTTCGGTCTCCAACTCCCTCTCACACATAACACTTTCAAATAAAGTGAGAGGTGTATTTTTCTAAGAAATGTGTCGCTCGTCTTTATTGCATCGTCGTTATGATTCTGCATGCATATGTAGATGTATATGTATTATGTGTTTGTATAGTTGGTCATGGCTATACAACAAATTACCATGACCAGAAAATCTGGCAAACACAGCGTGTGACAAACGGAACAACTGACTTAACTGGTTTCAAATATAGCAATCTAACATAAATAGTTTTATATGCACACGGTTAAATGGTTTTACTCAACCCTATATAACAGCACAAATACAATTAAACATAAGCCATTTGTTAACTCAGAGTATAAATGTCAAACAATTCTATTGACCTTTCGGTAAGATCTTATCAGGTGCCACCACTTCGGGCCAGAATGTCCCTGGGAGCAATGGCAATAAATGTGTAATCCACATTTCCCCAAACTCTGAAATTGGAGTTTCGCCATCAGATGGTTCAATGTCATATCTAGGACACTCGCAGGATGGGATCTTACCCCTCTCCAGAGATACCGTTGATGTATTCTACAACACAAGCCGATTTGGCTAAGAAGTTCAATGCATACACATAAAAATTGAAATCACTTGAACGATAATTGTTCACGTTATTAGATTACGAAATACCAATTACACACACCTTTAGAGTATTCGGAATGCTGTCTTCATCTTTATTGTTACATCCATAAGGTTTCGGTCGATGCTTTCTTCGGCCTTCTTCGGGTATTTCATGTCGAACTCGGGATCCTCCACGGAACCTTGAACAGAACTCTATATTTAATCCATGAGGGTAGCTTGTTCTAATTCTCGGTACATGTGTTAAGCTATTGTAAGTATTCCATATTTTTTTTACTTGTATTCAATGCAACATCCAGATGATTTCACTTAGAAGTTCATAGAGTTAAAGTAAAATTTCAATATCAGTTAAGGTAAAAATCATACATAATATTAATCAGTAATAATTACGGATGGGCGCTGTCGTCAATCAGTGAAGGTGTCACGAGACCAGCGCGTGCGAGCAGAATGACCTGCAAAGTTAGACGTAATTTTAAAATAATCAGAGATGTATTATCACGTGTTTCACTTGTGACATCGAACATTCGCGTATCTTCGATTTGTTCTCCAAAATCTCTATATAAGAAAACAAGTAACGAGATTTTGGCAGAGTTGAAGGCAGTTTTCAAAACGGGTGCGTTAAAGGTTCCGGAGGCCCCGACCCGTCCTACCCCAGTCTGCTACGACCTATCTGCTATGACAGGCGTGTGTCAAACAGCCAGTTCTCACTCACATCCCGTCACCACCGAGACGAAGAGAGAAGAAGAAGCAAATAAAATGAACTTTTCGAGTTGCAGCGATCATAGCTGAATAATAAACGACTGCTATATTTTCTTCCTTTACCTTCGAGTTTGAGTATTTCTTTGTCTGCAGACTTCTTTCTTTACAGCACAAAACGTTGATCCTATGGTACAATAAGTCATAGTATTCATAAAAACATATGGTTTATAAGTCTCCAAAATTCATTTTGAATCGTCCTGCAGGAGATGTAGCATTAACAGCTGTAGGCGTTTCGTTATCTATCTACCTTTTGAAATCACCTGGACACCAAAATGAGACTAAAATGAAATTGAAGGTCAATTCTAATGTTGACATAAGCTTCACCATCAAAGTTTGCCTTAACTGAAACGTTCTAACTGCTCAAGATAAAAAAAAAAGAAATTTACATTTATCCTATTTACCCAACCCCTCCGCTAGGGCAGGATATGACACAAGATTAATTTTTAAACGGAGTTTAACAGATTTGAATTCAGAGTTTTCCTTCTCCTAGACTAGTTGCCTCACCAAGGCTGAAGAACACATTCTGTCCTACTATCTACCCATAGCTGGAGGGAGAATAATTGGATTCATACCTTCCCCAAGGGTATTAGTCCTATGTGAAATGCAATCAGTCTCGTCCAGGATTTGAATTCGTGTCACCGTGTCCATTTTCTACGACGATAACCGTTACACCACGGGCACCTCATTTACATTTATTGTCCACAAAAATATTTCATATCATCTATTTTTCCAACAGGTGAATAAATAAAAAAGATCATTGAGACTTTCAACACTGGACCAACCTACATATTCCTAACCATGAGAAAAAATATTCTTCAAAATGTCATTCCTTCAGATTTATCAATAGACATCGCAAAGCTTAGTCGAATAGGAAAACGGCTGTCTCTTAATTGGAAATATTTGGAATTCTTTAGATAAAACACCATTTCCCTTGCCACAACCTGCAAGAATAGTGGATTCAGTAACATGTGATATTAACTACCTAACCTTAAGTCTGGAAGCATTGCAAAGTCAAGGTTGATTCAAATCTCGTAGCAACATTATTGGTGCTCTAGGTTTGACTTCAATTCTTGGGAAATAGTTCTGGTGGTTTCAATGGATTTAGAAACCAATTTAAGTAGTTAGTCTCCTCATCTTGATCAATAATACTATTAAAAGATTTATGATTATTTTGTTTAAATTAACTGCAGAAGATCATTCACTTCATTCAGAGTAAAATTGTATTTAATCTGCAAACGTAAATCAAAAAATAGTTCTGGTGGTTTCAATGGATTTAGAAACCCATTTAAGTAGTTAGTCATCTTGATCAATAATACTATTAAAAGATTTATGATTATTTTGTTTAAATTAACTGCAGAAGATAAGTCACTTCATTTAGAGTAAAATTGTATTTCATCTGCAAACGTAAGTCCAGAAAGTTAAACTCTTCCTTTTTCATTACCAATTCAATCAATCGTTAAACATTTGTTTACACGTTGTAATATTATGAAAAATTTCAATTTCAAACGATTCAATTTAGCACAAGTCAAAGTTAAAAGCTTCCACGTAATATTTCACTAATATCAATCATTTACTTACACCGGGCCATTGGCCAAATGAATAGATGTTTGCCAATGGGCTGGGAGACCATGGTTCAAGACGAGTCATACCAAAAAATCAAAAAATGGTATTTGATACCGCCTTGCTTAACACTCAGCATTATAACGTAAGGATCGATGGTAAAGTAGTTCAATCCAGAGGAAGGTGTAGCGCCGTCCTCTACACCTTGGTGTAATACCTATTGAAAAGGGGACATCTGGGTCACCCTCGACTACGGTCGTCAGCTTTACTGATTTACAGACAGTAAAATGATAAAACAGTATAGTTTCAAACAATTCAATAAATATGAGTCAAAGTTAAATCGATCAATTATTGCTATGAATCATTAATATCAGTCATTTATTCACACACAGTTAAATGATTAGACAGTTTAATTTCAACCAATTTAATTAAGCATACGTCAACAAAGTTAAATGGTTCCTTGTATTGCTATCTATAACTAACAATTCTTTAAACATCAGTCGGTTGCTTATACACAATTATATGTTCAAACAGTTATTGTTTAAACCATCCGATTTAGCATAAGTTATTTGTTTGCATACTGTTTAAATGTCAAACAGTTCCATTTGACCCATGAATAGGACCATATCAGGCGCAAACTTTCCGGAACAGACTGGACTTGAGAGTGTTCGGAATGAATGTGTATTCCGCATGCGCCAATGCTCAAATATTACTGAAGTGTCATCATCAGATTGTTTAGTGTCATATCCAGGATACTCATTGGAGGTTCTTTCTCCTCTGAAGAAATGCCCTCAGTCTATTCTTCAGTTCCAGCCGACTGCGTTAAACATTTTTGTGGCAAACTAGTTTTTTCGTGGGTTCCAGAAAGATTGGTACTCATGTTAGTAAAAATCCATTTTGAAAAATCTTGCCTAACAGATAATTTAATGTAAACATGGATCTCATCGGCGTTTGTGCCTTGTATATCAGCCGTTTTAATACAGAACTTTTTTTAATAAAAAAATATTTTTATTCGTAATATTTTGTAAAATACATGCGATTGAATGCATCTTCAAGGATGTTCTTTGATTCTTTAAAAACAATTACCGACGCCGACTACGCCGATGACATAGCGATACTGGCAAATACACCCAACCAAGCCGAAACACTACTGCATAGTTTGGAATGAGCAGCTGCAGGCATATGCCTCTATGTCAATGCACACAAAATGGAATATATGGGCTATAATCAAACGGGGGACATCTGCACTCTAGACGGAACCCCTCTTAAACTAGAAGACAAATTCACTTACCTAGGAAGTAGCGTCGAATCAACCGAAAAAGACATCGACACGAGGTTAACGAAAGCATGGACAGCTATCAATAGCCTATCGATTATATGGAAATTAGACCTAACTGATAAAATGAAACGCAGTTTCTTCCAGGCAGCGGTCGCATCGATACTGCTATATGGATGCACTAAATGGACTCTAACAAAACGGCTGGAGAAGAAGCTAGACGGCAATTACACAAGAATGCTGCGAGCAATCTTGAACAAGTCCTGGCGGCAAGACACCAACTGTACGGCCACCTGCCTCCTATCACGAAAACTATTCAAGTTAGACGAACCAGACATGCAGGACACTGCTGGAGAAGCAGGGACGAGCTCATAAGTGATGTACTCTTATGGACTCCCACACATGGCCGTGCAAAAGCAGGACGACCAGCACGAACATACATTCAGCAACTATGTGAGTATACAGGATGTTGTCCAGAAGACCTACCTGAGGCGATGAACGATAGGGAGGAGTGGCGAGAGAGGGTCAGGGATATCCGTGCTACCAGCACGACATGATGATGATGATGATTGTTAAATGATAAAGTAATTAATGGATATCAAAATATGAATACTACTATATATAAGAAAAGTTAAGAATTTCAGTTCCGAAACTTGGCTTATTTAATAGTTATTCTTAATCATCATTATGACGTGCGGCTAGCACGGATATCCCTGACCCTCTCTCTCCACGTCTCCCTATCATTCATCGCCTTCGGCAGGTTTTCGGGGTTACATCCCGTATCATCACATAGCTGCTGTATGAATGTTCGGGCTGGTCATCCTGCTTTTGATTGGCCATATGCGGGGGTCCACAGGAGCACATCACTTACCATCTCGTCTTTGCTTCTCCAGCAGTGTCCGGCATGTCTGGTTCGTCTAGCTTGTATAGTTTTCGTGATAGGTGGTAGGTGGCCGTACAGTTGGCGCCGTGTGGGGTGTTGCTGTCAGGACCTGTTCAATATTGCTCGCAACATTCTTGTATAATTGCCGTCGAGCATCTTCTCCAACCGTTTAGTCAGCGTCCAAGTAGTGCATCCATACAGCAGTATCGACAGGATCGCAGCCTGGAAGAAACTGCGTTTCATTTTATCGGTCAGGTTTGATTTCCATATGATCGGAAGCCTATCGATAGCTGACCATGCCTTTGTTAGCCGTGTGTCGATGTCTTTTTCGGTTGATGAGACACTGCTTCCTAGGTAGGTGAATTTGTCAACCAGTTTCAGGGAGGTTCCGTCTAGTGTGGATATGTCGCCTTTCTGATTAAAGCACATAGATTCAGTTTTGTCTGCATTTACATGGACTCCAATGCCTGCAGCGGCTCGTTCCAAACTATGCAGTTATTCTTAATACATCCCACTTTTTTTTAACGAAGAACGACTTTATACAAACACCAACTAATAGTAAAGTAAGTAAAGTTAGCGACCATAGTCGAGGGTGACCCGAAGGCTCCCTTTTCGATAGCTACTACACCAAGGTGTAGGGGAGGGCGCTACTCCATTCCCTGGATTGCTCCACTTTACCCTTGAACCGTACCTTATAATACTGAGCGTTAAGCAAGGTGGTATCAAGTTCCATTTTTAAAGTCTTTGGGATGACTCGACCTGGGATTGAACCCAGGTCTCCCGGGCCATTGGCGAACACTCTAACCGCTGGGCCAATGTATGCATAACAATTTTAAAAATATATATTTTTTGTGCATTCAACTTAATCCAACTTAATCATGGTTTTTATACTTTGAGAAAAAATATCACCAAATTAATTTAAATTTAAATCAATTTAAAAAACAATTTTTTTAAATATGAATTTTAATTTAAAAATTAGGTAAATTTTTAAAGGATTTAAATTGCTTTTTAAATTAATTTTTTAAATATTCTAAAAAAATCAGCCACGTTATTACTTCCCCAGTCGGCTGGTGGTGGTGACGGGGCTGGAGAATACACCGACTGCATCGCTGCAGAAGGGTAAGACCCCCACTAAATGTTGTCCGGATATGACGCAAACATATCTGATGGTGGGGCTTCAGTAATGCTGGAGCTTGGAGAAGCCACACTACCTCTTCATTGATATCGCTTCGCGTGTAACATTACATATGCATAGGAATCACGAAATACGCGAAACCCGACGACTTTCTTGGTTCAGGTACGAAACTTTTATTCCCTTCTTGACTTTTAGGCTTTCCGACACGAGGAGAGAGAGACACAATTTTTACTATGCTGACTGTTCCATCGGACCCGACAACGTGCAGCGCACCGCCTAGACCATAACTGGACTGGCCTCACCTAGGTCCAAAAATCAACTAACTTCGTCCAGCTTCAAATCTCAACTAACTGGGTTTTTTTTCAAAATACCAAAGAATCCCAGCCCATCACTTCCGGGCATGACGCCACTCACATCCCCAGTCACATTTTCGATCCGGGGGTTTTATTATGACATCTGTGATTGTCACATCCTCCCCGCACGCGTGTGAACACCTGCACTCAATGTGTGCACCTAACTAACCCGAATGATAAGATATAACCAACGAAAAATGATAATATAAAAAACTCCTTCCGCAATTATATAACACCAGGTCAACTCTGGCGCGGAACTCTAGAGCCTAAAATGGTCAAAAAGAACTTTTTAATCATTTAATTGGGCATTAACTAATGACTGGTGTTTAAATGAATTGTTTGCGATACATAGCAATACTTGAAAGCATTAAACTACGTGCAAAGAAATTATTAATAGTAAAAAAAAAAACATATTCGTATCAGAAAGAAATAAGTGAAACCATTTGACAGAGAGAAAAATATGTTCTCGGGCTCGTTTAAAAATATTGTCCCAAAAAGAGTTTATATATTTAATGTATATGTATAAAAAGGATTTAGTATTAAATAGCCTAAAATCATTGATATGCCATAGAACCAAACCAAACCAAATCATGTATAGCAAAATATATATGTATAAAAAGGATTTGGAATTATATAACCTAAAATGGTTGATATGCCATAAAACCGAACTAGCCCAAATCATATGTATTTAATACATATGTATAAAGAGGTCTTGGCGTTATATAACCTACAATGGTTGAAGTGCCATAAAACCCAACCAAACCAAATCATATATATTTAATATATATGTATAAAAATGATTTATCTTTGAATAGTCTAATGTGGCTGATATGCCATAGAACCAAACCAAACCAAATCATGTATATTAAAATATAAATGTATAAAAAGGATTTGGCATTAGATAACCTACAATGGTTGATATGCCATAAAACCGAACTAGCCCAAATCATATGTATTTAATACATATGTATAAAGAGGTCTTGGCGTTATATAACCTACAATGGTTGAAGTGCCATAAAACCCAACCAAACCAAATCATATATATTTAATATATATGTAGAAAAATGATTTAGCACTGAATAGTCTACTGTGGCTGATATGCCATAGAACCAAACCAAACCAAATCATGTATATTAAAATATAAATGTATAAAAAGGATTTGGCATTAGATAACCTACAATGGTTGATATGCCATAAAAGCAAACCAAACCAAACCAAAGCAATCATAAAACCAAACTAAACCAAAATAAACACGTTATTTACAAATGTAAACAAATAAGTATCCATAGTTTCTTTATCAATAATACTGTACAAAAATCCTCACATATGAATTGCACCACTTGGACACCTCGGATGGTGTAAGGGTTTGCAAGCTTGACTAGCCACACTTCACGAGTGAGTTCGAGTCTCTTAGGCTGACCTATTTATACGGCCTTGTGCCGTATTTAAGCAAAAAGCTTTGTAAATTACTAAATGGACCATTTTAAAAAAATCCCTCAAATGTCTAATTTTGGGATTTGAATTAATACTTAAATCAATAAAAAGAATTTTAATGTTTTTTTTCAATATTTTGAACTGGTTTTTTTTTTGTTATTTTGTTGTCATTCGCCCATCACTTAAATCATTTTTTATTTGATTCACTTAATAAAGTTACAACTGAGTGATTTTTACATTTTTTATGATAATTCCAAGGAAAAATTAGATTTTGTTTACATTTTCCATTCGTTGATACAAATACCTTCTTTTCTACTTCAAAGGAAAGTTAAATAGAGTACAATATTGCTCTTCTTGTCATACTTTTCTGCCCTATTAATTTTCACAGCGAAATCTTTTAAGGGTGTGGTTAATATTAAAGATAGAATTCAGGTTAAACATTTTTTTAGAATTAAAAATGACTCTAGATTAAACTCTTTACTGACTGATATTTTGTTAATTAATGTAAAAATACTGAATAGATAATAATGAATGATTAGCTTAAAAATGTTTCGTATTTTTCATTAGACGATATTTTTCTATAGAGGCTCGCAAGGAAATCAATATCAACAGAGTGATAAACCTTTATTGAGAATAGATTAACCTAAAAAAAAAAACTCTGATTATTACGCTTTTTAATCACCATTATTTAAAAATAATATGCGAACAAGTCAGTAATAAATCATCACATTTCAAATCAAAAGTCCGTCACTCGTACATGACAATAGCAAGAAGTAACTTTTTTCGTAAATTATTTCAGTTAAGAATTTAAAATCATTTAGGAATACATTTTGTCTCTTCCACCAGCGATTGATAAATAGTTGGGTGGGATGGACCCTTTAGCCTTTGTATAAAAAACACTGAATTCAAACCAACCGTACTTAGCTTAAAATCAACCTGTAATACAATAGCCGAGGGATTTCGGTTCGTGCCTTTAGGTTTAGTTAGGCTGAGAACCTTTCGGCTCAGCATATAGGTTTGATGCAGGTGGTAACGCGTGCGCGCGCACAGAGCGGACATGACACTCAGAGATGTCACAATAGCCTGAGATGATGAAACGGGTGACAAAGTGCGGGTGGCCTCACGCACCGGAAGTGCGCGGAGGATTTGGGGGATTTCGACAAAAGTTAGAGTTGAAACTAGACGCCGAACGAAGAGGTTCGACTTTTGGAAGAAGCCAGCATAAAAAGATTGTGTCCCTCTCCTTATGTTGAAACCTTTAACTCAAAAGTAATAAAAAGGTTTCGTACCTGAACAAGAAGTCGTTACGTGTTTTCGAATTTCGAGATTCCTGTGTTCTACGTTATGTAAATATGTTACCAGCATTCGATGTCCATTTCACACATGACCATATTCGTGTATCTACCTATGGTACAAACCTTGCCAAACATCCTTCTACCAAAGGATAAGTTGGGTGTATCCGGATATAAGAGAAAAATATTTAACGATTATACCTATATATTATTCATAAAGTTAGAATTGAGATGTGTATAGACTTTTAAAACGAGTATACATCGATTAAATATATTTTGTTTTTATCCAGAAAATTAGTTCAAGCTGATCAATAAAGTTTTATAATTATCTTATATCTTTCAATTGTTTTTTTTTTTTTTATCTCTAGCTTGAAATCTGATTAGCAGGGAAAATTATGTTAGTAAGACAAATGATAGGTTATTTTTTATTTAGTTTGGTAATTCTCAATGGTGAGTGACGTCTTTTCTTCAACATAGCTATCCACTGATTTTTGAGACCATCTTTCGTTAAAAGCCACCATATTTTTTTCCACGATGAAAATCTCTACGTCAAAAATTTCCCCTGGGTCCAATAGCTACGCGGATCAAAGTTGATTGCTCAACATGAAACAATTTTTCTATAATAGAAGACAGACAAAGATGCAAGCAGGGTAACTTGAATGATGAATAGATTCATCAATCTGACAAAAAAAAACTAAAGTAAAATAAACAAGGCCATATCTGACCGTCGTCCTGCAAAATAGTTTGAATTTTTTTTTTCAGTTTTATATACTATGAAATATAACCCAAAAAGTCGACTGCCATCAGTTGTTGGTAATTGAAAAGACAAGCTCGTACAGTACGTAGAAAAAGCAGGCGAATATTTTCAGAAGAGATAGATTCATGGACAGATCATCATCATCATCATCATCTTCAGGGCATGATGATAACTTGGGATCCCCTGACTCTCTCGCCATACATCGCTGTCGTTCATTGCTACTGAAAAATCCTCTTGATTACATCCTGTGTCAGATCAGGGTGAAATATTTTATAAGGATGAATACTGAATAATAAAATGCGTTTAAAAACTAAATATCATTTTTATACAATCGAATATTTCTTCGCAAAACATAATCAAGTCAAGCTAAAAGCACTTATGAGAATTAAAGTAACGAAAGAAAGTGGATTGTTCTACTGAGGTCGTTTTAGTAAGATAAATATTTGAGTTACCCGAGTTTAAAAGTAAGCGTAATAATCTGCGAGATGAACTGGTAAGTTCTGCTGAATTTAATTTACTCCAACACTTTCCACTGCTTTAATTTAAAGGTAATCGAATAAATGAAAGGCATTCAACGGATAAGATGATTTTTTCTGAAGGTATCGGCAATAAGAAGCTCAGTTTAAAGTTGCACATTTTTCGAGGGAAATCAGTAAGGACGGGTCTTTCTTGGTTACAGTGACTTCCTTGACAGACAGGAAGTTTTTCTTTTGGTGTGAGTCAGTCTTGTTTACTATCCATTGATTTCCTTTTGGATTCTCGGTAGTCGTGGCAAAACCCATGTTCAGGCTATTTGGGAAGATTTTTTAGTTAAAGCACACTTTTCTCTATTCGTCTTATATTCTTCTGTAAATATACCATTGTTTGTACTGTAAAACTATCAAAAACTTGCTGACAGAACTCTATTTACGCCTAAACCAGTCTGACAGACCTCTATTTACACCTGAACCGGTCTGACAGACCTCGATTTACGCATAAACCAGTCTGACAGAATATTCACGCCTAAACCGGTCTGAAATACCTGTATTTACGCTTAAATCAGTCTGAAAGGCCTCTATTTACGCCTAAACCGGTCTGAAAAACCTCTATTTACACCTAAACCAATCTGGCAGACCTCTATTTACACCTAAACCAATCTGACAAACCTCTATTTACGCCTAAAACTGTCTGACAAACCTCTATTTACGCCTAAACCTGTCTGCCAGACCTCTATTTACTCCTAAACCAGTCTCGTTTGATTTGGCACAATTTAGAATAGCCTCAAAGCAAATATTTTAGCGAATTGTAATCTAACTTTTGATAGAAATCAATTCCAATGTAGAGTTTGCATTTATATTAAAATAATTATAAAACTTTTTTTTTCTAAAATATCCTTAATTTTTTTAATTACTCACGTATTGATCAAAAGATTTTCCAATTATATCACATAGATATACATTTTCCATGCCAAATTACATCCAATAAGAAAATTTATTTTTCCGGTTCTTTTGTTAAAAATGCGATGTATGAGATATAGTTTAATCATTTACAAAAGGACTGATATTGCACTGAGAACTCCCAGAGAAGTTATTTAACATTTTCTTCACTTCTTATTATTGATATAAGAAACTTATATTTTTACAAGAAAATTCGCAGCTTTCCACAGCCATACTGACAGGGCTACGAATAAGGTGACTGTATACTCTGCAGGGAGTAGGATACAAATGGCGTATTAGGAGTATGAGACTAAAGTTTATCCATTGGGGTTGTTCCAGCTTTGGAGTTCCTGAAACTGTTGAATACTCCTTTGTTGTGTAGTATTTTAAGCAAATAGTCCTGGGGCGTGAATAGAATATTTATTTAAAAAGTAGCAGAAAGAAAGAAATGTTAATAATGTTCAACATTTCGTCAAGTGGGCCAGCTGTAACGAGATAGGCTTAGTCTAAAATCCCCCGAATCAAAATATACGAGAAGGGTCAGCTTCGGCGAGAACGATAAGTTTTCCTCCACACTGTTTGTCCATCACCCATTACTATCTGCTTCTAGGGCTTCAAATATCGAAAGGAAAAAAATAAATAGACGACGTTCTAACGACTTGTGCTTTTCCCACTTATAAGGGGAAATTAGGAGATTCCGACATAACAGCTGTCGGTGACTACGCTATACCCTGGCCCTGAATAGAAGTAAATAAATCACATAGATTTGTTTGGGAATCTTTTTTTATTAGACTGAAATACTTGAAACCATATAACTGCGTGTAAAGTATTCATATAAAAAATCGTTAATTGCAGATGTAGTTGGTTAAACGAGTGAGTATTGTTAGTTTAAACGATATCATCATCATCATCATCTTGTCGTGCCACCTGCACGGATATCAATGACCTTCTCTCGCCACTCCTCCCTATCGTTCATCGCTTTTGGCAGGTCCTTAGGGCTACATTCCGTATCCTCAAAGTGCTGCTGTATGTAGGTTCGAGCTGGTCGTCCTGCTTTTGCTCAGACATGTGAGGGGGTCCATAGGAGAACATCACCTATTAGCTCGTCCCTGCTTCTCCAGCATAATGTTCTGCATGTCTGGTTCGTCTAACTTTGATAGTTTTCGTGATG
>OY757933.1:16431128-16433628 GCA_963585895.1 Sepioteuthis lessoniana
GTTCGTCTAACTTTGATAGTTTTCGTGATGGGATATAGGTGTCCGTACAGGTGCTGCTTTGTGGGGTGTTGCCTCTAGGACTTGTTCAACATTGCTCGCAGCATTCTTGTGTAGTTGTCGTCCTGGAAACGCAAATTATTAGAATTACATTGGAATACTTGATGCTATAGAAATGTGTGCAAAAATATGATTATCATTGAGCAGGAGCAATGACGTGAAATTATATAATTGTTTAAAAAATGACAGATTTTGGTATTAAATTATCCAAAATGAGTTAACATGCCGTAATACCAACTATCAACCTCCCAACCAACGAAGCAGCTAACCAATCATTGTTGTTCTTGAATAGTTACCTCCATAGAATGAATGCCAACGATAATAGTCTTCACTTAAACAGGTCATCTAAAAAAAATATCTAGAACCTCGCATAAATGCACTAAATGACTTCCGTTCTTCTAAAATATATCATATTTACCAACCCCTCCGCTCGGGCAGGACATGACACAAGTCATTTTTTTAGCAGAGTTGAACAGGTTTGAATTCAGAGTTTTCCTTCTCCCAGACTAGTTGCCTCACCAAGGCTGAAGAACCTAGTCTGTCCTACTATTTACCCATAGCTGGAGGGAGAATAATTGGATTCATACCTTTGCCAAGAGTATTAGTGCTATGTGAAATGCAATCAGTCTCGTCCAGGATATGAACTCGTGTCGCCGTGTCCATTTCCTACGACAATAACCATTACACCACGGGCACCTCCATGTTCTTCTAAAATATATAGATGTTTTATCTATGCAATCAGGTGATTAAAAAACAAATACACTCGGGAAAGGTATGAGCTCTCTTATATTCCTCCTCCAGCTATGGTTTAAAAATCACCACTACACTCTTTTTACAAGAATCACTTTGATATTGAATAAAGCTCGACGGTTGGTAAACAATAAAAAAGAAATTTCAATCGTTACAATCAAAGTTTAATCAGTGTATTAACATCAAAACTGATTCAAAGAGCTAAGTTCAATCCAGGACAAAGCTGTTTACGTTTTAATTCGCACTTATCCTCTTGAGAAAGGCACAAATCCACATGTTTATTCCCCAAACCAGCTACTTGTAAATTGCAGGGAGCCTCAGGCAGGGTAATGATTAACAAGCTTGACTAGCAAACCTGCGAGAGTTAGTTCGAGTCTCTTTGGGAGCCTTATTCATTCGGCCTTGTAACGCATCTAAGCAAAAAGCTTATACCACTTGTAAATAGTAAGGCACAAATGGACTCAAATGTTTTGTAGATAGGCAGATTTGTCCAGAAGAAGAAAAAAAATCTAAATTAAAAACCACGGGTTAAGTGTCTAGCAACTCTATCCTTATGGATAGCAACTCTATCCTTACTACGCTAACAGTAGAAACATCACAAACAGGATGTGACTGTAGTTCAGTGCGCAACAAGGAGGCAACAAGATAAGGAAAACACAAAAGAATATATCGCTGAGTTTTTAGTGGAATATTTTTCTTCTAAATAATTGAGTTGATTAAGAAACATCTTATCTATTTCATAGTTTATTCAGATTCATTGTGTATACTTGATAGGTAAGTTTAAAACAAAATACTATCTTCTGCATTTAGAGTGTCTTCTGGTACAGCTAAAATGGAATACTTGCCATCTCAGCTCAAAATTTTATTTCAACAGACTTTGAACAAGTGTTAACGGCTTCATAGCGCTGTAAACATAAAATTTGTTTACTATGTATTCGTAAGATTATATATTTAACGAGTTGAAGAGGTGTATCTAAGAAAGAGAAATTACTTCACAGCGATAAACCGACTCAAACAAGAAGCCATGAATAATAATTGACTTGTTTTCATTATCACTTTACTCGAAAAGTAATTTGTCAGGTGCGTGAGGTAACATTAGGCAATAGGTGAGAAAAAGGTGAACATTATGGACTCGCTTATTTGATTTTTTGATAGCGAAAGAGTCAACCAGTCAACCAGAATTAAAAAAAAAATTTGATCAAAGATATCGATACCTTAATAAAATTAACATGTTATACATACATATATATTCACGTGTTATATATATATATATATATATATATATATATATATATATATATATATATATATATATTCCTGTATTTTATATATATATATGTATATATATTCATGTTATATATATTTATATATATATTCACGTTATATATATATATATATATATATATATATATATATATATATGTGTGTGTGTGTGTGTGTGTGGAAGGGCTCCTGGTGTAATGCATTCAATCCTTCGAAATAGACGCGGTGACAAGGGTTTAAATCATGGATGAGGCTTCACGAATTTCAAATAGCTCTAAACCCCGAGGAACGTCTTGCATCCAATTATTCTCAATCCACCTATAGGTAAATATTAGGGTAGACTCGGGTCTTTAATACTGGTATAGCAACCAGTCTATCTAGAAAAAAAACATTGAACTGAAACCTGTTAAACTCCGTTTTAAAAATTGAG
>OY757933.1:16438628-16573628 GCA_963585895.1 Sepioteuthis lessoniana
ATTTTAACACAAATCATAAAACCTTCAGCAACTAAAATCTTTACAATAAATTAGCCATTTTTATTTTAAGAAAAAAATATCTTTATCTATCTATCTATTTATATATTCATTAAGGAAACATGGCGATAAACACAATTACTTATATCAAATTTATCTTGTTTAGTAAAAATTCTTTTCATAGGTTTTATTTAATTTCCATTTAAGTCTGAAATTTAGTTTTTATTTAATTTTTTAATGTTGACATATTTTTTTCTAATTTCCGATAACATTATTATTATTATTTACTTATTAGATTTTTTCACATCAGTGACAGCTGATGGTCTTTCACTGGAGTTTGAGTGACAGCAAGTCTCCTCAAGTCTTCAGGACTCTTCTCAGTATTATGGTCATTCTCAATAATGTAGTAATCTGGATGGTCTCCTCTCGTCCGCCAACCTCAAAGTCCTCCAGTCCCTTTAGTAATCCTTTAGTTACTGTTCCAAACGCACCAATTACAGTTGGTATAATTGTCAACTTCATGTTCCATGGTTTTTTCAATTCCCTAGGAAAGTTGATGTACTTAATCCTTCTTTTCACATTCTTTCAGTTTTATTCTGTGGTCAGCCGGAAGAGCAAAGTCGACGATTTTGCATATTCTCTTTTTTTTTTTTTTTTTTTTGTTGACTATTATTAGTTCTGGTCTTCTGGTCGATATTAGGGGATTCGTGTGTATATCAAAGTCTCAAAGGAGTTTGTGTGTGTCATTTCTAGGAGAGGTGCTGGGTTGTGCATATACCATTTATTGATGTGGTCGAATTTAAATTTCTTGTACATTTCCCAGTGGATCACCTTGCCGACCCAGTTGTGTCTAGTCTTATATTCCTTCTGAGCTAATTTGCTGCATTCGCTTATTATGAGATTGATCGTTTCGACTCTGTCACCACATAGCCTACATTTGCTATTTTATTGAGTCTTATCTATTCTCAGTTTGATATGATTGCTCTTATGGCATTGATTTGTGATACTGTTCGGGCAGATACTTTTTCTCTCTTAATGTTTCCTGTTCTTTGCCATGTCCAGGTTTTCTAGTGTGAGATTGTATTTATTGTTTAAAGCGACCTTAGAGTTGTTTTTCTCCCCATTTTTGTTTCCTAGTTATCATCATTCTGTCGTCTATCGTGTTGTCAGTATAGTTTCTGATGGCTGCAATCACTCCTCATTCGTGCTTTTTTATGTAGTCTTCGAGTCGTTGTATCGATGCGTCAACGCTGTCTTCAATCCTGGGAAGTCGTCTTTCTCCCTCTTTTCTAGATACATATAGTCTGTCTATGTTGTCCCGGGGATGTAATGCTTTATGCATGGTCATTAGTTTTCTTGTCCTTTGGTCCATTTGTTAAAATTCATCTCTAGTCCACTTGAGAAAGGGTATTATATACTCTCTGAGTGTTTTTCACATCAGCGTCAGCTGATGATCAGTCATTGGAGTTTTTTTGTGACCAGTTTTCTTCAAGTTTCCAGGACTTTTCTCAGTATTCTGGCTGTTTATTTATCTTTTATATACATGTTTATATATTTTTTAAATTTTTTTACAAAAAGAGAAAATAGAAAAGCGAAGTAATCCAAAAGTGATGAATTTATTACGAAGGGGAGTCAAAATTAAAACGTGTAGGTTTTAGTAAGCCTTCATTGGGACATTAAGAGGGTAAAACATCCATCCTATCAACACTTGTTTTACTATTTTAAAGTTCTGATGAAGGTTTACAAAAACCGAAACTTTTAAACGTTTCTTCCCTTTCGTAATAAATTCGTCACTTTTTGATTTTTTTGTTTTTCTAATCCCTCCATACTGTCGGTTTTATTTCTAATCCTTCTACACTGTTGTTTTTATTTCCGTTATCTACTTCCATATTTACACACACAGACAGACACACATATATATCGCTCATTTATCTTTCTATCCACGTCTTCTATATATTTTCTCCTTTTTTTTTTTTTTTGTCTGCTAGGATTGAATCCTCGTGGCGAAGTGGCTAATGTTCTCGACTGCGATATTGTAGTAAACGAGTTCTAATCCCAGTCGCGCTATTACGTTTAATTTCTAATATCTTACCTCCTTAGCGATGGGGTAAATAGAGCAACAACTCTATTTGTACCAGGATGGCTTTGTGATTAGATAATCCAGCTTGGTTGATGTGGCATTTAAACAAATAAAGCAAGCTTTTCTTTTTGTTTGCTTTATTTTCTCTAATTCTTTTTTCTTATTTTCTTTCTTTTTTCTAAGCCAGACGATGATGATAAAAAGAGTCTGATGTATTGAATCATTACACCAACCTTTTTTCTCTGTCTCTGTCTTTCTGACTCCCTCTCACCCCTGCACGCACACACACACACACACACACACACACACATATATATATATATATATATGTATATTCTTAATTGAACATAATAGACATTTTTTGTTAATCCTTTCGACTTGCCGTATTGATCTTATGATATTCGGCAGGAATCGGTTGATAAAGCTTCCGTAATTAGTTATTCCCCAATTACCTTCGGCCCAACTTTGGGCCATCATCAGGGGCGGATGCATTACAAAAGTAATGTAACTTTTGTATGTACATTATCACTTTATCAACAAAAAGATTATCAAAAAAATATGTAGACCAAAAAATGTGTATAATGTTCAATCAAATATGTATCAATGAACAAACTCTGCCAAAATATCCATATATATATATATATATATGTATATAGGCTGCGAAAGCAAAATTAGGAATATTCTAGTATAATAATAAACGACTCTATTATAAAACGAGATTAATTTTAATATAAAAAAATATACAACAAAATAAGAAGATAGACACAAAACATTAAATTTACTCAATATGGCCGCCACTTTTTTCAAACAGTGTATCAACACGCCTTCGAAATGATTTGCCTGCCTTCAAAATAAATTCTTCAGACATTTCATTCCATTCCTCCACAGTAGTAGTCTTAAACGAACCAATATTTGGATGGAAATTTGAATTTGTTTTGTTTATTAAAATGCCACATATAGCTCAATCAAGGGGCTTAAGGTCTGGGCTTGATAGAGGCCCTAAATTTAACGCAAAAATAGAAAAAACATTTCCTGACAAACTTTTTGCATTTTTTGTACCTAATAAGCCTTTTTGCTTTCATGTTCGTACTCAAAAAGTGTCGGGGAGTCCTAGCAAATTAATTCAGTTTTAAATCAAGTTTAATTGCTGTCCTCACAGTTTTCTCATGGACTTTTGGTCCATTTTAGTGCCTTCTTATTGGCGCTGTGTGGTCCTTTTCAATCGTGCTTAGCGAGAGCAGTTAAAAAGGCTTCTTTCCGTTTTCTGTTCAATCCTCCATTCGCCCTTATCCTGAAAAAGCTATTATTTTGTAAAAAAATGTCTTTGCTTGTCATCATCATCATCATGTCGCGCTGGTAGCACGGATATCCCTGACCCTCTCTCGCCACTCCTCCCTATCGTACATCACCCTACGCAGGTCTTCAGGACAACATCCCGTATCCTCACATAGCTGCTGAATGTATGTTCATGCTGGTCGTCCTGCTTTTGCACGGCGATGTGTGGGGGTCCATAAGAGTACATCTCTTATGAGTTCGTCCCTGCTTCTCCAGCAGTGTCCTGCATGTATGGTTTGTCTAACTTGAATAGTTTTCGTGATAGGAAGCAGATGGCCGTACAGTTGGTGTCTTGAGGGGTGTTGCCGCCAGGACTTGTTCAAGATTGCAGGCAGCATTCTTGTGTAGTTGCCGTCTAGCTTCTTCTCCAGCCGTTTTGTTAGCGTCCATGTAGTACAGCCATATAGCAGTATCGATGTGACCGCTGCCTGGAAGAAACTGCGTTTCATTTTATCAGTTAGGTCTGATTTCCATATAATCGGTAGCCTATTGATAGCTGCCCATGCTTTTGTTAACCTCGTGTCGATGTCCTTTTCGGTTGATGAGACGTTGCTTCCTAAACTCTAGTCATTTCGGAAATTATTTTGGCTTGGGTTCGGTGTAAAGACTCTTTGTCGTTTCTTTTCTTGCTCAATTATATTGAGCTGAATATTAATAAGAAAAAGTGTTTGAATAATAAACCTAATTTAGATTTTAAAAATGTTTTGAAAATTAGTTCTTCATTTGCTTCCAAACCATGTACTTTCTCTTTATATCTTTTTTCTTTTTTTCCTTTTTTTATTACTTTTCTTTGGTCTGGTTGGGTTTATGGCATATCAGCCATTATGGGTTATTTAATGCCGAATCCTCTTTATACATTTTTATTAGATAAATAGGATTCTTAAACACATGTTATAGATAACATTTTTAAACGTTTCTGAGCTCCTTATTATTTTGCGCACGCTTAAATACTTTCAAGTATTGCTCCATAAAAGGCAGAATTTAACACCAGTAACATTTTGTTCAACACTATAAATTTATTTGCACATAGTCGAATGGTTCCAAGTATTGCTATGTAACACCAAGGATTCGATTTCAGCACACATTCAAAGAGTTTGAAGTATTGCGATGTATTACTAGCAATTCAATTAAACACCCGTCATTAGTTTACACACAGTAAAATTATCAAACATATTTGTAACATAACCAAAATATTGCTATGTAAAATATAACTATACAAATATACGGATACGTAGAATGTTCAGATGTATGGAAATCCCGAAACACTGACGACTTTCTTTAGTTCAGGTACAAAACGTTTATTGATTTCTTGAGTTTAGTCTTTCGACACGAGGAGAGAGAGACACAATTTTGACTATGCTGACCGTTCCATCTGACCCAACAAACGCGCGGCGCATCCCGTAAGCCCCAACTGGACTGGTCTCACCCAGGCTCAAAATTCAACTAGCCTCTCCCAGGGTCAAATCTCAACTAACTGGTTTTTCGAAAATCACCAAAATTCTCAGTCCATCGCTTCCGGGCATGACGTCATTCACACCCCAGTTCCATTTCCTATCAGGGTTTTTTTTATGACATTTGTGATTATCACATCCTCCGTGCGCTAGCGTGAACTGCACTCAATGTGTGCACCTACACGTACACTAAGCCGAATAGTTCTTAGCCTAATCAAACCGAATGATAAGTATAACCAACCAAAAGTGATAATATAAAAAAAATCCTTCCTCAATCATATAACATTATTTAACTCATAGCTGGGGGAATAAGGGAGCTCATAACTTTCCCAAGGGTTTTATTCCAGAAGTAAACGTGATTTCGACACGAGTTCGAACTCACTTGCAACGATTTTGAATTCCAGATCTTTAGCAACGACACCACAAGGACTTCTTTCTGTAATGCCATTGTCTTGTTTCTGTCTTTAATGTCATAAAACCTTCCTAGGTTATTTAATGCCAAAGTCATTCTTCTAAAGGGACTGTAGTCTTACAGGGAACAGGTGTTATATTTTGACCTCCGACCCGGCCCAAAAATGCTATTCCAAGGTGATACACCGGAAGGAAGTGACACATTCCAATGGCCAGTAATCGAAAGAGATCGCGTGGGCGGATTAAGGCTTATGATATGGGACAAGGTGAAGGTCAAATTGTGCCACTACAGTGATGCACCGGAAGAGAGTATCCAGTGGGCGATCGTGTGGGCGTTGAATTATTATATAATTGAGTTGAGTTGGGTGCCAGAGCAGTTGCCAGTAGAATTCCAGACACCTAGAGACCAGATGTGGTAGGGAAGGCTACACCCGACCGAGGGGGCTCTCGGAAACCCCCGATATAGTGAGCCTTAGGCCTCCGGTTGAACAACAGGAGAACAAGAAAGACACAACGTGACGGTCATAACAGTGGGGTCAAAATATGAAGTTTATGTTCGGTCTCCAGCACCCTCTCACATGCAAACCTTGAACGTTGTGATGCTGCATGAACATGTAAATGACTATCTAACACAGGGAGTTCATACATTTCCCAAAGCTGGTAGGCTGAAAGTGATGGCAATAACGTGATTAGAGTTCAAATTCGTTAACTACTTTATCTCAGCTTCACACCAAAGCCACTACGCCACATTTTTGTAATCATATTTACCAACCCCTCCGCTCGGGCAGGATATGACAAAAGGTCCATTTTTAAGCGGAGTTTAACAGGTTTGAATTCAGAGTTTTCCTTTTCCTAGACTAGTTGCCTCACCAAGACTGAAGAACCCAGTCTGCCCTATTATTTACCCATAGCTGGATGGAGAATAATTGGATTCATACCTTTCCCAAGGGTATTAGTGCTATGTGAAATGCTATCAGTCTCGTCCAGGATTTGAACTCATGTCGCCGTGTCCATTTCCTACGACGATAACCATTACACCACGGATACCTCCACCACATTTTTGTAATGAAAATGCCATGAATGTTTGTTTATTCAGAAAAGAACTGATAGGGTTAATTCAAAATCTGCTTTTATTGCCTTTATAGATTTTTTTCTTTTCTTTGAATAAGCAATTTATGTTACCCTCATAATTTGAGGTGAGCAACTGCTTCACTAACTTACGCACTCTTGTGTTATTAACCTAAAACGTGATTCATCAAAATGGCTGGATGACAGCAATTGTGAATTACTGGTTAAATTTTTTATCACTTCCGTCAAAAACAGACGAGTTATAACAAAATATTTTAAATGTAAATTTCTCAAGAAAACAGAGGCTTGCTACTCTGTTTTCACCACGAACAAGAAAAAGTTTGAAATTTATATGCAAAACAAGATTGATGATTATTTTAGAGATGCAATTATGGGGGTGAGAGGATGTTGAAACCATTGGTGGTCTTAGTTGTTATTGCCAGTTGTCGGTGGATTGCTGAGTTCTATGGGGATGATTTCGAGTTTCGTATCTGACTTCTTTTTCTTCTTCTTACCCCATTAAATAGACGTCTTTGTTTTTCTGAGGGAAGCTGCAAGATGATAAAGGAAGGAAGGAAAAAAACGATGATACCTTCTTAACCCAAGTTTTTTTTAAGGTTTTACGACTATTCTGTGGGATGTAACGTTTTCCCAGACCAGTAGAAATAGTTGCGTCTCCCAGACAAGTCGATGATATATGTTAGAGAGTCATTTTCGGTAAGTTACAAGTTTGAGAGTAGGTTGTATGTTCAGTGAAGTATGTTTAGCATAAGGAACTGCTAACCGAAGGACATAATCTGCTTGGACATGGCGAGCACGTGTGCTACCCTGCTAGCAGCTGATTACAGCTTAAGTGAAAGAATTTCTTTTTTGTTCATAGGAAGTTTATTCCTCCAGGCATACGGATTTCACTTCCTTTCAGAAGCCTTCAGGGAAAATACTGCTTTTGATTTTTTTAAAAAATTACCTTTAATTGATCCCCACACAATTGTTTTAGAGGTCCAATAGGATAAAAAATTATAATTTCAAACCAAGAAATAACGAAAGAAAAGGACTCAAAAATTTGATTGTGGGTGTTTTTGAAATCTATATAAATAATTCTAAATAACGTGTCTGTCCATTTCGAGATGACTAAAGGATTTTTAGGCAGAGCTACTGAGTTCTGTACGTTAAAGACCAATTTCGTCATGTGATTTATTTGTGGGGGCGCTACTTTTGTAGCATGTCTAAGACAGGATTAACCAGGCGGAGACCATCATTTTCCAACTCTTCAACTGAACCAGTTGTTATACCAAGTTTAAAGAGCCCTACCTACCTTATTATTTACGCTCAGCTAGATGGAGAATAGTTAGATTCATACTTTTCCAGAGTCTATCAACGCCACGTGAAATGCAGACAGCTTTATTAAATATTTGCACACAGGTAGCTGAGTTCATATCGTAAAACGATAACCATTGCACTATGACTCTCCCTAAAATTCAGTTTACATATTTATTAAACAAAGTGAGCCAGAAAAGAAACGAAAAGGAATCTATGACTTACTTAACGCCGAAGCCATCAATAGCATAATGGGAAAATATAAAAAATACTCATACTTTCAAAACTAATTTAATATAATCAAAATCAATTCAATACCATAAACAATACATGTAGTGTAGGCTTTCTTGTAGCGTAACGTGTTTACATACTTCAAACGACAACATTAACATACAATAGTATTGTTGATATGATATTAAATTTTAAGTAAAGTTTTTAATTATTTTAAGTAGATATTTTATCTTAAACAATACTCTAGGTTTAGGTATAAGCTCTTCGGGGACACTTCGATCGAAGTTTCTCAAGGGTCGGCCTAGAAGAACCCTAAGCTTCGACATTTGCAAAAATATATCTCCTGTAATGAATGACACTTGATTTTAACGCGAAAAATTTGAACACAACAAGAAGCTATTAGCCGACTTGGAATGAGGGTGAAAGAGGGTCAAGGAAATCACTTCTGTCGGTGATCCTTGAAGATGGTGATGATAATGTGTCACCAAATTTGTCCATCCTGTTTCGAAGCAGCACCATCCAATTTGATGCTTCGATCAATTTGGGGGTCAGTATTTGCGGATATTCTATTCTTTTATCATGTGTATTTTTATTTTCTTCGTAAAATTGTCCAATGCTTTTTTAATTATTTCTATGACATTGCTATTTGTTCTTGGTGTCTACTTTAAAACTCGTTTGTAATAGCATGCTTTACATTCTCATCCTTTGACCGGAATTAAACTGTTATATAATTAAGGAAACGTAGTGAAAGAAGAAACAACACAAAAACTACCAAGATGAGGACAAAAAGTCCGCAATAAATAAAAAAATTAATTCTCAGATTAGGAAGCCTCATCTCAAAATGATTCCAATTAAAGACAAGTACAAAAATTCGGTACGGACCCGACTCTGGAAGACCAGATCAGGATTTATAAGTCCAAAAAATCCATCCTTGATCGCCCTTCGGGGCCCGTAGCGCAGTGGATAGTGGCGTTGAGTCTCTACGGTTACAGGTGAGCATTGTTAGAAGATAGCGGTTTCAAATCCTACCCAGAGGTTTACTAGGTCAAAAACGTGGCGCGATAGACAACAACTAGTGAAGGCAGTAATTACAGGGGATACGGTTACAAGACTCAGCATTCCTATCCGAGGTCGCGGTAAATCACCTGAACAAGGCCCGAGGTGAAATTTGGCTGAAACGTAGTGAAAGAAGATACAAAACAAAAACTACCAAGATGAGGACAAAACGTTCGCAATAAATAAAAAAATTAATTCTACATTTAAGGAATTTTTATTTTTTATTTTAATCATTTTCCATTAATTATATTTATCATTCAGTTTGGTTGGGCTTTAAACTATTCAGGTTAAGAGTTCAGGGGCATAGAATTAGGTACAGTTTACGCTCGCGTGCAGGGGATATGACAATCATCATTGTCATAATAAACCACAGACAGGAAATTGGGCTGGAGTGTAGATGGCGTCATGCCCAGAAGAGATGGGCTGAGAATTTGAGGATTTTAATAATCACGTCAGTTTAGAAATTGAGATTGGACCATGCAGGCAGACGATTGAGTCTCTTCCATTGGGGCATAGAGAATTGAGTTCTCTACCGTTGAGGCATGTAGTTAGAGTTTTGCTTATCTCTACTGATAGAGATCTTAAACATTAAGGGATGCGCAGCGCGTTTGTAGGGTCAGCATAGTAAGAATTGTGTCACTCTCCTGGTGTCGAAGAACGGAAGACAGAAGTTAATAAAACCGTTCTTACCTGAACAACGGATTCCACCTGTTTCGCCTGTATTTGTATTTGCCTGTATCTGTGTTTGTAAATTTATACGTGTGGTATACAACAGAAAGAATTACGAGACATTTTGAAAAAAAGGGCGATTCAAGAAATGAATTTATGATGAAGCAGCTATATGCGGCCAGAAACATTGCCAAATGATTTATTGGCAATTCACGGCCAACCCTTTCGGTAAATCCTTGGCACATAAACTAAGTAAAAAACAAGAAAAAATTTAACCTTGATTAAAAGCGAAACCAGATTCAAATATTTTTCGTTAGTATCGAACAAATACTTTCTACGAAATAGTTTAATTAGGTGTTTGGGAGATTATTTTAAAAATTTTGCAAGTGTGTTTCTTTGTTTGTGAGTGTGTGTGTTGTTACTTCCGTTTGTGTGTTTGAGTAGCTGTTTCCGTTTTTCTGTATGTGTGTGCATTGGTTTCGTTTTTGTTGTTTACAGACATCCCAACGTCACGTCTTCGAGGAAGAAATCTAAAAAGTAAATCAGAAAAATTCAGCATTTTGCCTCCGTTTTAATTACTATTTAGATAGGTTTCATCTTTGTATTTATATAGCTATTTATTTTTATTCATACAGATGATCGAAAAAGAAATGAATCGTCAATGACGAAAATCAAGGTTCATTTTTTTACATGAGAAAAATCAAGGTTCATTTTTTTACATGAGAGGCTCGCAGTGTCTTGTTCATCAAGAAAAAAAAAAAAAAAAAGAACGATTGTTTAAAGATGCAAAATGGAAGTTTTAACAGGGACAAGAATAAGTGGTTGACTGAAATCTACCAAAGACCTGGTGTAATATAATGTCCAAGGGATTTCGTTCTATACCTTTGGGTTTAGTTAGGCTTAGAACCTTTCGACACAGCACATGGGTTAGTAAGGTGCAAACTTGAGCGCAGATGTTAACGTGCGCGCGGGAAGGATGTGTCATTCACAGATGTCAAAATAAAAATCCCAGATAGAAAGGTTGACCAGTGGATGTGAATGACATCATGCACCGGAAGCGCGCCCGGAGGATTTTGGGGATTTTGAAAAAGTTGAGTTGAGAACTAGACACCGAACGAGAAGGGTCGACTTTCGAGGCTCGCAGAGGCCAGACGAACTTGCGCGCTATAGGCGCCGCACGAGACGGGAGGCAGACGGAAAAGCCAGAATAGAATGAATGTGCATCTCTCTCCTTATGTCGAAGAACCTTTAAACTCAAAGGTAATAAAAAGTTTCGTACCTGAACTAAGAAGTCGTAAGGTTTTTTCGTTTTTCGGGATTCCTATTTTCTATGTATATATGTTATGAACATTCTATGTCCGTTTCACATATCTGTATCATGGGTATGGTAAACAGGCCTGAAGACACAAAATTCTTACTACAAAACTACCACAAAAATGATAAAGTCCAGTACAGGATATCTTAAACTAGATGTGTTTGGTTTGGTTTGGTTTGTTGGGTTTTATGGCATATCAACCTTTGTAGGTTATTTAACGCCAAATCCATTTTTATGTAAATAATCTGTTCTATTTAAAACAATTCAGTTTAGCATAAGTACACAGTTTAATGGTCAAAAACATTTCCATTTCTATTCAAGCAGTTGTATGTAACAATTTGGTTAAGTGTAAATACAGTTTTAATGTCGACAAACAGTTCTATTTCAAATAATTCCGTTAGGCATAAGCACGCAGTTTAAATGTAAGTACGGTTTAATTGTAAAAGTCATTTCTATTTCAAGCTATTCAGTTTTACACAAACAATTCATTTTAGCATAAGTATGCAGTTAATTCTATTTAACCCATAGATAGGACCCTTATCAGGTGCTACCACTCCGGGCCAGAGTGGACCTGGGAGCATTGGCAATGAAGGGGTACTCCGCATTCCCCAAAGCGCCAGCATTGCTGGAACCTCACCATCCGATTGTTTAGTGTCATAGCCAGGACACTCGTTGGGGGGGGTCTTACCCCTTTGCAGAGGTGCAGTCAGTGTATTCTACAGCCCCAGCCGATTGGTCAAACTAGATGTGTTGGATATAATTCGTAGCCATAATTTGGTGATGTCAATGATAACAGTGATACAGATAGGAAAACAGGCGAACTCTGTTGTACGAACGGTTTATTAATTTCTTGACTTCGACTCATAGCAACACGAGGAGGGAGACGCAATTCTTACAATACTGACTCCACCAATGTGCGGTGCTTCTTGTGGTGTTAAAGATCACTGTCGGTAGAGATCCGAAAATCCCAACTACACCTTTCAACGGTCAAAATTCAACTCTATCCTCAATGGCAGGAACTCAACTGTCTACCTCCATGGTCAAACATCAACACTCAACTGACTCTTTTTCAAAATCCTCAAATTCTCAGGACCATCTCATCCGAACATGACGTCATCCACACTCCAGCCTCATTTCCTGTCTGGGGGTTTATTTTGACAATGGTGATTGTCATATCCTTTGCGCACGAGCGTAAACTGCACCAGTTGACTTTTCACCTCGGCTCTTAATCCAAATAGTTCAAAGACCAACCAAACTGAATGATAAAATTAACGAAAAAGGATTAATATAAAAACCATTATTTTGATAATAACTTATAGCTGAGACAAGTACATTGGCGGTCATTTTGGATAAGTCTTGTACAAAATATATTCTTTAAGCTAGAGCCATCAAATCAATGTTTTTTTTTTAATCTTTATTATATCAGCATTTAGGTCATGCAATCTTTTTTGAGTTTCTTGACACAGTAATAAATCATTATCATATTAATAGACCGCATCTATTTTGAGACAGTTTTCAAGGATTTTGTCTCCAAATAAGTAGAGATACAAAATATTTTTCCTCTCTGTTCCAAAGCATTGAAATGGATGATTAATAGTTGTTAAAGTATATTATCTTTAAATCTGAAACTAATAAGAACACAACGTTATTTTTTGTAGAGTTATTAGTTGGCACATGGCTCCCATATATATTGAACCACCTTATA
Organism: Sepioteuthis lessoniana; assembly: GCA_963585895.1. Lineage (NCBI taxonomy): Eukaryota > Metazoa > Mollusca > Cephalopoda > Myopsida > Loliginidae > Sepioteuthis > Sepioteuthis lessoniana. The sequence continues at coordinate 16,451,264 of OY757933.1, forward strand.
CCACAGTTATTTATGAGAGTTTGGCATCACTATTGGTGTTTTGTTTTGTTTCGTTTTGTTTACTTTTCTCTTTTCCTCTTTTTTTTTTTTGTCATCTTTCATTACAAGATAATCGGCCAGGTGTTCCGTCAGAAACGACAACGCAACAAAAGATACGTATTAGAACTGCCGACACAAACACTGGTATTTACTCCAGACAACCACGGAGCACAAACTTATTTTTTGATTCTACAGTTGATAACAGATGATAGGAATCTTTGAGGACTATTTTCATTAGAGAGATTGTATTCATCGAAATAAAAGCAGACGATTATATACTGCACTGTCAGCACTTTTAATTCTTCAAGATGGATCTGAAGAAAAAAACTATAGTTGAAAATTTGACAAATTAAGGCAATTAGAATTAGTTTTTCAATCTACAAGGATAAACTTGTATTTTTTTGTTGCTTTTTTCACTATGCAGGCAAGGAGTATATTTAGTGTACGTTCATCTGTGACAATCAATCAATATGGATTTTATTTGCTTAATCAGGGATTTAACGTGCGAATCCCAGTTTTTTATATTCTATCTATATTAAACAAAGGTTTATAACCCTAGTAGATATTAGCCGAGGTTAATCATAGAATCTACATATTCTAGGTAAGCGGAGTGAATAGAAAAGACATTGTAATGAATAATTCCATAATAATAGATACAACCTTGAATGCATAACCGGATGAGAATAGCCAAAAACCAAGGGATTTAATAAATGGGTTGGTTCGAAATGCTTAGAAAGGCATCGAATACAAATACGAATAAATAGAATGAATAATGATAAAAAAAAAACAAATTAAACGGTGATCCTATATCAGATAGAATTAGAAAAAAAAACATCCAATTAGTCTATTTATTGGAATAAGTCTGATATTAAACAATATTATACAATCACACACACACACACACACACACACACACACACACACACACACACACAGGGTATACGTAAACAAACGGCTGCTGCTGTTACTACATAATACCTTAAAAATTCCATTAGCCAAACGTGGTACGCTTGTGGACCGATCGGTCTGAGACTTGATCTAACGTAAAGTTGAATGGGTTTCGATCCCGGCTTCGAGCGTCCTACGTGTCTAGTCACACTGAAGAGTTCTGATAGAACGAAACAGTCTGTGGATGACTAGAGAGATATATATATAAGTTTTCCGTAATCGAGGGTGACCCGAAGGCTCCCTTTTCAATAGATACTTCACCGAGGAGTAGAGGAGGGCGCTACTCCATCATATGAAAAAATATAAATATGAAAAAGATATAAGGTCATCAGGGGATGATTTTATTTGCAAACGTTGAAGATTTTTTATACTTACATCAGGAATGTATGAATTTTTGAATGTAATGAAAAGATGGGAAAATTTTAAACTCTATATTTCCTTTGGTGGTATTCTGTTTCAAATTTCAACGAAAATTGAATGTGTGAAACTTCTAGTTTCATTTAAAAATTCAAATATCCAGATAAATGTTAAAAAAGTGAAATATTTAACCTTGCCAAAGGATTCAATGAATAAAATACATCTGTGAAGACTCTGTGGTTTTCCATATTATAACATTTTCACTTTCACATTTATTACCAGTCTACCGATATATATATATATATATATATATATATATATATATATATATATATATATATTCTAACGAAGTGAGCACTCTGGTATCCGATAGCACAAACTGTAAACAAACACAAGCTAATACGAATGCTACATAATGCCTTAGTTGACGCAGGTCACCGATATGGCTGAGTGGTTAGATACCAAGTCTAGCGTAATGTTAGGCGGGTTTCTATCTCGCATCTTGTGTGTCTATTCACATTGACGTGTTGTGATACAACGAAAAAGCCTGTCTTTTAAAGTTTACAGTAAATTACGAATTACGAACAGCTATATAGAAAAGAGGAAACAAGAGAAAAAATGAAGGACTAGAAGAAAAGAAAAGCACAAAGAAAGGGAACGAAAAAAAGAAGGATATATATATATATATATATATATATATATGAGAAAAAAGAGGAATATATGTATATATATATGTTTCTCTCACTCTATATACATATATATATATATGAATTTCAAATACTTTTTAACAGTAATTACCTCACATAGTTTTGAACCAGAACGCTACTTGCCATAATAGAAAGCTGGTAGTTTTTTTTAAATTTTTTCTTATTTTTTCCTTCTCATTTTAAAATTGAATATAATTAAATGTATACACTATCAAATATTAACAATTCCCTGTTGAAGTTTTAACTAAAGAACCGAAACGTCAATCGTTGACAAATAATGCAACAATAGATAAAATCATCCGCTGAATGCCGTTTTAAAAATATATTTGTACTGTTACACACACATACACACACACACACACACACACACACACATCTATTTATGCGTGCGTGTGTGTGTGTGTGTGCGTGTGTATAATTAGATTTATTTGATGTTTATATGCGTAGAATTTTTTTAAAAAATTTTAGAAGAAAATAACCTTTTCTTAAAAACTGACTTGGGCAATTGAGTAGTTTCATATATATATATATATATATATATATATATATATATATATATATATATATATGTTGTAACGTTGGCGACTGTACTCGAGGGGGACCAGAAGGGTCCCTTTTCATTAGCTACTATACCGAAGTGTAAGGGAGGACACTACTCCTTTCCCTTAATTGCTCCACTTTGCCCTTGATACGTACTTATAATGTTGAGTGTTAAGTGAGGATGTATCAAGTATCATTTTTTGAGTCTTTAGCATGACTCGACCTGGGATAGAACCCGGCCCTTCTGGGCCATTGGTGAACATTCTACCCTCTAATCAAATGGTCACGGCGATTAAAACCATAATTAAAAAAACAGTGGAAGGCGAAACGAGTCTGGCTAGTTGGTTGAATACAATAGCATTCGTGATAACAACCTTTATCTGAGACCCTAGCGAAGAAGCAGCATTCAATGTAGGTGACCATCATGCGTTTCCGTATATTTGCACGGCCTGATTAACATAAGGAAGTGAATAGAATGAAAAAGAAGTCATATATATGACGTATTTTGTGTTTTACCTCAGCCATTATTTATACTCTATCAATCCTTGGTGACAACAACACCACACACACACGCACATACACACTCACACACACATACATATATATATATAAATTACCCAGTCAGTGTCCAAGGACAGTAGGTGTGGATTATTCTTTACATAGAATATATGAGGGTAATCATATAAATCTATACGAGTGCTCAATTTATGGCTATTGTTAATTCCCTATTTATTCTCTAGGGTATAACAAAATTCACATTCAGAGTGTGAGTCTCCATTTAATTGTACAATATATATATATATATATATATATATATATATATATATATATATATATATATATATATATTGTATACGTAGGCACCGAATCATCATCTAAATAGGTTTGGTTGAATACCGTGGATTCTTTCTTTATGAAAATCTTCAAGTGAAGACGTTCAAGTCTTCTTCTGAGTCAAGTTGGTAAAGAAAGAAATTAACCAAACCAAACCGCTTTCGACAATGTCACTGGTCATTTTCGGGGGTCTAGTTTGATCGTTTGTTACAGTTAGTTTTACATTTATTCCGTGACGATTTTTTATAGATTATAGATGGGGTTGGTTCATTCATTTAGGTAGTCAGTTATTTCTTTCTTTCTTTCTTTTTTTTAATGGCATATCAACTCTTTTTAGGTTATTTAATGCCAATGCCATTCTCCAAGAAGAACAGTAGTGGTACTATTTAACCCATAGCTGGGAGGATAAGGGGTTTCATACCTTTCCCTCGGGTATTTGCCCGAAAGTGAACGTAATAGCGCGACTGGAGTACGAAATCGCGTACTACGATTCCGCAGTCTGTCGCTTTAATCATTACACCACAAGGACACCCCCTTAGTCAGTTATTGAATACGTTCAATAAGTTTATACTAGTGGTGAATACTATTTTATTTATAGTAGGGTTTTCTACTTTTATAGTTCAAACACCGAGGATTTGTAAACGGTTTTTATTGTTATATTTATATGTGATTTTTGCATAGTAAATTTTTCTTATGTTTGGGGATTTGAGTTTATATGTGTCTTAGTTATGATTTGTCATTAGATGTTGTTTTATGGTGCTTATATCGGAATGGTCGTTGGTAAAGCAACGAGAAAATGTAGTTGTTGTATGACCAACGTAGGTACTAGGTCTAATGTTATTTTTCGAGAGACACTCTCGAAATAGACATGTGAATTTATCCACAACATTAGTTTGAGTTACAGGATTTTGGAGGGTTGTGTGTTTTTAACGATGAAGTTTGATTTGTTAGATTTGGTGTAATAGATAAAGGGTTTTATCTGTGTTTGAGGTTGGGTGGGTTTAACGTATCTGTGTATAATGTTAGTTAATATTTACTCATCTACTTCATAGGTTTTATGCATTGATTCTTGTAGTATAGGCTTGTTACTTTAGTATTGTTATTGTTGTTGTTATTGCTATTTTTGTGTATATTATGGAGATATAGTTTTATTTGTTGATCGATTTGATTATTAGGGAAGTTATTATTGACTAAATTTTGGTTTATGTTCTTTAATGCTTCGTAAAATATTTGCCTGGAGGAGAATATATGATTAGCCCAATGGAGTATTTTTATAAGGACTATTTCATATTTTGTGGGGCATTCACTATGATATATATATATATATATATATACACACACATTTGAAGGAAAGTTGAAAACATATATATATATATATATATACATGCATATATATTTGAAAAACATATATGTATATATATATATATATATAGTCGGTGCTAGGTACCCTGAGGAGCCGTTGTAGGCGAAACTGTAATAGGCGAGTCCCGACTCACGATTTAATTTTTGTAATTGGCTCTATTTAGCATTGAGCAATTTTTGTAATTGTAGCATTGAAGCAGTTTTCGGTGGGTTTTTGTTCTTTTAACCAACTGATTGCAGATCTCTTGATTTTTTTTCAACTGGTGTGACGAAGTTGACCTTTTCTTTTCTTTTTTTTTTTTTTTCTCACGATGATCTTTTTCTTTTTTCCCCAGGCAGTGATTCGAGATATTGTTATCTCTGAAGTCTGGCGGGCGTTTTTTTTTTCTTTTTCTTTGTCACCGTGAATGCTGGTAGATAGTAAATTAGTATATATATATATATATATATATATTTGAAAAAAAATGAAAAAGAAAATAATTACAGCTTTGATGAATTTATTATGAAAATAGATGTTAAACGTTTCCGTTGTAATAACCTTCTTCAGGACTTTAAATTCAAGAGATAAGTTTTGTTAAAGTATCGATAGATGTTTGATGTTTGATCCATTGTTATTTTAACAACAGCTGTTACCTTTCCAACGTTAAATTACTCCGCCTGTCACACTATTTTGCGAGTGGGAAAAGATGTAAATTGATACATTTCCCAAGTGCTGTGTGAAATGCAAACGGCCTCATTTTAGATTTCAACTCGGGTCGCCGTGTACATTTCACACACACACACACACATACACACATATATATATATATATATATATACATGAAGAAAAGTTTATCAAATAATCCAAAGTGTTGTTAAAGTAACGATGCATGGTTGATGTTTGATCAAATATTCATCGCTACTTTAACATCACTTATCACAAATTTTAAGTCCTGAAGAAGGTTATAACAACCGAAATGTTCAACGTCGACTTTCATGATAAATTATTTTGTAATTCAAGTTTTCTTTATACTGTTATATATAATTTCCTTATTTATCTCATTATATATATATATATATTCATGTAAGTCACTTTATTGTCAAAGGGACTCTTTTAAAGAAAATTAGCTGTTCATTTATTATTCATTTCTATCTTCTTAAATACGAACTTTTGAATCATCTTATCTACCTCTGTGCCCCACTTTGTCTGTCTCTCTCTTTCTATATATATATATATATATATATATATATATATATCCAGTTCTTTAGTACAAGAAGGATGGGACACAAGTTCATTTTTTTAGCAGAGATTAACAAGTTTGAATACAGTTTTCCCTCTTTTAATGCAGTTGTCATACCAACGCAAACATACTCGGTCTGCAACACTTTTTTAACAAAAGGGAAAATGTGTGAATTCATACTTTTTCTAAGTGCTATGGGAAATGCAAACAGCCTCATCCAGGATTTGAACTCGAGTCACCGTATCTATTTCACACACACACACACACATATATGTATATATGTGTGTGTGTGTGTGTGTGTGTGTGTGTGTGTGTGTGTGTGTGTGTGTGTGTGTGTGTGTGAAATAGATACGGTGACTCGAGTTCAAAAAAAACTTTTTAAATATATATATATATATATATATATATATAACTTATTGAATAATAGCACTTACGGTAAGGAAAAAAACTGCAAATAATTCGAAGATAAGAATATACAACGAATCACTGTCTAAGGGAAAAAATATATATATTGGAAAAAAAAAAGAAAAGACCAACCTTGTCATACCAATTGAAAATAATCAACAGATACGCAATTGATTGGTCAAAAGAAAAATTCACCGTAATTGCTGCAAAGCTACAAGTGCAAAATAGTGACAAAAATTATTTCGTGAGTTAGGATATATATACATATATATATAGTTTTTTTTTTTGGCGGGGGTCGAAAGAGTAAAAATAAATATTTTAAAAGTTGAATTGGTCCAAAATAAGATTACTTTTTTAAGAAGATGATTTTTTTCATGAATGTTTTTATCATGAAATATTTATTGTATTCTTTTCTTTATTTTATCATATTTTATTTCATTTTATTTCTTTCTAACGAAGGAATGATAAGTTTTCTAGGCACTTATTCAAAAGATATTTTTTCATCCTTAAAAGTAACTTTTCTTTTAAGTTTTAATTTCTTTTCTTTGAAAATGTGGTAGTACTGGCGTTTTTCTAATGTTTTTTGTCTTTTATCACGAGCTTTTTTTATTGTCTTATTTCAATTTTTAAGTGCATTTGTTTTGGGTTGTTTACGCGTTTGTGAATGTGTGTGTGTGTGTGTGTGTGTGTGTGTTTATTAATTTACTTATTTGTGTATTTGAGTATTTTAAGTTTTATTTAATGTAGGTTGCCCAGTCAGCTGGGGCTGTAGAATACACTGACTGCACCTCTGCAGAGGGGTAAGACCCCCCCACTAACGAGTGTCCTGGATATAGCACTAAACAATCTGATGGTGAGGTTCCAGCAGTGCTGGAGCTTTGGGGAATGGGGAGTACCCCTTCATTGCCATCGCTCCCAGGTCCACTCTGGCCCGGAGTGGTAGCACCTGATAAGGGTCCTATCTATAGGTTAAATAGAACTAACAGCATACTTATGCTAAAATGAATTGTTTGAGTAAACTGAATAGCTTGAAATAGAAATGTTTTTGACAATTAAACCGTAATTACATTTAAACTGCGTGCTTATGCTTAACTGAATTATTTGAAATGGAACAGTTTTTCGACATTAAAACTGTATTTACACTTAACTGAAGTGTTACATATAACTGCTCGAATAGTTTGAAAGAGAAATGTTTTTGACCATTAAACTGTGTACTTATGCTAAACTGAATTGTTTTAAATAGAACAGACTATTTACATAAAAATGGATTTGGCGTTAAATAACCTACAAAGGTTGATATGCCATGAAACCCAACAAAACAAACCATTTAATGTAGGTTTATATTTTTCAGTAAAATTTGTTTCTTTGATTTGTGGTAAATTGCAATTGTCTATTTGAAATATTGGTATTGTTTTAAATAATCCATGACTACATTAAAAAAATATGTTTGGACACAAATAATTTTCTATTACTCACTATTTTGATATTACTCTTGTGTAACGATATTCTATTATTATGATTTTTAGTACAGCCTGTGTATGTTTGTTTACAATTTTCACATTCTATTGTGTATATTACATTTTTTGAGTTGTCTACATTTCTGAGACGAAGCTTGATTATCTTTATTATTAAGGGTTTTCGGACTATTGTCTTTATCTTTATTGTTATTTTCACAATGATTCCGGCCTTCTTCAGGTGTTTGTCGAACTCGGGAACCTACACGGAACCTCGAACTTCGGCCTTTATTGAATCAACGGGGGTCGCCTGTTCTGATTCCGTTAGCCACAACCGGGTACAAGTGTTAAGTATTCCTGTATTGTTACTCGCCTGCAGTCAGGATTGAACCTTCAACCTCCGGATGATTGTTGGTTATAGATGTTGGTTCCTTAAGCTTCTAAGGAGACACTCATTGTTATGGAAATGGAAAGACTTATTATTTAGGATTAATTCTATACTCTCTGTGATAATTTTTTGTTGAATCTTGGATGTAGTATTATATATATATATATATATATATATATATATATATATATATATATATATATATATATATATAAGGTATTCTTCAATCCAGTAGATCCGGAATAGGGTTTTCTCTTGAAAAAATATATTCACCAGGCTCGTTGAATAAGTTCTAAGGCTAAGACGGGAAAATAACGTTACTGAATATTTTTGTTGTGGAACACACTACAAGAAAACTGGAAAAACAGAAAACTGGAAAAACAGAAAAGACGGAAAGAAAGCAGAAAACTGGAAAAATATGTATTATTTTTTCTAATTTTCTAATCTTGCCATAACAAAAATTATTATCTTCACTATTCTTTCAGGGTGAAAAATAGAACATTTTCTCTGATCCTCGAATATATATATATATATATATATATATATGAGGTATTCTTCAATTCAGTAATCTGGAGTAGGGAACAACTCCGTCTTGACAATTAAATAATTCAGGATTAGAATATTTAAATATTCCTGGTAAAGGTTCCTTCCCTTCCCTTCCCTTTCCTCCCGTGACCATCCCCATTATCTGGCTGTATCAATTTATTTTCATGTTGATCTGAAGAAGTGTGTTAAAATTTTTAGGGAGTTTTTGATTCATATCAATGCTCTTAACAAGATGGAAATAAATTTATAATCCTAAATGACCAAATATTGTTTTTTTCTTGAAACTATATATATATATATATATATATATATATATATATATTATTATATTTATATAATAGATAATTACAGCTACATTAGTATTTGCCTTTGCAGGAGACCTCTCATGATGTGATTTTTAAACTCTTTTGCAACTAAGCTTCCTTTGTTATCCTTCTATAAGTATTTTTCTTAACCAATGACGTCACTAATATCGTGAGAATATTTAGTCTGTTTTTCTTTCAGAACCACTGCTAGAAATGAGAATGAAAAAAAAATGTACAGCGTTATTTGTATTGTCGCTGTACTTTTGTGTTCTTATTTTCTTGAATTACCACTTATTTCGTAGTTCTTTCAGTTCGCTGACTTACCAAGTATCTGCTGAAACTTCCTGGCTCATCGCATTTCCTCAGTAATTGCATTTGGATGGCTGCAATTACGTGGAACTGTGAAATCACACGAACGAAACGCTAAATATGGATGAGGAATTAGAATCTTTCCCATAACAGAGAAAAACGCAAATCTTCATAACGAGGAAAATTACGAATCGACGCGGTTAAAATGATGATAACGGGAAACAGTATAATATATATATATATATATATATATATGTGTGTGTGTGTGTGTGTGTGTGTGTGTGTTTCGGCAGTAATCTTTCATTTAAGGTTTGGTTTGGTTTCTTTGTTTAATGGCATATCAACCTTTTTTAGGTTATTTAATGCCAAAGCAATTCTCCTTGAAGAACAGTAGTGGTACTATTTAACCCATAGCTGGGAGGATAAGGGGGTTCATACCTTTCCCAAGGGTATTTGCTCGAAAGTGAACGTATTACCGCGAGTGGAGTACGAACACGAGTCCGCAGCTCATCGCTTTAACCTTTACACCACGAGGACCCCCACCTTTCATTAAGCATGTTTGATTAAATAATAAAGACACATTTTGTTTGTATAATTTTATTAAGATTCTTTCAAATTTCCGGATAAGTGTCTTGGTTTCGATTTGGAGGATGAATTTACCAAAATTGTCGGGAGCGCTTTTGGACCTTTCATAGGCCATTATTAGGAGTGGCTTACATGTATAAGGAGAGTTTTTGAAAGATTTTTTTAAAGATTTTTATAACATTATAAAATGACGCACACGGAGAGTTTGATAAAACTAAAATGCAGATTAATTTGATAAACATTTCAATCATACATCCTAGATGCATCAAGGTAGGTCCTCAGTGATGCACTTTCTTGATCGCCGATATCGAGTTCTGCATCATATCGGCTCCGACAGCAACCCCGACATGACTCTGGAAGAGCCAACCCGCCTCCTTGATCACGACGTACCTTTACCAAAGCAATAAAACCCGTAAGGCCGGACTTCGGTCGTTCTTTATAGACAACTGTCCTTCAGTATCAGCCAATGAAAAACAGGGAATTTCACACTCCTCTACTATATAATACCATCTGGTTTCGGCTGACTACTTCCGGATTCGATACCGAGGTAAGATGGTATTTTTAATACTCGTCTACCTCCATGATCTACACTTTAACAAGACCTACACGTATCCCACCCCAAATCTATCCAATGCTAATACTTCCAAACTAACATGAAATAAGACCCTACTCTAACTATTCAATCAGTCTTTAACTCTTACTTTATACCCTTATTTGAGGCCAGAAAAAAATACCATTTATTTTGACTCACGAAATCATTTGCTACAGATTAACTCATATTCATTTGCCTCGATTTCCCTCCCCATTTGTCATTTGCCGACTACACTAATTCGTTGGCCTTCGTACCACTAAATAATTATTCGATAGTTACTTATTCTATCAACTCAATTGAATAATCTATACTCATATTACCAATCTGATACATATTAGAACGCTATCAACAGAATATTATCAAGATATACCCCGCAAAAACAATCACAGACGCCGACTACGCTGATGACTTAGCGTTACTGGCGAATACGCCTAATCAAGCAGAGACACTACTGCATAGTTTGGAACGAGCCGCAGCAGGCATTGGCCTACATGTCAATGCACACAAAACTGAATATATGTGTTACAACCAAACGGGCAACATCACCATACTAGACGGAGCCTTTCTGAAACTAGTAGACAAATTCACCTACCTAGGAAGTAGCGTCTCATCAACCGAAAACAACATCGACACACGACTGACGAAAGCATGGACGGCTATAGATAGGCTCTCGAACATATGGAAATCAGACCTGACCGATAAAATGAAACGCAGTTTCTTCCAGGCAGCGGTTGTATCGATACTGCTATATGGACGCTAACAATGGCTGGAGAAGAAGCTAGACGGCAAATACACAAGAATGTTGAGAGCAATATTGAACAAGTCCTGGCGACAACACCCCACGAGACACCAACTATACGGCTACTTGCCTCCCATCACAAAAACTATACAAGTTAGACGAACCAGACACGCAGGACACTGCTGGAGAAGCAAGGACGAGCTCGTAAGTTATGTACTCCTATGGACCCCCACATATGGCCAAGCAAAAGCAGGACAACCAGCTCGAACTTACATACAGCAGCTATGTGAAGACACAGGATGTAACCCTGAAGACCTGACGGAGGCGATGAATGATAGGGAAAAATGGCGAGAGATGGTCAGGGATATCCGTGCTGGCGGCACGACATGATGATGATGATGATATAGAATATTAAAAACCATTAAATTAAGGCATTTTTAAACATTGTCGCTATTTTCAAAATTTTACATTTTTTTGTTTTTACATGTAGGGCTTCTAGAATTTGTAGTTGTAGCTTATTTATTTCGTATGCTATTATAGTTGTGTTTTCAGCGAGAATTTTTTTGGAATTTGGATTTGGGAATAGAATAAGTTTTAAGCTGTCAGGGCATGGAGCTAGAATCATTAAGGACCATAATAAGCCGTTTTGAAAGAGTTGTAGAAGTAAGACCAACATACGTATAATTTTCTTTGGAGACACAGTCTCTCAAGAGACATTTGAACATATATACGACGTTTGTCTTATCAAGAAATTCAGCGGAGGGGAAAGAGTTATTGGAAATAATTAGGCTGAAGGTTTGAATTATTTTGTAGTAAATGATGAGTCATACTTTTTGGTAGCATGGATAGGAAGAAGATTATATATATATATATATATATATATATATATATATATATATACACCCTATTCTCTATCCTCATCAACATTCTTAACATCATCATCATTCGAATTATAATATATATATATATATATATATATATATATATATATATATATATATATGCCAACTAAGATAATATTTTTCCCATATATAAAATAATAACCCTTATCACAGAAACTAAGAATACGCCAAATCCAGCCTCTGCAGTAAGGTTCGACTGTCCCCTCCCCCATAAAAATTGATATCCTGCATACGATGCTAAAACACCTCAGTTGCTCAGACTCTAATTTTAGACCTCTGTGGAGTACCTATTTGGATATATAATTATTTCCTAGAGATTAATACAGCTAACTTGAAACCATATATTTTCTTCGTAATAACTATGAGTAAACGAAATATTATTGATAAATATATATAGTTAGTTTAATTCATATAATTGCGAATAAATTATTAAGATTAGATAGGAATAGGTGAAATCATACAATCTTGTGGAGATTATTTGAATTAGATAGGAAGATTTGGCCTTCCTCCAGTTATTATTTGAATTAGATTATTTGAATTAGATAGGAAGATTTGGCCTTACCCACTAACCTACTCACGGAAGCTAACAATTTGATGGGGTTTGATGATAGATGAAGTAACAAATTTCAATTTCCAGAAATTTCTAGTCGTGAGAAAAGAGGAACACTTACTTCATTTGCTGTAGAGAATCAACTGTGAATTAAGAAAGTTACCTTTTTTTTTTAAGTTAAGAATTGAACGCTAGGAAAAACCAACTTTGAAGTTTAAACAACCGAGGTTGGTCTATGATTAGTAATAAAATTATTTATAAGATTTATTCGTTGGGCTATGATTTATGAGAAAATGATTTATTGAATCTATTCGTTGGGCTAGGATTTATAAGTAAATGATTTATAAGATTTATTCGTTGAGCTTTGATTTAGAAGAAAAGGATTTTTTAAATATATTCGTTGGGAGACATGCGGGACACTGCTGGAGAAGCAGGGACGAGCTCAAAAGTGATGTACTCCTAAGGACCCCCACATATGGCCGGGCAAAAGCAGGACGACCAGCTCGAACATACATACAGCAGCTATATGAGGATACGAGATGTAGCCCTGAAGACCTGCCAGAGACGATGAACGATTGGAAGATGATGATGATTCGTTGGGCTTTGGTTTATCAGTAAATGATTTACAAAATTTATAAGTTGGGCTATGATTTATAATTAAATAGATCTTTCGTTTATTGATTCATCGTCCTATTAACGAAACCGCTCCAAAAAGAAGATGTACGAGGTTAGTTCAAACAGTTTAAAGCCTCTCCAAGAAACCAGAGCCATAGCTGAATATTTTTGTTGTGGCAACATTCTACAATAAGAATCTGCTAGAAATAAAATATCAACAAAAAAGATATAACAGCTAAAGAAATTCATGAACACTGGATACAGTTAATTGCAGGGGACTCTCCTTTATATGCAACTGTAAAGAAGTTAGCAACGAAATTCAAGAGGGGTTGAGACAAGCAAATAAAGAGACCCACGATCAAGTTGTCCAACTACTAATGAACAAGTTGATGCCATTCACCATATGGTTTTGGATGACAGAAATCTTACTGTTCAGCAGATCGCTGAGTTCATAGACTTTAGTTCTGGTTCAATGCACTCTGTTTTTATTGTGATCTTTGGATTGAGTAAGCTGACTTCAAAGAATGTGCACAAGCGGGAAGGAGTTAACATTCATTGCCAAGACACTTCTGACTTGTTTACAAGCTAAACCTAAGAATTCCCATTATAGATTAGAAACTCAAGAGGAAAACTGGCTTCATCATTTTGAATTTGAACTCAAGATTCAAAGTTCAAAGCATCGTATTCTTCACCTCCAAATGACGTTCAATAATTTAGTTTAAGCAGTGCATACAATAAGTTTCCAGACTCTTTAAAATTTAGTATGTTATTGCTATACATCTTATGAGATGACTGACCAACTTTTATGATTTCAGGTTCAAATCAACAGCTACAGCAGCAATTGGGATACACCCTACTAAAGCCTGATTGTCACAGCTGGTGAATTTCAAAAATGCAATTTGACACTTTAGAAGAACCATATTGAGTTTTAAACTTGGAAAAATGCCACAGAAACGTATGGAATGCTTCACACTGCTTTTGGAGCATCTTGCACGAATCGATCATCAATTTTTGAGTGGCATAAGAGATTCAAGGAAGACAGGGAGTCTGTTAGGGATGATTAGAGGTGTGGGAGGAGTAAGGCAGTCAATACCCCAGAGTAGATTGGCCAAAGGGTTTGGGTTAGGATTACTATGTTGAGTTTTTAAGTGAGTTCTGAAAGAGATTCCGTCGGAAGAGGCTAGCATTCTTCAAATCGGGTCAGTGGCATTTCCACCAGGACAATGTACCAGTCCACAACTCCATCCTTGTCACAGACTATTTGACCAAGATGGGCATCAAGACAGGTCCTCAACCTCCCATAGTCTACACCTTGCTCCCTGTGACTTTTGGTTATTCCCTAAGCTCAGAGGCTGTTCTTATGAGATAATTGAGGAGATAAAAGAGGCTGAGACGAAGGTCATTGACACGCTCACAGAAGAGGACTTCCATGGGGCCTTGAAGAAGTTTTTGGAACGGTAGAATAAGTGCATTGCAACCGGAGGAGATTACTTCGAAGGGGATTAGAGTGTCATGTGTGTACTATCAATAAAAGTATGCACCTCTTATGTTGGCAAGGTGAGTTTTCTGTTTTTGAGACTGAAAGCCAAATCATGATAGACTCTATGGAAAAAAAAATGAATGAATAGTACTATGTATAAGATATAAGACAACGGAAGGAAAGAATCACGTTGAAACAAAAAGGAAGTTATGGGCACGTATTCTCTTGCACCAGGATAACGTACACTTGAAGCAACTACTCTTGGTTTTGAATTGCTATCGCCCTAAGCTCCATGTCCGACCACTTCTCTATTTAACTTCTTGTCTCGTACTTTGAAATCCTGCCCACGTGTTCAACATATTAGAAACAATGTTGAGGTCAAATGTGCTGTGGAGGATATTTCGTAGAACCAGGATGTCATCTTGTGCGGAACTGCAATGGTTAAGCAACGTTGGATCAAGAGAATTGATGTTATTGGGAGACTAAACAGAGTGATCCCTCTTGTTGAGGAACTCTCACATGTCACATGTCCTATATGGTCATGTGGAAAGGTGAATCGGGGAATCCGTTTCTTTCACGAACAGAACTTGAAAAGAGCAAACGTGCTGGTTCGCTCTTGAGCGACAAGCACATGAGGGCTCCCACATTTATATTCCAGACCTGAGAAAAGTAAGCGGTTTCTATCTTTTTGTTGCATGAGCTTTTCTGTTCGTTCTTTGAGAGCTTGTGATTCTTATTAAGCCCTGAAAAGGAACTGAGTTTCCTACTCTAAACATATATAATTAAATGTTTTATCATATTATTTGACTTAATCTGATGTTTATCGAATATTCTGCATTAGTCTACTCTCTTCGGGATAACTTAATGCATAATAAAGAAAATGTTTTTATTCACAAAATAACACCTCGTCAAAACTTATAATGTCAACCGAAGATATGCTGAAAAATTGTGGAAAACTTTTTTTTCTTCCACTTCTTTTGGGTGGGGATTAGATCATTTTGAACGACCCTCGTAACTTCTAAAATAAACTCAGCTGATTTTTTGTAAGAACGTGTGTATCTGTTCTTTGATTAGCCCGATCAAATGGCAATTTCTCTTTTCTTATTCTTTTGGAATTACCAATAACGCTAAAATATAGAACCAGGATTACTTCATACACAAACTAAGTTTGTCTAGGCACTTGTGACACACGCACACACACGCACACACACGCACACACAGAAGGTGAGAGAGAGAGAGAGAGAGAGAGAGAGAGAGAGAGGGAGGGAGAGAGAGACACCCCAGGTGGGTTTATTAGTTAACAGTTCTAAGGGTTTGGGATGAAATTACAAATTAATTGGGTAGAAGGATAACTCCAGAAAGAATTTTTTTTAATACACAAAAGAAAAAGAAAGAAAGAAAAGGAATTTCCTTTTTTTTTCTTTTTTTTTTTGAATGACGTTTATTGTGTTGAGTTTGTTAGTTAAGTGGATGAGATAGTTAAAAGTTGTTGATGGATGGGTTCGTTAATTAAAATTTATAATAAATGTCGAATGATATTTTGGGTGGTCTGAAGGACGAAATCCAGACCCAAGGCCCGAGACAGGATAAGTAGGTTTAGCAGAACTCAAGTGGATGATGTCTACGGAAAACTCAGCAGGGAATCCAAATTCATTTTTAGTACCACTTGAGAGCCATTATCCTGCAGTGGTTCGGAGATTAGACGAAAACACGCAGTGGTCAAGTCGATTTACTTATTAGAATTCGTGGGCGGTGCAAAAAAATTTTTTTTTCTCCGCCTTTTTCCATATAAACCAGCGCGCAGAGAGCTAACGTCGAGTCAGAGAGAGCTTTCAACGTTCGTTGTCTCCCTTAGATTGTCTGAATTCATATCAGACTAATTTCTCCCCCTTCACTCTCTCTCTCTCTCTCTCTCTTTCTCAAACAAATGAATCCCGTAAGAAGATTTTGTGCTTAACGTATTCGAGCAATATCCTTTGTGGTTATATAAAGATAGCCTTAAAAAAGTTTTTTTCTTATACAGGGATCGAAAGTGTCGCTTGTTTCGTTTTGTGTCCTTGTGGTTACGAAAAGAACTCTTTTCTTCGCAAATAGCAATTCCTTTCAGTGTGGAACTGAGCCTGTTCAACTCTCACAATCGGACCGTTCTGGAGGACTGATGGACTACTTTTCAGATAATGAATTCCCAACGTGGCAAATAGTGGTGGTTCCTTCAGCTCTACAAAGGGGATCATAACCGCAGAGAGACGAGATACAATTGCCAGCGGCTGAGTTCTACGTTAAACACGAACGAAACATTTTGTATTTTAATGTTTGGCAAATTTGAAAATTACTTGACTAATATCAGACTTGAACACGAATAAGAGCGTCCAATTCATGTTTTCTCCTCATAATTTTACGTTCAGCTGAGAATTCATTGAGTCAATCCCACCGCAGCAGAATGTAATACTAGGTCAATGTTCTTAAGCATTGTATTTGCGGGAATATTATTTACGATTAATAAATATTTCTTGCTGATTTAATTATCTTCTTAGCGACACAAAAATGATCAGATTTTGATTGTTAATGAAGTTGTGATGTCATATAAACCTTATCGATTTGTTCAATGAAAATCACACATAATTCGATAATGACACGTGATTTGTAAGCTGTCAAGTTTGTTAATAGCTTTTTTTGATTCTGCTCATCTGTGAATGTGTTTTTTTCAACCTTGAACTTCCCTCAAACCGACAGTATGAGTATTATTATAAATCAAACTATTCGCCGGAAAATTTAACAAATAAATATATCTGCCGCTAGAGAAACCATGTTAAAAATAAACCTTATCTGATCACATACCGTTAGAGTAGTTTGGTCAACCTCTGAACTTTTCCTCTCATATAGGGTGTCCCAATATACAGGGGACTTATGTGACTGCAAACAACTCTATTGATAATAATATTGTTCTTTTTGATTCAGATTTGAAATTAGTATACTATAACAACTATTAATCCTCGATCACAATGCCGTGAACAAGGGAGGAGTAAATATTTGCGTCACTTATTTGGAGACAAAAAACTGAGCTGGCAAAATTTTGCAGGAAGTTTAACTTAACAATTACTCCAGAAAAGCCAAAGTTATCGTTGAGGACACAAATTTCAAGCAACAGTGTCAGTAAACAACCTCAACTAGAAGGTAGAAACTTCCAAATCTGACGGGAAGTTGATAGCAAGATGTCCTGATAATGTGGATGTTGGAAGGAGTACGAAAAGTCCCCCCCCGAAGATTTTCCCAAGAACTTGGTCTTTCACGTGCATCGTTGCAAAGAATCTTAAAGAAGCATCTTCAAGTGTCTCCATACGCGATCCAGATTAAGCATACACTCACCCCAGCTGACATTCAGTTCCTTGTTTCAATAATAAATCATTATCATATCAATGGGTTGCATCTATTTTGAGACACACATGGCAATAGCCATTACTAAAATATTTTTTTTGCGACCATAAAAACTTAATTACATCAGCCCTTTGGGTCTATACTGTGGTATCATATGCGAAGTAAGGCAGAAAAGTACATAGGCTGAATTTTTCCGCCAACTCATATTGACAAAAACCGGATTATGATAAGTGTTAATCCCTTGGATATTTAGTCTAGTCGACAAAGGCTGGTGAATGCGCCAACAGCATCTCTGCAGAGAGCTTATTAGATCCTTCTCCCAACGATTGTTCGAGAATCTGAATTAAAGCATCGGTTGGTGAGGCTCCATTACTACGATCCCAGCTTCGGGAATCTAGCCTGCCTAGCCACACTGATGAGTTCTGATAGAAAGAAACAATCTGGATGTGGATGACTATATATATGCTCCCCTACCCCTGTGGGGTTGAGCTCTCAAGCGAAGGAAGTGATGGTTGACCCTAGCGTAAAGCAAGGCTCTTCAAATGAATTGATCTCTCCGTAGCCGTTAAATGGATATAGATAAGCAAAAAAAAAAAAACAACAAAAAAACTAATGTGATACATAAGCGTTTAAATTCCCATCGCTTTCGCTGATTTCCTCGTGGCTGAATGGTAGAATCTCGGATTGGTGTTACAGTCAGCCAGGTTTCGATCCCAGCTTCGGTAATCTAACCTGTCTGGCAACACTGGCGAGTTCTGATAGAACGAAACAGTCCATCTGTGGATGACTATATATATATATATATACAGTATTTGGCATTAAAAAAAACGTAAGGGTTGATGTAACTTCAAACTGCGACTAAAATTTATAGTTTGCTCGGTAAATTTTCCGTCTTTCGTAATTTATTAACATTAATCTGGAAATTTAGAACTAAACGCTTTTTTTTTAACACTGGCTTGGATTTTCCACGCTTAGAGGTTATCTTGTATCTTTTCTGAGATGTAATCAAAACGAATCGGGGCGAATTTTTAATCTTTTAAACTTTAACATTTAAGTGAAGTTGTTTGCACAGCTCGATCACATATCATAGCATGATAATATCTAGACGTCTTCAGGACATTTTGTATTTTTCAGTCTGTCTTGATGTTATTAAGAACTGTCTCGGCAGAACTCATTTCTGTTGACTTCTTGTTTTCTGTTCAGAAAATTCCTCTCTCGGGTCCGATTTGAGATCGTATAAAAACGCTCCGTCGCTTCTTCAGATCGTATCAAAATAGGAATTTCAATTGTGTTTCGACTCCTAAGAATATTGCAGGAATAAATGCGTTTTACGAAAGGAAATGACTATCGAAAAAGACATTAACTTTTTATTCATTGTTCATTTCTGTCTTATTAAACATACCTTCAGTTTCTGTACTTTTTATGTACACTTTCAGTTTCGGTACTTTTTATGTACACTTTCAGTTTCTGTACTTTTTAAATACACATTGAGTTTCTGTACTTTTTATGTACACTTTGAGTTTCTATACTTTTTAAGTACACTTTCCGTTTCTGTACATTTTATGTACACATTCAGTTTCGGTACTTTTTATGTACACTTTCAGTTTCTGTACTTTTTAAGTACACATTGAGTTTCTGTACTTTTTATGTACACTTTGAGTTTCTATACTTTTTAAGAACACTTTCCGTTTCTGTACTTTTTATGTACACTTTCCGTTTCTTTACATTTTATGTACACTTTCAGTTTCTGTACTTTTAAAGTACACTTCGAGTTTCTGTACTTTTTATGTACACTTTTTAATTTCTGAATTTTGTAAATACACTTTCAGTTTCTGTACTTTTTTGTACACTTTCAGTTTCTGTACTTTTTTGTACACTTTCAGTTTCTGTACTTTTTTGTACACTTTCAGTTTCTGTACGTTTTATGTACACTTTTTAATTTCTGAATTTTGTCAATACACTTTCAGTTTCTGTACTTTTTAGATACACTTTCAGTTTCTGTACATTCTAAATATACAGTGTACTTCTTTCTTGTTTGTTTTTCCTTTTCATTTCGTTTGTCTATTTCTTTCCGTAAATAATGAATATTGTTATTTTGTATCCCGAGACTAAGTGTGTAAACTTCAAACCTCGAGATGGTCTTTCGGTAGGACAAAAAATATGCTGACTAAATCCCACTTTTCAGAGGGGTAAGCACCCCATCCAAAAAGAGCCCTGTATATGATACTAGAATGCATCTGATGGTGCAGACCCAATTCTTAAGATCAGAGAAGTGGGGATAATCATCTCTTGATTATTACTCCCTGTTTCACTCTGTGTGGGTGTAGCTGTACCCTAACAGGTACTACCACACCCAGATTGTATTACCTGTTCGGGTTTTATATAGATGTGTTGAATATTACTCGTATTCAATAGCACTGTGTGAGAAAAAGTGTGACGGAGTACTCGGGGCAAGTGGCTAACGTGCTGGGCCACGAAATCATAGTAAGTGAGTTCGAACTCCATTTGATCTATTACATTTGCTTTCAGACATTTTCACTTTGGTAAAGATATTAACCTCAGATATGGGTTAAATAAAACCACTTGTGTTTTTCTAATATTTTTAATACTTTGGTATTAAATTACCCCAATTACTGATGTTGCTTTAAATTAAGAAACCACAAGTTACAAACTGTAAATGTGAATGTACTATGAATAAAAAGTTAAAAAATGTAAAGTTAGCGACCGTAGTCGAGGGTAACCCGAAGGGTCCCTTTTCAATTGCTACTACACCAATTTGTAGGGAAGGCATTACATCATTCCCTGGATCGCTCCACTTTACCCTTGATCCGTACCTCATAATGCTGTGTGCTAAGCAAGGCGGCATCAAGTACCATTTTGAGTCTTTGGTATGACTCGACCTGGGATTGAACCCCGGTCTCCTGGACTCTTAACAAACACTCTACTAATTAAGCCAATGGTCTGGTTAAATGAATATGATTCCCAAACTTCTGAGCATTAAAATAACTCTTGACCTGTTATCAAAATCAAGCAATAAACACAAACTACCAGATTCCGTTTAGCTAACCCAACTGACATAAAGGAAAGACAAAGTTTTTTCGTGAGATTTACTTTGTAAAACTGTTTTACCATTTAAGCAATAGTACTTATCAAAACACTTCCTGTCAAGCATTTTTATAAATTTCAGAATATTCAAGAGTTAATATATGAAAAGCATAGTTCAGGGTTTGATTAGTTATGGAACGAACGGTGGGGCTTAGAGTACCCAGTAAAGGGGTAAGACCCTCTTGAACAAAATGGGGTACCCTTGGTATGATTGTAATCTCATTCCAGTTGCTAGGCTCCATTTTTGTGACCCTAGGAAGTAAGGAGTCACCCCCTCATTACCATTACTCCCATTTCTATTATGAATTGGAATAACCATACCATAACATTCTAGACGTAAAATGGGTGATACTTTTGGTATTACAACCAAGTTTTAAATAGATCCCCCTCTTTTTGAACATGTTAGATTCCATTCATTTTTTACAATCAAGTAAATGTTTAGGATGTTTATGCTTACCGTTAACGCTGACTTTTGTAGACTGAAAAACTCTTTAAAAATTGGTCGTACAGGAGTGCTAAATGTACAGGAGTGCTAAAATCCAGATCTTAATCACTGGTTGACCTTTACTACTGGTTGACCATTACCAATGTTTGACCACTTTGTGTTAAAGATTAGTTTTTAGTCTTTCTGTATTAGTCGACATCTAGTTTATATAGATTTTTAGACTTGAAAGTACAGCTTATATGCTAAAATTTACACTAATTAAAAAAGGATATTGCCATGGAACGACAAAGATACACCCCGGACGATAATAAAAAAACCACCCTCGGAAGTGAAAAAAAATTATATTATTTACAATTTTTAAATTATGAAAATCAGATATTTAAAAGATAAGGCATAAAGACAATTAAATTTAAAATATGATGAAATTTCAATTCCTTATATGTATATATATATATTAGCATTCATGCTTAATGTTAAACTTTTGTTTTGTCATAACTATAAGCCCAGTGAGCAGAACTATAGAACAGAAAGGTAATTTTTTTTGATATTTTATAGATCAAAAGTTTGCTTTGATAACCTCAAAAATTCGGTTTGGCATACTATCAACGAGTTTCTGAAGTTGAACCGAAGGTATTTTTACCTATGCGTCTAAGATTGTGTTTCCAAGTTCAGAAATTGCTGAGTACTGTTGACCTCCTTCATAAACCTTTGCAATAATCAATCCCCGCAATTTTTCTATAGGATTGCTTTCTGGAGAGCACGCAAGCTGGTTGTCTTATTTTTTTTATTCAAGCAAGTACTTTTTTGTTATTGATGCATTGTGCATAGAAGCATTATTTGGCTAAAAAATATTTTTTTCTCCAAATAGACGATGCCCTTCTTGTGCAAGAGATACATCATTTAACATCTTCACGTAATCAGCTGCTTTTCGTTGACAACTAACAAATTGTACTTTAAGTTTTTCTGAAGCAGAAAAAGCCTTCCATATAATAAGAGATACTCCTCCAATATGCCTTGCGTGCCAGTACTTCTGAAAGCCATCTGGACCGATTAAATTGAATTTCTTTTCTTCTGAGAAAACAACATTTCGCCATTCTTTAGTACTCATGGTTTGATATCGACGAGCATATTCCAGTCGTTTCTCTTTGTGCTTCATAATAAACCTTGGACGATGAATTCTTTTCTAATGCTTAATTTCGTTGTTTAAATGTCATCTAATTGTTCTGCAAGGGCTATGCACTAGAGATTTTAATATTTTTGATGTTGAAGATTTTTTTTTACTTCGGGAAGAATTCTTCTCTTAAATTGTGTTAAAAATCTTTCTGGCCTGCCAGTCGTTTTTCTTGTTCTATACTTATTTGGACTTTTCAAGTAATTGCAGATAATGGTTTTACTGCGTCCTTAGGCCATCGACTTTTATCTCTGAGATTTTCCGACTCTTTTCAAAGCTGTAATCACGTCTTTCTCAAATTCAGATAATTTAGTTCTTTAGACATATGAATGTTTAAAGAACTAAATATTTTTAGTATTTGAAGTATTACAGTTTTAATAGCTTTTATATTACGAAGACTATATATGATAATTTTTTCATATATATTAAATTATTCATTTCTTTATGTTTTATTGGTTGTCTTATATTTATGCTAAAAATGAATTTTAAAATTTAGCATTAATGTTAATATTCAATTAAAAATGAATTAAAATTTCTTATTTTAAATTTAAAAGTCTCTTTAACTTATCGTTCATATATCTGATTTTTATAATCCTTAATTGTAAATAACATCTTTTGTTTTTCATTTTTGAGGGTGGTCTTATATTTTTGTCCAAGGGTGTATAAATAGTTATGATTACTGTTACGGCTATCGACCAGGGAAGGGCTATAATCAGGAAAGCAAGGACTACTATGAGGACCGGAAATGGGGCAGGCGATCGGCGGGTCTTCGAGCCCTAGCAACAGTGAAGGACCAGCCGAGAAGGGGCAAAGGTCTTGAACCAGATACGGAAAAGACATGCCATTGGTCGAGGCAGGGATGGCGTTTTACCGCCAAAAAGAGCGAAACCCAAAAAGTCAGTTCCAAGCTTCGTCAAGGAAGAGAAAGGTCGCCTTTTTACGTGGTCCGGTGAAAGGGGAAATTCTAGTCGCAGAATGGCCTAATAGAAGCCGTCGACTCCGTTGGGTAAGAAACTGAGGCTCAACGTAAAAGAAAGAAAACAAAAACTGGTGCCTTGCGACTTGTTTATAAGAAACTAACGAACATAAGAAAAAAAATTAATAATAACAAGAGAAAGGAAAGGAAAAAGAAAAGTTTAGTCAAAAATGTTATTACAAATAATATACGTAACCTAAATAAAGGTCCGTATCAAGACTATTCCAAAGAAACATTTTTGAGGTTGTTTATTAGCAGCTAGTTTCGGCGGAAAACATATTTGTTTAAAATTGGTATATCCATATTAAAGACGAAGAGGAGAGACTGTTCTTCGCTAAAAGAAGAAGAAAAAAAGAAGTAAACCAATATGAGAAAGAACGAGTAAGTTCCCTCCCTTTAATTGTAAAGGGAACAAGATACGGATATAATTTTAAAACAAGTTGAGAAAGAAAAAAAAAAGAAAAAGTAGAACTTTGTCTTATTAGAAGGACATAGTCAAATACTATTGGAAGCGGCTTGCCCTCCACACGTCTGTATATTTTTTTGTTGTCTTTGTTTGCTTTTTGTTTTTCTCTTGTTACAAATGTGCTTTCTTTAAAATAAAATATGTAAGAAAGATACATATATAAAAAAAAAGAAGAAAAACAACTACGCGTCATATTGTTTGTCTGCTTCGGAATTCCCCACGTGTTCATTTATATCACGTCGACCTCATTACCCTTGACACATCCTCATTCGTCCGTATCTCGAAAAATCAAACCTATACGCAAGCTTTATACTTAACTAGTTATATGGGCTTTCAAAGCTATCGATAAAATATAACTAGTTACGGAGAATATTTAGAGCTTGGGTGGTACGGTGCTGACGACGGAGATTCTCCCCGTCTTTCGAGGATAATGTAACCTCGGAACAAAGATACAGTAACCGTCACATTACATTTAAACATTTACAAGTGTTAAATTTTGGTATTTAATAGCCGTAAAGATTTGATAAACCTTTAAACAAACTAAACCCAACTAAAACAATCATTCATCCTCAAAAAAAGATTTGATGAATTATTTAGTTTTGACTTCTGCAAAGGGAAACAAAATTGATTATTAAAGAAAAGTGGTTTAGAATAAACCATTAATGTAGAAATAAAATAATTACACTGACAAAAATGTTCACTCTTTAATTCAATCGAAACACTTGCTCAAGTTTTATTGTCATTGATTACAAATAAACATTGTCGAAACGAAATTGATTTTTAGATTGATGTATTTAATGTTTCCATGAAGCATGATTAATTTTTCGAATGATTTAGAGCATGTTTTCAATCCTTTGCTTGGCCATTTAGAATGTCTTTATTTTATGAAAGGCAGTTTAGAACATTCTTTTCATTGATTGTAATAGATTAAAATAAAATGTTTTGCCATAAAGTTAAAACGTTAAATTCAACATGTGATGCATTATTTTTTACGCTGATAAGAATTTGAACAATGCAATGGAATAAAAAATATTTCTGGGAAAATTGTAGACATTAATAGTATTTACTCACAGACTTAAAGTTATACTTTAAGCATCAGTTTCCGCAAGATCACAGCAGTTAAGCAGGGATGACCCTATTTAATACTTAGATGGGTGACCACTGAAGCTCAGAGCAAGTACTAAAAGCAACCTGAGGCCTTTGTGCTACGTTTAAACACAGCTTAGTTAAAAGCAACTGTACTTACCAACGGGGTTACGGTCAATTAAGTTTGAAAGTACCAGACCACTCTAAGTTATTGAAGTTTAGCTGCGATGACCCCGTTTGATATTGAAATGGGTGATCACTTAAACTGATTGCAAGGACTGTTAACAATCTGAGGCTTATGTACCATATCTAAGTTGGTTGGTTGGGTTTTGTGGCATATCAACTTTATTTAACGACAAATCGATTTTTATACAAATTGATCTATTTCAAACTATTCAGTTTAGCATGAGTACAAAGTTTAATTGTCAAAAACATTTCTAGTTATTTGGTTCTCATTCACCTAATTCAGTTTAGTATAAGTTTAGATTTTGTTTACACTCTGTTAAATGTGAAAACAGTTCGATATTAAACATTTATGTTTAACGTAAATACAGTTTCAATGTCAAAAACATTTCTATTTCAAACAATTCTGTTTAGCATAAGTGTGCAGTTTAATTATAAGTACACGGTTTAATTATCAAAGACATTTCTATTTCAAGCTATTCAGTTTAGTCAAATAGTTCTAATTCAAACAATTCAGTTTAGCATAAGTATGCAGTTCAGTTCTATTTAACCCATAGACAGGGCCCTATTAAGTTCTACCACTCCGGGCCATTGTGGACCTGGGAGCAATGGCAATGAAGGGGTGCAACGTATTTCCCAAAGCCTCAGCATTTCCCAAAGCCTCTGCATTATTGGACGCTCACCATCAGATTGTTTACTTACATATCAGAACACTCGTTGGGGTGAGGGTCTTACCTCTCTGTAGAAAAGCAGTCGGTGTATTCTACAGCCCCAGCCGACTGGGCAAACTATATCTAAGCAAAGCTTAAAACAACAATATTACTTACCCATATTACGCACGGGATTTTAGAAATCATTAGTAAAAAAATAAAGACAATGCATCGCTTTTATGGAATGAGTTGGTTTGATTGTGTTTATAGAACATTAAACTTTGTTAGTTATTATGGCTAAATCACATATCACACATATATCCATCTCTCTCTCTCTCTCTCTCTCTCTCTCTCTATCTATCTATCTATCTATCTGTGTGTGTATGTAGTTCGGCAGGTGTCTTTCATTTAAGTATGTTTGAATAATAAAGACACATTTTGTCTATATAATTTTGTCAAGATCCTTTCAAGTTTTCGGTTTGATGTCTTGGTTTCAGGTTGGAATTAGTGGATGAATAAACAAAAATTGTCCCGAGCGCTTTCGGACCTTTCATAGGCCATCATCAAAGGTTGCTTGCATGTAAAAGGTGTTTCTTTTAAAGAGCTTTTTGAAAGGGTTTAGAATTTTCTTAGATATTCTATATTTCTTGATAATATTCTATTTCCATTGATAGCGTTCTGTTTTTTAAATTCATCAGCATCTCAGATTTATCCAATTTTGCGTTTACGTAATTTTGGAATGTTATAAAAAACCTAAAAAAATCTTTTAAAATCCCTTTAAAAACACTCTTTATGTATCCTAGCAACCCCCTGACGATGGCCTATGAAAGGTCAGAAGTTAAACTGGTCTTTTTGACCCATAGATTAGACCCTAACATCTACAAGCTGATGAAAGACAAATATACTTAGTGTATGCTAAACTGAATTGTTTAAAATAGACATGTTTTGATATTTAAGCTGATGAAAGACAAATATACTTAGTGTATGCTAAACTGAATTGTTTAAAATAGACATGTTTTGATATTTAGCGCAAGCTGCTCGGTAGCGCCAGGTGTGGCAGTACCGCCTTAAGCTACCGAAACTGTGTTATCACCCTGGATGGCGGCTGATGAGGTTAGTGTATCGCACGTGCTTCCACACGTTGTATGATGAAAATTTATAACTGTTTGTAAAAAAATGTGCTCATACTAAAGTGAATTGTTTGAATCTTTTATTAAAATGATTTAATTCGTGGTTAATGACCCAAAACGTGTTGATACACCATAAAACAAAACAATCAACTTACCCCCCCCGACACACTTATATATATATATATATATATATATATATATATATATATATATATATATCCTGATTAATTGATTATATTCAAATGAATAAAATGCTGAGTCACTCATAGCAGTTGAAAACTGTCCCCTTAATATATAATTTGAAGTTTGGAATATTCATCATTTTTTTTATTGGTCCTCTTTGCCTATTACTCGTGCTGCCAATATGTTATATAACATATGACATAGATTTTCGGTTCGTTCCTAGTGACCCCGTGTGCTTTGATAAGCTGTCACGTTGTGATTAGTAAACAGGGCGTTGGCAGTGTTTCGGGGTAAGCTGGCCGGGCAAGTGTGCAACCGGAAGGAGACCACGTGATATGAGAAGCACGCGGTCAGAGTTCAGAGAATCGAGAGTCGAGCCAGGGATACGCAGCCGATCAGAAGCATTAGGTATTCTCTGACGATACGACTTGCAAAGGGAGTGCAAACGTTGGAACCTCCTGGCTCCCGGAAGAAGATATTGGACAAGAAGAAGCCCGCTCTCTGAGAATACGTCTCTCCATCTATCTCTCAAACTAACAACAAACTGTGGGCAACTTTCGACGATAAAATGACAGATATATTTTTATAAAGAAGTGTTTTGTTGGTTCATTATGTTTGATTACTATACAACATATAAACACAACCCAATTTTTAGACACAATTTTACAATCACCGAAAAAAGTAATAAAAAAGCCATAGAAAATGTAATAATATTGACTTCAAACCAGGAGAGTTCTATCTCGTTATAAGGTGAATTATAAAGATAGATATGTAACATGATGAGCTCAAAGTGAGTATGCTTACATTGTAAATCAGACCGTCCGCTAAAATTATTGATAGAGATTTTGGAAATTTTATGGACGAATGCGTTAAAAGTGTTCTTGTATCCCATTAACAACCCGGGACAATTTTGTGTTTATAGCCCTTCTCATTGAGTTACATGATACGCGTTATAAAAGTATGAATACTGTATTTATATTCACCAAGACAGAAATGAAATATAAATGAAACTTTACATTTCAAAGTAGTACGCTTGATAACAGAATATTTATTCCAGCAATTTTTTCTCAGGCCGAAGCAACACAATACTCAATAATCAGGCTGAATAGAAATATTGATGTGATCTCGTGTGAGATGGAATTTCAAATAAGGCATCTCATACAATATTGAAAAAGAATGAATATATTTCTTGTTGCTAAAAAAATCACCTTATTTATTGAATGACCCTTGTACACACACACACACACACACACACGCACTTCGGACGGGCGAGCTGCAACTTTAATATCCTTTGACCCCCATGTATAGCACTACGCTTGGCTGTCTAGTTTAAGCTATAAGCAGGCATCCGTGCCAGGACCCAGATTTGGGTCTTAGACCGGCTAGGCTCAGCAGGCCCACATTGCACTTGGTTGGTCGATAACCAGCGGGTCTCGAGCCTCAACTTGAGCTCGATCTCCCCTACCTAAATCCCCACAATAATTGGCCTTTGGGTCATTGACCTAGTGTTGAGACCTGTCTGGTGGGAGGCTGCGACACACACGCACAAACACACACACACATATATATATATATATATATATATATATATATATATATATATATATATATATGAGAAAGTCATTCAGTGAAGTTAATTCTGGTTTGAAAACTGAGAGCTGCACTAGAAGTTGGTGATAGCTGATATTAAGAGTTTTCGATTAGGTTTTAAATAATCTTTTCTTCCTTAGCTCAATATTTTGACAATTTTGTGGCTCTATCTTGACTATTGAGCACTGTTAATGAAACAACGTAACTTTTGTTTTCGATATATATCGCAAATGCAAGCGAATATGAATATGCCGCCTTAAATCAAGAAATATATATATATATATATATATATATGTGTGTGTGTGTGTGTGTGTGTGTGTCTGAGAAGAAGGGAATTGAACTCGACAAAATGTTAGCAGGAAAAGGTAAAAACGGAAAAAAGATATATGTTTGTGTTATATACTTACTGACGCAATAATAAAAGAGACGAGCGAAGACTTCTTTAGAAAAATATGTACCTCTCACTTTATTGTAAGGGTTCGAAAAGGGTTACTCAGGGTTTTACTGTGAGAGGGAGTAGAAGACCGAACAGAACTGCAATATATTGACCCCAAGTCTTATGGCCGTCAGCGTTGTGTCTTTCTCGTTCTCCAGGGCTGCTCAACTGGAGGCCCACGGGCCCAGCTCTCTGCTGGCTTTCTCTACTACATCTTATCAGCAATTCCTCTGGACCCTAACTCAATCGGGGGCCCCGAGCCCCTTCGGCCTGGTGTGGCTTTCCTTTCCACATCTCGCCTTGAACTCCTTCCGATCACTAACTCTCTGACTTCTTGTCTTGACCGAGTTATATATTAGTTCAACGACCACTCAATCGCCCACTCAATCTTTGGAATGGCATGTTTGATTGTCATCAAGCGGAAATAACTGTCATGCAGTTCACAGGTCACTCTCTTCCGGTGTATCAGTCTATGAGTGTACCATGGGATTTTTTACCTTGTCCCATTTCGTCAGCCAAGCACGCCTACGCGATTTCCTCTCATAACTGCCATTGGAATGTGTCACTTCCTTCCGGTGCATCACCTTGGAATGGCAAGTTTGGCCGGTTCGAAAGTCAAAATACAACATTTGGTGGTTCCAATATTGTACCGACGCGTTTTCACTTCAAGGTTTTGTCTGAATATAAAAATATTTTATCAAAATTATTTTTTGTATGAGAAATACCTATAACATAATTTTTCGATTCAGTCGGAAGTCTTCATCAGGGCTTGCAGATGTTTTTTTTGTGAAAAATGGGCTGATGTGTTCTCAATATTTCATGTCATATGATGCAATTTTTTGAATCTGCTCCCCATATTTTTGTATGAGAAATGATTATAGCATAATATTTTCATTCAGTAGGAAATCTTCATCATGGCTTGGAGATGTTTTTATGTGAAAAATGGAACAATACGGACAGATATATTCTAAATACTTCATGTCATATAATGGAATTTTTTTAATCTGCTCCCCATATTTTCGAAACGAAGAATTTGAACATATCAAAAACTCTTTTTCCGAACTAAAATATTCCAAATCTTTCATTTACCGTAACAAATCAAAAGCCATAAACATCCGCAAACACATCCTACAATATGAATAAAAATAACAAGCTTGGCTCAAATATCAACCCTATGAAAAACACATAATATTACTCCAAAATCCCATTAACACTCTCATTAAAAAAATTAAATTATTTAGGCATAAAGCACACAACAAAAACAATAAAACAAAGAGTAAAGAACTACTCCAAAAGTACAAATTCCTTGTTTAACGCACATGGTTACAAAATCCGTTGCTTAAGGTTTCTTTGTTTAATGGCATATCAATTCTTTTTAGTTTATTTAATGCCAAAGCCATTCTCCTAGGAGATCAATAGTGGTACTATTTAACCCATAGCTTGGAGGATAAGGGGGGTCATACCTACGTAACGGCGCGACTGGAGTACGAACTCGCGTACTACGATTCCGCAATCCATCGCTTTAACCATTACACCAAGAGGACACTCCTCCGTTGCTTAAGATGCAATTAATTTTACATAGAAGAAACGAGTAGAAATTTAAACAAAAGAATCTATGACTTTACAACTGGTAATACAATAAACTTTCTAGTTTCTCATAATATTTTAACCAACCTCACTTTTGATTTTCAAAACTCTGCCATATTTGCTTTCTTCCATGACAGGGTAAAACGAAGAATAATTGTAGCATGTTAATACTACCACTCAATAATCCAATGACATTTTTTTTCTCAAAATATCACTGTAACTAGGAAAAATAATAGCAAAAGATTTCGAAATCCATACTTTGTTTAAAGTAATAAAAGTTCACAAATCCGTTTCTCAAACCACAAAGGAATTTTATTTTTAAAAAATTGCATCACATGACATAACGTATTTCAGATATCATCATCATGCTAACGTGCCGCTAGCACAGATATCCCTGACCCTTTCTCGGCACTTCTCCTTATCGTTCATCGCCTCTGGCAGGTCTTCAGGGCTACACCCCGTATCCTCACAGAGCTGCTATATGTATGTTCTAGCTGGTCGTCCTGCTTTTGCTCGGACAAATGCAAGGGTCCATAGGAATACATCACTAATGAGCTCGTCCTTGCTTCTCCAGCAGTGTCCTGCATATCTAGTTCGTCTAACTTGGAGAGTTTTCGTGATGGGAGGTAGGTAGCCGTAAAATTAGTGCCTTGTGGGGTGTTGCCGCCAGGACTTGTTTAATATTGCTCGTAGCATTCTTGTGTAATTGCCGTCTAGTTTCTCCTCTAGCCGTTTAGTTAGCTTCCAAGTAGTGCATCCATACAGCAGTATCGATACGACCGCTGCCTGGATGAAAGTGCGTTTCGTTTTATCGGTCAGGTCTAATTTCCATTTGATCGATAGCCTATCGATAGCTGTCCATGCCTTCGTTAGGCGTGTGTCGATGTCCTTTTCGGTTGATGAGACGCGGCTTCCGAGGTAGGTGAATTTGTCTACTAGTTTCAGAGGGGTTCCGTCAAGCCTGTATTATTACGTTATTTCTCATACAAAAATAATTTTGATAAAATATTTTTTTGATTAGACAAAATCTTGAAGTCGAAACGCGTCGACACAATAAAAGAAGCATCAAACATATATCTTTCTTCCGTTTTTACCTTTTACATATACACACGCACGCGCGTACACATATACATACACATTTTTACCAACCCCTCCGCTCGGGCAGGATATGACACAAAGTCAGTTTTTTAAGAGGAGTTTAACAGGTTTGAATTCAGAGTTTTCCTTCTCCTAGACTAGTTGCCTCATCAAGGCTGAAGAACCACGTCGGCCCAACCATTTTACCCATAATTGGATTCATACCTTTGCCAAGGGTATTAGTGCAATGTGAAATGCAATCAGTCTCGTCCAGGATTTGAACTCGTGTCGCCGTGTCCATTTTCAACGACGCTAACCATTACACCACGGACATATATATATGTGTTTGGGGGGTGATTTTTATGCCAAACTATTGGGTAACTGATAAAGAATCTTCGACGGTATATTCATATCCGTTACATTTGCTATTGTTAGATATTCAAGGTCATCTAAAGGTTATTCGAGAAATCAAAGGGCAGAGTTGAAATCGTACTCAACTGGGGATTATCCAAGTCGGCAAATGATTCACTAATCGTGTGTTGACATTTAATGAGATCCTTATAAACTCACTTGTATTAAATTTTCTCTATCTTTTTTTTTTTCATTTTACCGAAAAAATAATGAAAAAAAATCTTTCTAATTGGCAAATCCTAAAAAAAAAACGCATGCCTGGAAACATCTGTAGTTTCCAGCCATGCGTTTTTTATTTTGATGATCTGCCAATTCGAAAGAAGTTTTATCTTGCGTTTTTCTTTTTTTGTTTTCCCAAGAAACATCGCAAATAATGCTGCAATGATTCATTCAAAGGCAACATCCAGGTTTGCGAGAAATATCGCATAGTAAAAAGGAATAGGAGTGCAATTCTAAAGTTAATTGATTTCCATATAATTCTCATACGTCCGTTGCTTTATGCCCTAACATAGAAATGCCAGGGTAACGAATACTTACTTCAACGCCAGGGTTACTGGACCTTGTTAAGCTTTATGAGTTCCTATTACAATCCATTCCTTTAAATGACCTTTAGTTCTATATCCGAAAACAAATGAATGGCAGCATTAGTTGCTGTGGGAAGTATTTGTGGGATTTAAATTGGCTGGACATACCTACTATCGTGTTGCTATTTAGGTTTTATGAATTTTATAGTGGCTGTTAAATCAATAATTCCAGTGAAATAATGATAAAAGGCATTTATTTTAGACAATTATATTTATTTTTCAGCCAAATCTACTACTTCCTTTTCAATCCACTAAAAATGAAATTTTTATTTCGAATAATCATAAATTACAAATCGATTGAACAAAAGGATTGGAGGACTTGGAAATAAGAGGATGAGTGGAGACCATCTAAAACCCAGCGTTATTAAGACCGGCCAGAATACTGAGAAGAGTCCTAGAGGCTAGAGGATACTTCCTGTCAATCAGACTCCAGTGGAAGACCCTTCGCTAATTAATGCTGCTTTAAAAATTGTCAGATAATAAAAATAATCAAAAAAAAAAAAAAAACAACTTGCAGAATTGTGAAGTTTGCTGTCCCAGCTGACCACAAAGTAAAATTGAAAGATGCAAAAAGAAGGATAAGAATTTCGACCTTGCAAGAGAGATGAAAAACCTGTGGAACATGAGAATGACGGCGATACCAATTGTAATTGGTACTCTTGGTACAGTCATCAAAGTATTGGTACAAGAACTGGAGGGCTTAGAAATAAGAGGACGAGTAAAGACCATCCAAACTATAGCATTATTACGATCAGACAGAATACTGAGAATATTTTTGAAAACTTTGTTGTATACTCATAATACATTTATATATATATGCCGAACTTAATTAAACATAATGACGACCTTCAATGAACGAACGAACACACTTCTTTATAAAAATATACCTCTCACATTTTATTCTCGAAAGGGTTGATGTTGGACGTGTGTTAGAGGTTAGTTGGAGACGGGGACAGACAGCGACATATTGACCCCAAGTTCTTCTGACTATAGCAGCACTTCTTTCGCATTCTGGCTGAGCTGCTCAACCGTGGGTCACTGAGGGCCCAAAGCCCTCTGTCTACCGCTGGCTCTTAATTCGGTATCTTGTCCCCCAACGGACTCCAACTCCAACTTGAACTGACTGACTCAAGCCGTCTGTGGTACCTGGTTGTATTTTTGTTTGACATCCACCTGCTTCCCGTGGGCGTACGTATCTGCCGCCATCACTGAATTCAACCACGTCCACAGGTCAAGGTGATATTCCGATATCTTTACCAGATGCACCTGTTTCGCTGTTCTTTCGCTTATTTACGCAGGTTCATCTTTTGATTGACAGCTCGGTCGGGGGTCAATATGTTACAACTTGAAGAGAGTTGCTGTTACTTAAAATCCTTAGAGAAACCATCAGTTAACGCTCGTGTGAAAAACTCGAAAAGGAGTAATAATATATTAAAGAACACGAAGGGAGACCCTCCGATCGACAGCATGGTTAAGATCGCCCAGAATACTGAGAAGAGTCCTGGAGACTTGATAAGACATGATATCCCTCAAAGGCCAGTGAGAAAAAAATTAACTTATGCTGATGTGAAAAACTCTCAAAGGTGTAAAATAATAATAATAATAATAATAATAATAATAATAATAATAATAATAATAATATGTTCCGATTGCAGTACAAAACAACGTTCTGAGGACTTTAGACCCCCGTTGTAAATTCGCCGTGGTAACAACTTGACAAATGCAAAATACTGTTAAACACATACAAAAGGTTTATTTACAACTAGCTTGCAAGCAGTCGCCGGTAGAAATATAGGGGATATGGAAACATGAGATGACTGTCAACTAGACAAAAATCAGCAACATATCCTAGTGTGTGTGTGTGTGTGTGTGTGAGAGAGAGAGAGAGAGAGAGAGAGAGAGAGAGAGAGAGAGAGAGATGAGCAGACACAGACCTTGAATTTTTTTTCTTAGTTCTAACATGCTTGTACCCTCTTTGAGGTTCCCTAAAGTTTGGGGCTCGTCTACTTTCTTCTCCTTATATCTTCATAACTTGTTTTCGACTGACGTCTTCACCTTATGGAATCCTGCCGTCCACTCTCAAAAAACATAAGTTTTCCCATCACTTCCGCCTGTCGTTTCGGGAGCAGAACGATATCCGTGTCCGGTCGCTCATCGAATGCACATAAGACTTTGGACCTCCAGTTTTCCTTAGTCATTCTTAACTACAACGACTACCTCTGCCTTGTTATTCGGCGACTACTATCAGCTTTATCTATTTGTTTATTTATTTATCTGTTCATTTAATTTCATATGAGTTGTTTAATTACGGTACATAATTATATTAAAGCGAATATTGATAATACAGTGAAACCGTGGCTTACGAAAACCCCATTATTCGAAAAATTCAGAATACGAAATGTACTTTGAGGAAATTTCCGTCCCATTTAACAAAAACATATTCAAGATACGAAAAAAATCGAAAATGCTCCCCGGCAACAATTCTCCCAAAATCCAATTTGTAGCATCACGTGATCGCATTGTTGTACTTTTATCTTTGCTAACATTTATGTAAATTACTATGTTTTCATTAACGAACATATTCCTTCGCGTGGGTAAAATATTTAAACTTTATACGACTACTTTTTTGGAGCCGGAGCGATTTATGCCATTTATAGGGTAAATCTTGTCCCACAATTGTTGTGGCCCCAGAAAAGGTCACTAATAAAAACGCAAACACGGATATTAGATAACAGATTATATTACACAAGAAATATTGCGTTACATAGAAAAAGGTAAGAAGTCTCGTACTGTTCGTATAACACCGTTAGTGATCTGCCCTTCTGGCAGCGAAATCTCTGAACTAATAACGGTGAGAAGAGTCCATTATAGTTAGATGGGTAAGGTTCCCACACCAATAATACGAAAATCTAAGATACAAAATCCCCTACTGAACGAAATTTGCCCAGTGGGCTGGGTCTGTCGAATACATCGACTGCACGTCTGCAGAGGGGTAAGCACCCCCCTAAAGAGTGTCCTAGGTATGACACTTTACAATCTGATGGTGAGTTTCCAGCGATGCTGAAGTTTTGTGGAATGCGGATCACCCCTTCGTTACCATTGCTCTCGAGTCTACTTAGGCTCGAAGTGGTAACACCCGATAGGGTCCTATCTAAGGGTAAAAAAGAACTAAACTGCATACTTATGCTAAAACTGAATTGTTTGACTGAACTGAATAGCTTAAAATTATTCTGACAATTAAACTGTGTACTTACATTTATACTGTGTACTTATGCTAAACTGAATTGTTTGAAATGGAACTGTTTTGAAATTGAAACTATACTTTCACTATAATGAATTGTTTAATAGATAACTGTTTTGACATTTAACTGTGTGTAAACAAAGTCTATACTTATACTGAACTGAATTAGCTGAATTAGAACTGTTTGAATAAACTGAATAGCTTGAAATAGAAATGTTTTTACCAAGTAAACCGTGTACTCATACTAAACTGAATTGTTTGAAATAGAACTATTAGTATAAAAATGGATTTGGCGTTAAATAACCTACAAAGGTTGATATGCCATAAAAACCCAACCAACCAACCAACCAATAGAACGAAATAATTTCGTATCTTGAAGCATCACTGTACGCAACAAAATAGCAATTGAAAATTATATGGATATAAAGCTGAAATTCAGCAAACTAGAACAAAAGAAATATAAGACTAGGCAAGAGTGGGTGGGAAAGGTGATCCACTGGGAATTGTGCAAGTGATTAAGATTTGGCCATACTACCAAATAGTATATGCACAAACAAAATTCATTCCAAAGAAATAAACGCAAAAATATGTCTTTCATTTTGAGATACAAACGAATCAACAGGTCTAGACCAAATGACCAGTCCTAGTGTTAATCAACAAGAAAAATATTTCTTGCTAATTTTGACATTCCTGCAGACCATAGAGTAAAAATAATAGAAAACAAAAAGATAGGCAAATAGTTGGACCTTAGCAGTGAACTAAGAAAAAATGATGAACAGGAAAGTGACGGTGGTACTATTTAAAGTCGATGCGTTTGAAAGGTTCCTTAATGATCTCGAGGGGATTTTGATTGATTTGACTATTTTGGTTTCATGTCATTTCAACAATTGTAGGTTATTTAATGCCTAATCCTTTTTATACATATATTACTTGATTTCGGAGGTGCCCGTAGTGTAATGGTTAGCGTCGTAGGAAATGGACACGGCGACTCGAGTTCAAATCCTGGACTAGACTGATTGCATTTCACAAAGCACTAATATCCTTGGGAAAGGTATGAATCCAATTATTCTCCCTCCAGCTATGGGTAAATAGTAGGACAGACTAGGTTCTTCAGCCATGGTGTGGCAACTAGTCTAGGAGAAGGAAAACTCTGAATTCAAACCTGTTAAACTCCGCTTAAAAAATTGACTTTGTGTCATATCCTTCCTGAGCGGAGTGGTTGGTAAATAGGATATATTACTTGATTTCTAAATCACTTTAAACAATCCCAAGGTCATTTTTTCATTCAGTTAAATCATTTCATTTATTTCTAATATAAATTAAATTCATCATTAATCATTACTTTGGACAGTTTAAATGTTTGGGTTTTATGGCATGTCAACCTTTGTCGGTTATTTAATGCCAAATCAATTTTATACAAATAAACAGATCTAATTCAAACAATTCAATTTAACATATGTACAAATTTTGTCAAAAACTTTTCTATTTAAAGCTATTCAGTTAAGTTAAACAGTTTCAATTCAAACAATTTAGTTTAGTATAAGTATAGATTTTGTTTACATTCATTTAATGTCAAAAACATTTCTATTTCAAGCTAATCAGTTAAGCATAAGATTTAATGTCAAAAACAGTTCTATTTCAAGCTAATCAGTTAAGTATAAGATTTTATGTCAAAAACAGTTCTATTTCAAGCTAATCAGTTAAGCATGAGTTAAAATGTCAAAACTGTTATATTTCACGCAATTCAGTTTAGCATAAGTACACAGTTTAGTTCTATTTGATCCATAGATAGGACCCTATCAGGTGCTATCAGAGTCGACCTGGCAATGAAGGGGTGTTCTGCATTCATCAAAGCTGCAGCATTACTGGAACCTTCCTATCAGTTTGTTTTGTATCATAACCAGGCCACTCATTTTGGGAGTCTACCCTTCTGCAGGGAAGCAGTCTCTGTACTCTACAGCCCCAGCCGACTGGACAAGGAGAGAATATTGGAAGACCTGTTAACCAGAGAAAGAAATGAGGCCACGACAGTGTTAAAATTGACTAGAATACTGAAAAGGATCCTGGAAATGTTCAAAGGCTTCCTGTCGCTAAAACACCTGTGAAACCCCACCAACTAATAGTGGTCACACATTGTCTATAAATTTATTAATTTTGGGTAGACATAGCAGTTAGAGTGTTCGCCAATGGCCCGGGAGACCTGGGTTCAATCCCAGGTCGAGTCATACCAAAGACTCAAAAAATGGTACTTGATACCTCCTTGCTTAACACTCAGCATTATAAGGTACGGATCAAGGGTAAAGTAGAGCAATCCAGGGAAGGAGTAGCGCCCTCCTCTACACCTTGGTGTAGTAGCTATCGAAAAGGGAGCCTTCGGGTTACCCTCGACTGCGGTCGCCAACTTTACTTTACTTTACTATATATATTATCATATAACATTGTGAAAACCATGATTTTGACACATAGAAAAGTGAGTTCTTTTTAAAAAATGCAAGAGGATATCGAAAATACAGTCCTAATTGTGATCAACATTCATGAATGAATGATATTCTTGACTTATACAACCCATAAAAGTTGATATCCCATCAAACAAATAAACAAAAAAGAAACTAAGAATATTAGTCACAAGTAGTTCATAGATTTATACTATTTCACCTGATTTCGTAAGTGTACATTGCTCTTGAGATTACTACGAATTGCATTACCACAGAAAACGCATCTAATTAAAATTAGATCTTTGCCAAAATAAAACTTTTTCTATGTGTGCAAGGGTCAAATCAATTATGGAGCGAAATACATTTACGTTGAAGAGGCGGTTTGTGGAATTACAATTAGAAGTTAAAATTCATGCCAGGTCGCCATTTGCTTGGTTCATTACTTTTGCAAACGCAACGTAAAATGTGCAAAGATTAAAATAATCGATCGTCTTGAAAATCAAAAATTTAATCTGATAGAACCAATTCGCTAATCGATCTACACATCAAAATTTCTAACCAGAAAAAAAACGGCATCTGTCAAATCCAGCAGAAAAACAAAACACAACGACAAAAAAAAAATCATTTAAATACCAAACGAAATTGCCAGGTCTAAAAACGTAACCCCGATAGAAAAGATAATTTATGGAAACATTTTCTCGAATTAATGAGCGCACTCTGAATGATTTGTGGATAGAATTAAAGGAAAATATAATTATTTTAAATAATTTTCTGATTTTTTGCAGAGAAAATTTTTTATTTTATTCAATTTCATTCGAACCTTATTAAAAGTCCAAAGCTTACCATTTAAGCACACACAACCTTTTTTAAAAACAAAAACCATTAAAAAACGAAACATTTATTAGTTCTATAGAAGTTCCATTCAATTAAAACGGATATTAATAAGTGTTATTTTTTACCAAACTTATCTGTATATAACCGATAATAAAATGATTACACATCAGTAACTAAAAAACGAAGGATTATTTATTTACAGACTCTCTCATATTTTATTTCTGGATTCTTTGTTTAATGGCATATCAACGTTCGTAGGTTATTTAATGCCAAAGACATGTTTCTTGAAGAACAGTAGCGGAACATATAGCAAAAAGGATAAGGGGATCACGCCTTTCCCCAAGGTTTTAATCTGAAAGTGAACATAGTGGTGCTACTCGGGGGAGAACTCGCTTTCTATGGTTCTGTAGTCTTGCGATTTAAAAATTACACCAAGAGGACACCGCCTTTATTCATTTTATGTATTAAAAAAGAAAAAAAAATTGTATGCAAATTTTCCGGTAGGTGGGTTTTTCGTTTAATAAAAAATAAGTTTTCTCCTATTGTTGTTAGTCGGTGCTAAGTATCCTGATGAGCCGTTTTAGGCGAAACTGTAGTAGGATAGTCCCGCCTAGCGATTTAATTTATATACATATATATATATATATATATATATATATATATATATATATATATATATATTAAAAACATGATTTCATTTGGTTTGGTTTCATGGCATATCAACCATTGTAGGTTATTTAATACCACATTCTCTTTATACATATACATTAAATGTATATAATTTGGTTTGGTCGAATTTTATAGCATATCAATCATTGCAGGTTATTTAATACCAAATCTTCTTTATACATATATCTTAAATATATATGATTTGGTTTGGTTTGGTTTGGTTTGGTTTGGTGGAATATCAACCATTGTAGTCTATTTAATGTATACATATAATTTAAAAACATGATTTGGTTTGGTTGGATTTTATGGCATATCAACTATTGTATTTTATTTAATGCCAAATCCTCTTTTAAACATATATTAAATAAATAAGATTTGGTTTGGTTAGGTTTTACGGCATATCAACCATTGTAGGTTATTTAATGCCAAATCCTCTTTATATATAGTGTATCTGCTTTATAAATGTATTGTTTTTTTATAAGATTTTTAAACAAACCTGTTTTCTCTAGTTTCGATACGGTGAAATGGCTTTATATATGAATTCTAAGACATAAAAACATTATTGCATTTTTTATACGACTTGATTTTTATTCTTGTAGCAGTGTCTATACAATTATATAGATTCACAGAGTGGACGTTAACTAAACGTATAGAGAATGTATGCGGTTAGTGTATTCTGAAAACTTGACCTAACGCGACGCATGCCCAGTCGGCTTGGGTAGCAGAGTAAATGACTGCATCTCTGCAGCAACGAGTGTCTTAGATATAACAATAAATCTGATGGTGAGGTTCCAGTAAACTGGGGCTCTGGGGAATGCGGGTATCCCTTCATTGTCATTGCTCCAAGGTCCACTCTGGCCCGGAGAGGTTGCACCTGATAGGGTCCAATCTATGGGTTAAATAGAACTAACCAGCGTACTTATGTTAAACTAAATTATTTGAAATGGTGATTTTGATATTTAAACTGCATAATTATGTTAAACGGAATTGCTTGAAATAGAACTATTTTAACATGTAAACTGCGTTTAATAGAACTGTTTTTGACATTAAAAGTGTTCTACTCTTAACTGAATTAGTCGGAAGAGATTTGTTTTCACTTTTAACTGAGCGTGGATAAAATCTATATTTATACTAAACTGAATTGTGTGAATTAGAACTTTTTGACAAAACTGGACAGCTTTTAATAGAAGCATTTTTGACAATTAAACTGTGTACTCATGCTAAACTGAATCGTTTGAAATAGAAGTGTTTTTGACAATTAAACTATGTACTCATGCTAAACTGAATCGTTTGAAATAGAACTAATTATTTATATGAAAATGGATTTGGCATTAAATAACCTACAAAGGTTGATATGCCATAAAATCCAACCAACCAGGACGATACATTTTAGTAATTACAGTTTCTTGGTAATCTTTTATCTAAATGAGTCAAAACTTATTTTTTTAGACAAGTTTTACTTTTGTTTGCACTCACTTAAATGGTTTCAAATATTGCTGTTTGACACCACTGACTTGAATTTTTAAAACTTTGTGCTTAAATTGAACTGTTAACTCTAATAAACAAATTTAACATTATGTAATATAATTTCGGAGGGATTTCGTTTTATATATCTTGCCTTTCGGTTTTGTTAGGCTGAGAACCTTTCGCTTAGTGCATGGGTCAGTTAGGTACACACATTGAGTGCAGGTGTTCACGCGCGGGGTGGATGTGAGAATCAGAGATGTCACAATAAAAACCCTAGATAGTCAATGACACCGGGGACGTGAATGAAGTCATACTCGGAAGCGAAAAACCTTAAACTCAAAAAGGTAATAAAAAGTTTCGTACCTGAACCAATTTCGTGTATTTCAGGATTCCCAATGTACATTTCACGTATTCATATCAAGCTCGATCTCGTGGACCCATATATATATTACAATTACTTATTCATTTGCACACATTTAAATGATTCCAAACATTGCTATGTATCCCTAACAATTTAATTAAAAATGTGTAATATGTTTTCTCACATTCTAAATGACAAACAATTCTATTTGTTCCATAGACAGGAATGTATCAAGTGCTACCACTGCGGGCAGAGTAGACCTTGAAGCAATGGCAATGAAGCGGTACGTCACACACCCAGAGGCACAGGATGTTGTTTATGTTATATAAAAAAAATGGTTCGTGTGGTCTTACTCCTCAGCAGTGATGCTGATGACGTAATCTACTGCCCCAGCCGACTGGGTTTTGT
This sequence comes from Sepioteuthis lessoniana, assembly GCA_963585895.1. Taxonomy (NCBI): domain Eukaryota; kingdom Metazoa; phylum Mollusca; class Cephalopoda; order Myopsida; family Loliginidae; genus Sepioteuthis; species Sepioteuthis lessoniana. The sequence continues at coordinate 16,494,011 of OY757933.1, forward strand.
GTCTTCTGAGTCCATGTACATCAGAAATATATCTTACAATTGTGACAATGCCCCTCGTGGCCCCCGTACTTCAACTTCGAAACAATTCTGTCTTGGCTGGTGATTCATCTAATGGTTCCGATAGGGTATCACACATTTCTTTATGGCCGCAAGAATACAACCGAGGGAGTGGGAGAAAAGGAACAATAAGGGCTTCGAACAAACGAACAATAAGGGCTTCGGTCAACTCAAAGTGCAAGAAGGGTGGTTCCGTGACACTGCATTCCCTGTGCCTCTGTAAACTAACGCTCGTGTATATTTCTAGCGAAATTTATACAAAGCTACTCGGAATGCAAACTCATCCTGACTGGCCTTCCCTCACTGCCTCCTTCTGCTGACTGTTGTCGACTGACCCTCTGCGTCACCCTTTGTCCACTGCATTCTCTGATTTCCTTTTTCCAACTCCTCTGACTGGCGTCCCCTTGCCCACTTCTGGTCGCGTCGACATCTCGAGCCCAGGCCTTTGTTAGGTTTCACGCCAAAACAAACAAAAATATTGTCTGCTCTGCGCACCCCCATAATAGTGTCACACAATCCCTAAAAATAAGTGTTAAGGAATGCATGTGGATTATATATTGCTAAAGACAAGGATATGGGATTTATTGATTTAATATTTTTGTTTTTAATCTGGATTGTAAGCAATAATACAATATATTTAATTTACATCTCCAGCTAGAAAAAATGCCATAAGTCTAATAAGTAATATCTAATTAAATAAACCCAATCGAGTGGGGCTGTAGAATACACCTACTGTATCTCTTCAGAGGGGAAAGACCTCCACTAATGTGTGTCCCAAATATGATACTAAAAATCTAATAATGCTGGAGCTTTCAGGAATATGGAATGCCCTCTCAATGCCTTCACCCCCAGGTTCAGTTTTGCCCAGTGAGGTACCAGCTGATAGGGTCCTATCTACGGGTCAAATAGAACTGTTTGACATTTAAACTGAGTGCAAACAAAATGACTTATGCTAAAATTATTTGTTTGAAATAGAACTGTTTCATCATTTAAGTGTTTGTAAACAAATGACTGATGTTTAATTGAATGGTTAGTGATATATTGTAATATTTGGAATCATTTAAATGTATATCAAATATGTAAACGAATGAATAAGGTTGAATTGAATGATAAGTTTAGATAGCAATAATTGAAATCAATTGAGTGCGTAGAAGCAGTATTATCATTAGTGTCCAAACAACTTAGTTCTAACTCATTTAAAAATGAAATTGCGAATTCACTGATAAACCATATTTCTACGTGGCGAATTCAATAAGTTTCCAGACTTTTTTATAAAGGCATTTAAAATTGTCATTGACACTTGAAAATTCAGTATGTTATTGCTATGCATCATATGAGATGACTGACCAATTTTTATGATTTCAGATTCAAATGAACAGCTGCTGCAGCAATTGGAATATACCCTACTAAACCCTGATTGCTACAGCTGGTGGATTTTCGAAAGGCATTCTGGACGTGAGGAAGATCGATATGCAGTAAAATTCTGTTTTAAACTTGGAAAAAATACCACAGAAACGTATGGAATGCTTCAGACTGCTTTTGAACCATCTTGCATGAATCGAGCATCAGTTTTTAAGTGGCATAAGAGATTCAAGGAAGGCAGGGAGTCTGTTAGGAATGATGAGAGGTGTGGGGGAGTAAGGAAGTCAATACACCAGTCTTGATGTTGAGGTTGTAAGGGAGTTCAGGAAGAGATTCCTAGGGAAGAAGCCAGCACTCTTCAAATCGGGTCAGTGGCATTTCCCCCAGGACCATGCGCCAGTCCACAACTCCATGCTTGTCACAGAGTATTTGACCAAGATAGGCATCAACACAGTTCTTCATCCTCCCTATAGTCGACATGTTGCTCCCTGTGACTTTTGGTTATTCCCTCAGCTCAGAAGCTGTCGTTATGAGACAATTGAGGAGATGAAAGAGGCTGTGAAGAAGGTCATTGACACGCACACACAAGAGGACTTCCATGGGGCCATGCAGAAGTTGTTTGAACGGTAGAACAAGTGCATTACAGACGGAGGAGATTACTTCGAAGGGGATTAGAGTTTCATGTGTATACTATCAATAAAAGTGCCCATACGAATAAAGCCTGGAAATTTATTTAATGATCCTAGTATAACAATTTAAATGTGTATAAACAAATGACTGACATTACATTGAGACTGTTCCTGAGTAATACTCGAAATCATTTAATAGTGTGCAACAAATTATTAATAGTAAATAGAAATATCCGTGTTTGATAAAAAATACGTTAAATCATTTAACTGTGTACAAAAATATGAGCTTAGTCTTATTTTAAAATTAGTCTACAAACCATGTATATTTAATATATCAGTAAAAACAGGGTTTGGAATTAAATAATTGTAATATAATGGCTAAAGGGATTTCGTTTTTTGAGTTTAGTTAGGCTGAGAACCTTTCGGCTCAGCACATAGGTTAGTTAGGTGCAAATTTAAGCGCAGGTGTTAACGAGCGTGTGGGGAGGATGTGTCGTTCACTGATGTCAAAATAAAAATCCCAGATAGAAAATTATGACTTGGCGATGGGAATGACGTCATGCACCGGAAGCGTGCCGGGAGGATTTTAGGATATTTGAAAAAGTCAGTTAGTTGAATTCCTGGCTTGAAAGAAGAAGGTTGACTTTCGCTTGCTCGCCGAAGCCAGGCCAGTGTGTGACACTATGTAGGTGGTCAGCCAAGCAGACGATCCCTTTGTCTGTTTTGGCGAGAAACAAGACAAAGGGTTTGGACTCGAGATTTCGACGCGACCGGAAGTAGGAAGGGAACGCCCGTCGGGAACTGGAAGAAGGAACCCAGAGAAGTCAGTTGGCGACAGGCGAGGCAGAAGGGCAGTTGGCAGTCGACACCGGACAGCAGAAGAGACCAGTCGGCATGAGATAGATTCCAGCAACGGTGAGGGAAGACTAGTCATGATGAGTTGGCATTCCTAGTAGCTTTTTTGGAATTTTGCTAGAAATCCACGATAGCGTTAGTCTACAGATGCACAAAGGAACGCACAGTGTCACAGAATCACCCTCGTTTGTTCTTTGTTCTTTGTTCTTTTTCTCCCACTCCCTTGATTGTATTTCTGTAGCCTGGAAGAAATGTGCCCCTATCAGAACCATTAGATGATCAGTGGCCAAGATGTGAAATGTTTCGAAGAGGTTGATGTAACAGGGGGCCGAGGGGGTATTATCACAAGTGGCCTTGTGGCGGGTGCCACACGTGTTGGGGATGGGGAGATGGAAAAGCCAGCATAGAAAGATTGTGTCTCTCTACTTATGTCTAAAAAGCTTTAAACTCAAAGGTAATAAAAAGTTTCGTACCTGAACAAAGAAGTCGTAAGTGTTTTTGTGTTTCGGGATTCCTATGTTATATATGAACATTTTATGAACATTACGTGTACGTTTCACATATCTGTATCTTGCAATGTTACTTAATCAGTAATGGTTGATATACCATAAAACCCAACTTGAACAAACAATCCAAATAAAAGTGAATCATTACCCTAGTGAGAAGTGGGTGTCCTCGTGGTGTAATGGTTAAAGCGATGGACTGCGGAATCGTAGTACGCGAGTTCGTACTCCAGTCGCGCTATTACGTTCACTTTCGGCCAAATACCCTTAGGAAAGGTATGAACCCCCTAATCCTCCCAGCTATGAGATAAATACTACCACTAATGTTCTTCTAGCATTCTTTGGCATTAAATAACCTACAAAGGTTGATATTCCATTAAAACAAAGAAACCAAACATAGTCAGAAAACATTTTAGGGTTTCAAATTTTGAAATTTAAACTTGGTAGGATTAATTCCCAGTTTATCATTCTTTATTATTCAAGGCAATTTCTAGAGGAGAACAAATGTTTTTCTACCACGAAGAAACTATCTTGTTCAAATACTCCCCTGCAATCCCATTAATATGCATAATAACTATGATGATTATTTAGTAGAATATCTGCCTTTGGATGATAAACAAACCCAGTTTTTTAATTATTCATACTGATTTTGTTTCTTATCAAAAATTGATTACAAGAATTTCCATAGAGTCATTTTATTCCTCTATGCATAAGAGATCATTTTATTATAAAAATGTATTGCAAATTCTATAATTCTATATGAAAATGTTTGGCCATCTGTTGAGGACAAATGAACAAAATCTTCCCAATTGATAATATAGATACACTGCAAATATATAGGAAATAATGCTACAATAAAAATGTATTGAAAATAATTTTCCTAAAAAAATGCATAAGAAATAATGTTATAAAAGTACATCTGTTGTATACCTACATACATATAAAAGCAGAAACATAATCAAACATTATTTACTTACTTTAATGAACGAAAAAACACTTCTTTATAAAAATATATCACTCACACTTTATTCTCGATAGGGTTGATGTTTCTGTGGTGTGTGAGAGATGAGTGGAGACAGGAACAGACTGCTATATTGACCCAACTTCTTCTCTTGACTATAGCACACTGTGTTATCTTCAAGAACACACTTAGCACTTCTTCTGCATCTTGGCTGAAGTTGCTCAATCGGGGGTTGCTGAGGGCTACATCCCTTAGACTGCAAGCTGGCCCTCACTCTGGCCTTCTTTTTCCAACTGATTCAACTCCCGCCGGCACCTCCCTATATTCTTTCATAATGCACACTTGCTTCCGCTTCTTCTTCCGCTTATTTACGCAGGTGCATCTCTGATTGACGGCTCGGTCAAGGGTCAATATATAAAACATTGAAAAAAATGTTACTATGAAAATTCATTAGAAATAATATTACTTTACAAATGCAATGGCAATGTAGTTACATAAAAATGCATTGGAAATAATACTGATATAAGAATGCACTGAAATAATTTTACTGTGAGAATATATAGGAAATAACGTTACTATAAAATAAACCGGGAATAATGTTATGATTAAACATATCAGAAATATTACAGAATATTAGAAAAGCAGATGATGTATTTTATAGCCCCAGCCGACTGGGCAAAAATCAGTGGAAAAAGCTACACAAAAAATGTAAATAAAAACCTACACACATCTGAATGTATATATATATATATATATATATAGAGAGAGAGAGAGAGAGAGAGTGTGTGTGTGTGTGTGTGTGTGTATGAGAGAGAGAGAGAGACAGACAGACAGACAGAATTTGGCGTTAAATAACCTACAAGGGTTGATATGCCATAAGACCCAAACAACCCACCAACTATAAAGAACACGATTCCCTAAGTGAGCAACTGTTAGAGTCATATCGAAGGGTGGGTAGATATGTTTGAATTTCGTATTAGATAAAACTGACAGCAAAAAAATATTTGAATAACAGCTAAACAAAGAATACAAATATAAACGAACAATGAACGAGATTCACTAACCTGGCAGTAAATAATAACGGTAGATGATTAAAATTAATTCCTGAATCATTAAACCAACCAACCAACCAACCAACCAACCAACAAGGGCTGTGACGACCAAAATCAACCAACTTACCAACTGAGTGTAAATTTCTCAAACTAAATTCAATTTTTATGGATTGAAAAATCGCAACTCTCTATCGTATGTCATTTATCCGCATAAAAGGGAAAATGTGAAAAAGAAAAATAATAAAGATTAGCTAGAAATCTTTCTAAGTTGTAAAAAGAACCGCGTTAAAAAAACAAAAAACAAGAATTAATTTATAGTTTCTGCTATGCTGAAAAATTGATAAACTCCACCTTTTTTTTTATTTAGTATAAACATCAAAGCTATTGCGTGATCATTTTTACTCACAACGAAACGTAAGTGTCATATCAATTTCCTTAGTAAGACACTTTTCCCCTTCTATTTTTAATGTTGACTCTATCAGATCAAAGATTATATTACCTTTGTTTGTAAGCGAATCAGCCTCTGTAGGAATGATAATGAATAGAAAACTGTTTTGAGCTCAGTGATGTTCTGATAAATTAAAAAAAAATTCGTTTAAAAATTGACTTTTTTCGTTTACTAAATAATTTTTTAACAGCTTGTTTATTTCACTTATAACATTATATATATATATATATATATATATATATATATATATATATATATATATATATATATATATATAGGGGTTAGACAAAAAATGGAAACACCTAGAAATTTCAAACAAATTTACTTTAATATTGTTTTCTGATTGAAGCCCCCTCCCTGCGTGAAATCCGACTTTGTGTAACTTCTTTCGTTCAGTTTTTTAGAAGAGTGGGTTCTCAAGATGGGCATTAGGTTCTGGTTTAATTTTCGAGCTTAGGGAATAACCAAAAGTCACAGGGAGCAAGGTCTGGACTAAAAAGAGGGTGAGGAACTGTCTTGATGCCCCTCTTGGTCAAATAGTCTGTGACAACATAGTAACCCTTACCCTAACCCTTTGGCCAATCAACTTTGGTCTATTGACTTCCTTACCCCTTCCACACTTCTCATCATCCCTCACAGACTCCTTGCATTCCTTGAATCTCTTATGCCACTCAAAATCTGATGCTCGATTCATGCAAGATGCTCCAAAAGCAGTCTGAAGCATTTCTGTGGCATTTTTTCCAAGTTTAAAACAGATTTTATGGCATATCGTTCTTCTAAAGTTTCCTCACCTCCAGATTGCATTTCTGAAATTCGCCAGCTTTGACAATCAGGCTTTAGTGAGGTGTATTACAATTGCTGCTGTAGCTGTTCATTTGAACCTGAAACCATAAAAATTGGTCAGTCATCTCATAAGATGTATATCAATAACATACTGAAATTTCAAGAGTATACGACAATTTTAAATGCCTGTACCAAAAAGTCTGGAAACCTATTGAATTCACCACCTACTTGTGTGAAAATTATGCATATGTAGGTTATTTACTCGTTAACAAATGATAACATAAATAAAGGAGTCAACAATCAAATCTATGCCTTGAAAAATCTCTTTACAAATGTATTTATAAACTAACCAAATTAATATTTTGTATATACTGTTACAACAGTGACAATCGTGTGTTCTTCCTTTTCTTCTTTTACACATTAGTAAAAATTACTATGTCGAGGAAAAGGAAGTGCCGTTTAAGTGATATTGAATTTATAATAAAATATAAACTGAACAGGTTGAACAATGGAAAAAAGGACAACTTTAAAGACAAAGGAGCGGTCCGTTGAGGCCTGAAACAAAAAGTAGCTCAAAGAGAGCGTTAATAATTAGAATAAGTTTATCCCATTTTGTTTTGAATTACTGAATTTTTGGTGGCTTTGTTCTGCCTTTTTCTGTTTCTTATATAATGTTTTCTTTTTGGAATCTTTACATGTGGTCAAACTTGGTTTCTGTGTTTGGTTTATTTTTGAAATCGTGATAAAGCAGCTTTTTTCTGGGAGAATTCATTAACTATTTTTTAAAACCAGGTGAATTCTTTCCTTTTTGTTTTTAAACTTTATTCATCAGATCTCTACGTAATTGCGATCGTTGTTCTTAATTTTGCCAGTCCAGTTATCAGTTACGAAATTCAGTCGTCAGCACATTGTTTGAAAAGTCAATAAGCAGTGTTGTTTTGGTAGGTGGTTTAGCGGTAAGAACCGGATAATCCCTATAGGTTGAAATGCTGCTAAACAAAGCAAATAGAAATCAGGATGAGATATACATAGCCAATGATAGTCTATTCAATTATTATTAATTCTCTCTGTGGCCAACTTTTGTTTGAGGTGATAACAATGGAGTCGATCTGAATATATCTATTGCTCCTCTTGATGTCTTTTCGAGGATCATACTTTTGCACTTCACCCGTTTCTCTATTGTTCTACACTTATCTCTCTTTCAGTTGACCCGTTCCCCTTTTTCTTTTTTTTTTTGTTTTCAAGAATTTCACAACATAAATGTCTGGTTAGTAGAAAACAAGGTGACTTATTGCAAAGGTGTTCTTGCCATATCCATCGGCGCACTTCGATTATGTCTTTCATAATTACCGCCATTCTCTTTCTTCGGATGTCATCATTGGAGAGTATGTTTATCAGGAAGAGATCAACAAATAATTAGTCTGGAAAGTCTCCAACTTCTGCCCAATGGCAATGGTAGTCTTTCACCCATCCGGGTCCTACAGTGGAGGGGATCTTGAGGATTTTGTTCTTGAAAGTTATTTACAATATCAGTATAGCCGCTCTTTCCTCAGCTCGGGACCGGCTGGTCAGTGTTATTGATAAGAATATTTTACTAAAATATTTTAAACTGGTAACTTTTTCAAAATTATCACGAAAATATTAATCCTGATTTTACTGATTAATTCGTAAAAGTTTGGCTCTCCTTAAGAATATCGCCCACGTCTTTTTTTTGCATTTTTTTAACTCTATGAAAAGTGTTACCTAAACTAAGTTTCATTTTCTTAATGTGAAATATTTTATAGACGATATGTGATTTTTTTTGTTGTTGTTTATCACCCTAAATAGTTAATGGCCTGGGTATAGGCCAAGGGAAATTTGTTTAGAAGACGAACAGTTGCCCATTCAGTAGTTCTCTCATATATACGGATGACGAAGAACCACACACACACATACACACACATTTATATATATATATTGGGTTTATGTTTGGGTTTATATATGTAGATATGAGTATAAGTACTTGAATATGTGCAATTGAAAATTGACTGAGCTACGTGTTCCGTTTTCTTCTAAAATGTTTACGCAGAAAATAAGTATTAAGTTGGAAATAATTTACCAACATATTATAGCCAGGATATATTAGATATAAGAAAATGTTGAATCCAAATTTAAGTCAACGTGGGACTCCGATTACAAATCTGAGGGTCATGATCGGTAGGTGCTCCTATGATCGGTATCAGTTTGATTGTTTTTATTTCCTGTACACAAACATCGACCAAAGCAACTACTCGACGGAAATAAATCAATGGAAAAAATGAACGAGAGAAAACAATGAAAATGTCCTTTTCTGTTATTTTAAGAGTAAGCATGCACAAATCGAGTATAAATAAAGAATGTTATAAATTTGGAAATAATCCACTGGGTTTAATACAAGCCAAAGAAATGCTGACCAAACAAGCATTATTTTAAAGAAAGTTTGGTTTTCTGATCTTGAGATAGTAGAAATAAGTAGGCACGTAGGTCGAAGAGCCCCTTATCCAAACTGAAACACAAAATACAGAATAGCAAGAACCTCTAAACAAAAATGAAACAAAATATTTAAAACCAAAACACCACAAACTTCAACAGTATAAAATCAGTGTTAACGACGAAAGAATAAAGTTAACAAAGAAAATATAATGACGGAGTACAGCACTATATCACCATCCATCCGGAACCAAAATAGGAAAAAACGTTAAAATTGAAATCAAAGTGGTGAACAACTTATTACCAAATATCCCTATAAACATGATCACCAATTTATGATGGTGTAAGACTGGTCTGTGATAAAATAGAACCAGAACTGGAATATAAAATCAGGATGAGAAATTAGATTTTGATAAAGAAATTGTGACAACAAACGAAAGTGCTCAGGAAGGAAAAACACGCAAGTATATATTTGGATGAAAACAACAGACACGTCTGTAAGTACCCCTTGAAGATTTTGGCGAAAGAATGGGGGCTCAAAAGATATCGGGACTGGATCGAAAAATACAACCAAAGCAGAACATTCCAAAATAACGAAAGAAAAGTCTACGAACAAATCGGTCGAGAATGCACAACGACAAACCAACACCCAGATGTAAAAGAAACAAAACAGTGTTGCAGTAAAATATGAGAATAGAAATAACTTAAGAAAAAACTGAATGGATAAATAATTGAAAAAAAAATTACGTTTAGAGTCGTACATATACCACGACTCGCCTAGAGCAATACTGATTTGGAAAAGGCCAGGCTATGATGGATTCTGGTTTTAAAAATTTACCTCTATCCATGACAGGGTGTAACTGCCGCTGAGTGAATGTCAAGAAGATGGATAACTAGGGGTAAAACCACCCTGATCCAGAAATATTCCCCGAAAAGGAGCCATCCTTAACAACTATAAACCGATAACGTGTCTACGTATGACAGGGAAAGTACTGACCGGACTGATTTAAGAAGAGATATTTTACCTACTTTACTCTCTATTTCCAGAATAATACAATGGCTGCCATCTGAAGAGGTGATTTATCACTCGTCGAAATAAATTTATAATGGTACGGTGACTGTATGTTGACTTTTCTTCCATTTACGTTACAGATATACGAGGGGCATACGATAACTTTCCAGACTTTTTTTGTACAGGCATTTAAAATTGATGTAGACTCTTGAGAATTCAGTATGTTATTGCTATACATCTTATGAGATGACTGACTTATTTTTATGATTTCACATTCATGAGTTTCACATTCATGAATTTCATGAGTGTACTATCAATAAAAGTGGCCACACGAAAAAAGTCTTGAAATTTATTGAAGGCACCTTGTACTATTTATAGAACAGCACTCACTGAAGGAGATTAAACGAAGAGGAAAATGTAGCCACGGTATGGACTGACTAAAAAAAAACCTATGATAAAGTCCCACAAATTTGGATATATAGAATCTCGGAAAATACACAAAATATTCGACAACTCAGAAACTTTATAACAGAAGCAATAAAAAATTGGGAAGTGGAATTGCAGAGGAGAAATTTTAGAATAGGTGAAAATCCTGAGAGGCATCTTCTTGTTTCTACACTTCTATTTGTAAATACAATGACATTACTCATTTATTTACTTAGGAGATACACTGATAGCTAAAGATTGACAAAATCAAAAGAAAAGATTATCCAATGTACGAGAAAAACTTCAAGTTATCTGCAAAATGGAAAAAGACCTGGTGACTGTAAAAAAGGCAATAACAATATACATCTAAGATATGAGAATATATAGAAAAATAAGACATGTTTAAACTAAAAAGTTGGACAAGACAAACTGTGGAAGGAATAGAACTCAATCTAGAGAAGACATAAGATTTAGAACCATTCGTACGATCCTGGAGAAGGGACTGGAAGAATTTGAAATCAAAGTGGCAGAATCGAAATCGTGGAGATTACAGCATTAGAGAGATCAGCTTGAATACTGAGGACAGTCCGGGAGATGTAAGTTTGGGTAACACCGACCTTTTCGGCACAATGATCCAGTCCCATCTGCTATATATATATAGCAGTTGTTTATAAGGCAAGTAAGTTTGGTGAAGTCAGTCTAAGCTTGAGCCTGAGCCTGTGCCAGTCTGAGTCAAATCTGGAAGGTGAATAGCCGCTCCTTATAACGGAAGCCAATAACTATTGTTGAACTATATTCTTATTCTAGCCACTAATCCTATGTTCTTATTACTAACAGCCTCTCCTGTAAATATAACTCTTTTTCCTCGTATCTCGTGGTTTGTCTTTTTATTACTACAACCTGCGTTCATTAACCAGAACGCAACAGTAAGAATACTTGTTGTCTCTTAGGCTCCTGTCAAAAACCACCAACAAACGTTTGAGTGAAAAACTAATTATAATAATAAAAGGAATGTAGTCTTCGTTCCGACTGACTTCAATTATGATTCAAATTTTGTGGGACTGAAAACCTGCCTAAAATAAAAAATATTGATTTTATTCCGAATTTAAATGTGGACGTCAGAAAACATATTTTTAAAAATATTAGACAAAAATAAAGGTTCTATTAAAAGGGTAACATTATTTTATCATTTTTCTTTTCTTATTCTTTCACAATATTTTTTCAAAGTTCTGAATTGAAATATTAGAAATGTTCAAATACAACACATTTTACGAAAAACTTTGATGTAAGTTGAAATCTTCAAAATAGAAATAAAATTAAGTTAACAAAAACTTTACGATTTTAAAAGTTTTCTCTTCTTTTTTAACGACGTTTTTAGCAATTCTTTTTAAAGTCTGGTTAATTATTTCTTCAATTCAGTTATTTTGTTTTGAAGAGCAAAACTTTCACACATTATTAAGTAAAATTATAATTAGTATTTTACAGATTACATTATATCAACTTAATTTCTTATTGTCTGAAAATCCTGAATAGACGCGGAGGGTGGATTTCATTTACGGTGAGTCTTGACTATGATGACAGCATCTCCAGTAAAGTTGTAAAACCTCTTTAAAAAAAGCGTGGACTCTCTGTATAAAACTATCTGAATAATACTCTCTGTATAATACAGTATCCAATGGTGAGGATCCAGTTCTGGATATCTGAAGAGTGGAGAGTACCCCTTCATTTCCTGGCTCAGTCAAATGGGGCTATAGATATACCGACTGAATCTCTGCTGAGAATTAAGACTCCCCCAACAAATGTCCTAGATATGTCACTAAACAATTTAAAAATGAGGCTCCAGTAATCCCTAAGCTTTGGGGAATACGGAGAACCGCTTTATTGCTATCACTCTGACCTGGAGTGGAAGCACCTGATAGAGTACTATATTTGGGTTAAATAGAACTAAACTGTGTGCTAATGCTAAACTGAATTGTTTGAAATTGAACTGTTTTGTCATTTAACTCTGTGTAAATAAATGACTGATGTTTAATTGAACTGTTAGTGGTACATAGCAATACAAAACAATTTAACTTTGGTGATTTAACTGAATAGCTTGAAATAGAATTTTTTCACATTTAAACTGTGTAATTATTCTAAACTGAAACGTTTGAAATAGAACTGTTTGTATGTATAAAAATAGACTTGGTATTAAATAACCTAAAATGGTTGATATGACAAAAGACCAAATCAAAATAAACAAACCTCCATGGCTATTACCCCTTAATCCGCACAATACTATAGTATTAGTACTATTTAGGGCCTCATCTATGCTTCAAATAGATATGTTTGAAAATTATTTCTGATCAATAGGACCGTGGGCAAAAAAGTTTCCTAAAAAACTACACAGAAATGTAATATGAACGTACAATGAACGTGATTCCCTTACCTCTAGGCCTAAAATAACCCTGGAGATGTTATCGTGCTATTAAAAATAATCAATATAAATAAAAGGTATTACTTTTCAGTTTTTTCATTTCTGTAAAGAAAAACTGATCATTTTTGTACACGTAGACTGAATGAATAAGTTTTTGAATATTTTAGTCAGTTTCGCATTTCTATTTCTGTGTTCTTCTATATTGTTTTGCTGAGCTTATTTGTGTTTGTTTGTAAAAGTACCCAGGCGCAGTCAATATTGAACGACGTTTTCAGCGGGAAATGTTGATCTTAGAACGTAGAGATGACTGCTGAATTAAATGGAAAATTGGCAAAGACGTAGACCTAAATGAAATTTATGTAATGGGAAGGAGAGACGCGTCCCACAGAGCATGCGCAGACTATACAGCTGGCTGCCTGGCCTAGCGAATCTCACAAATAATATTTGTATGACAGAATCTGGACCGGTGTCAGTTGAAAGATTTATTTTTATTGGCAGCGACAACTTTGTTTACACCATAATATCGAGGCGTCGAATGCTTATTATTCACTTGGAGAAGGAAACCTGTCGGTAATTGAGCCCAGAAAAGAAAAGTTGAATTGTTGTAAGTGCGATAAGAATCGATAGTCTATAAAAACAAACTACAAAATCCCATCTACTAGCAGCACCTTCCCTGAAGAGGGAGAAAAGCCTTAAAAAACAATGTTTCCATATGACATGAAACTGCTTCCAGTGTTGAGACCAGTCCTGAATCTTTGTGCAGTGGAAACGCATCTCTTTCTTGGCCATTAATCCCAGAGTCATTCGGGCCAGGAGTGGTATCATTTACCCCGGCCTTTCATAACGATTTCCAAGTTGGCTGGAGCTGTAGAATACACCGTCCTCACCTCTGCAGAGGGGTAAGATCCCCCAATGAGTGATCTGGATATGACACTAAACAATCTTATGGTGAGGTTCCAGTGATGCTGGAGCTTTGAGGAATGCGGAGCACCTTCATTGCCATTGCTCCCAGGTCCACTCTGACCCGGAATGGCAGAACCTGATAGGGCCCTATCTATAGGTAAAATAGAACCAAACTACATACTTATGCTAGACTGAATTGTTTGAATGAGAATTGTTTGACTTAACTGAATAGCTTGAAATAGAAATGTTTTTGATGATTAATCTGTACTTACATTTAAACTGCGTGCTTATACTAAACTAAACTGAATTGTTAGCAAAAGAACTGTTTTTGACATTGAAACTGTCCTTACACTAAACTGAATTGTTTAATATTGAACTGCTTTGATATTTAACTATGTGTAAGCAAAATATGTACTTATACTCAACTGAATTAGCTGAATTAGAATTGTTTGAATAAACTGAATAGCTTGAAATAGAAATGTTTTTCACAATTAAACTGGGTACTCACGCTAAACTGAATTGTTTGAAATTGAACTGAGAGTTTGTATAAAAGTGGATTCGGCGTTAAATAACCTATGAAGGTTGATATACCATAAAAACCAACCAACCAACCAACCAACCAACCAACTCGTTTAATTTTTGGCTTGTTCTTCTCGACTGGATGCTCTACGTATTTTAACGAGCCCTGTATGATTGATTATTCATCCCTGCCTAGAGAGAGAAGAGCCGGACTGGTACCTTTACCAAAGGTTAAAAGCGTAATGTATAATGCGTTATGTAGAATGCAAACGGTCTCGTCTACGGTTTGAACTCGAGTAGACGAGTCTATTTCCAATGACGAGGACCGTTCTCACCAGGGGCTTCTCTAGCAACTGTTAAGATCTATCGTAGGGTAAACAAATCATCTAAGTAAATAAAATGATATTTCGAACAGCACACTATGATAGCAAATGTCTCTTAAAGAATGACCTATGTCGGAAAAAAGTATTCACTCTCACGAAATAGGAATCTGATTATAATAAATTCTTCATTGGAAATTCTTTTAGTAATTCAAAGAATGACTTGTGAAGTATTTTTATGATCAGATTCATATTGCAACATCATATAGGCCAATAGGAAAACTGTTTGAAAAACACCTATCTAATATTCAATTACACATACACATATATATATATATATATATATATATATATATATATATATGTGTGTGTGTGTGTATTAAAATGACGAGTACATATGTATTGGTATGCGTAAGTATAATATAAATATACTGCTATTTAATCTATCTATCTATCTATCTATTGGAAGACTGGTTTATTTTTGGTGTATTTTGAGAAGCATTGTCTAGTTTTTTTACTGTCTGCTTATTTACTTCGCTATATTAACATAATACTTCGTTCAATTATTCAATCTGTAATTAAAGAACAAAAATGAGCTGATAAATAGAAAAATAAACAAGAAAGAATGAACAAAAATGGATATATGCTAATAAGGTAAAATGAAAATAGGATTTAATAAATAAACAGAGGCAAAAGAAAACTATAAATTTACAAAGTTGGGAGAAAAATAGTTGTTGACGACCGTAGTCGAGGGCGACCAGAAGGCTCTCTTTTTAATAGCTAACGCAGTTTCTTCAAAGCAGCGGTCGCATCGATACTGCTACATGGATGCACTACATGGACTCTAACAAAACGGCTGGAGAAGAAGCTAGACGGCAATTACACAAGAATGCCGCGAGCAATCTTGAACAAGTCCTGGTGGCAACACCCCACAAGACACCAACTGTACGGCCGCCTGCCTCCTATCATGAAAACTATTTAAGTTAGACGAAGCAGACATGCAGGACACTGCTGGAGAAGCAGGGACGAACTCATAAGTGATGTACTCTTATGGACCCCCACATATGGCCGTGCAAAAGCAGGACGACCAGCACAACATACATTCAGCAACTATGTGAGGACACAGGATGTTGTCCTGAAGACCTGCCTGAGGCGATGAACGATAGGGAAAAGTGGCGAGAGAGGGTCAGGGATATCCGTGCTACCAGCACGACATGATGATGATGACACCGTTGTGTAGGGGAGGGTTATACTACTTACCCTTGATACGTACCTTGCATTGCTGGGTGTTAAGCAATGAGGTATCAAGTACCATTTTAAAAGTCTTTGATATGACGTCACCTTGGATTAATAAAAAGAAAAATTAAGAAAAAAAATCACCTAATATATATGGATTATATCAAATAAAAATAAATCCCCTAATTTACATGGATTATAAAAAAAATAAATCCCTTAATTTACATGGATTATATCAAATGAAAAATAAACCCCCTAATTTACATGGATTATATCAAATAAAAAATTAATCCCCTAATTTACATGGATTATATCAAATGAAAAATTAATCCCCTAATTTACATGGATAATATAAAATTAAAAATTAATCCCCTGATTTACATAGATTATACCCAGTTTTTGTCAGAAGATGAAAATGAATCCGAATCTGTAATAGAAACTATTTGAATCTTTGCCCAAGATATAGGAATGTAATTTGGAGTTGAAAAATCCGTTATGCTAAAAATAACCAAAAAAAGAGAAACAACCGGTAGAATAGAACTGCCACATCTGGAAAACATCTGGACATTTGGAAAAAGGAAAAAAAAAAACTTATCCGGGAACATCAGAGGCAGATACCATCAAGGGAATGGAGATGAAATTGAACGTAAGAAAGGAGTAACGCAGAAGAACAAGAAAATTTATTGAAAAGAAGGTTCGTAACTGTTTCTCTTGAAAATATTCTGGATCCTTCTTAAACTGGATAAGCAAGGAACACATATGGGCCAATGGACAAAAAAATGAGTAATGGTGCACATGGTCTTAAATCCGAGAGATAACATCGATAGACTCTATGTAACAAGAAAAGAAGTAGGATGTGGACTCGCAAGTATTGAGGATTGAGTGGGTGAAACAATACATGAACATAAGGGTTATTTCTAAAAAGAACAAAAAATGATTGATTACAGGATCCAGTAATAGTAATAAAAATAGGGCAAGAAAACAGAAAAAAGAAAAATATTGAAAAGAAAAACGTGAAAAAACAAATTTAAGGATATTTTGAACAAGAAGCTAAAGAAGACCTGGACATGGTTACGCAAAGGCAACTTGAAGGGAGAAACAACCCCGATTTATAATAGCACAGAATAATGTTATTAGCACAAATAATATCAAAGCAATAATTAGTAATACGCTGGAAAATATCGAGTTTTGTCTTCCTCATGGAGATGAAACTTTTAATCAAAAAATAAACGAATTCAGCTAACAAGTACAAAAAAGACCAAACAGATACAACTAGATAGCGAAAAATGTACTAAGAATTCTGCAAGAAAATGAATTTTCACTCTGTAATAAAGGCACAAAACAAAATCTGTTCATGAAAATGAAATGTATAAAAAACCTCGAAGACTTAAAGATAAAATGAATTTCCCAATCCAAACCCGAAACAAAACCTATGTTTAATTATCAAAAAGAAAAAAAACAACTTGTCATCTAATTTAGTTCGTTGTTGTTAAGGGCCATGGAACAATACCCATGAACCTGGAAAAAGAGACTGGAGGAAATGGGGTATAGAGGAAGAATCGAAACCATCCAGACAACCGAAGTATTAAAATTGGAAAGGATACTTCGAAGGGTCCTGAAGACCTCAGGGAGATTTGCTTTCACGGACTCCATAGAAAAATATCAGTTAGAGTTACATGAAAAATTCGTATAAATAGAAATTTTAGGAAACCATAAATAAAATATAATTGTCTGTCAAAATGATTGATGATAAATTAGCATTGATTATTTGGTTTTCAATCAGACAAACCAATAGATAAAAAAAAAAGTTAATTTTCTTGACAGCAAAGTCAGTCTCATTAATATTTAGAACACCCACTCGACACAATCAAAACAGTTATCATAAATTGTTATTGTTTGTATTAACTAACTATTTATAATTATACTTTTTATTCTTGGGAATAGTCTGATTTGATTGTTTTGGTTTAATTTTATGGCATATCAACCATTATAGGTTATTTAATGCCAAAACTTCTTTATACATATATATATATGATTTGGCTTGGTTGGATTTTATGGCATATCAACCATTATAGGTTATTTAATGTCAAAACATCTTTATACATATACATTAAATTTATATGATTTGGCTTGGTTGGGTTTTGTGGCATATCAACCATTATCATCATCATCATCATATCGTGCTAGTAGCACGGATATCCCTGACCCTCTCTCGCCACTCCTCCCTATCGTTCATCGCCCTAGGTAGGTCTTCAGGACAACATCCTGTATCCTCACATAGCTGCTGAATGTACGTTCGAGCTGGTCGCCCTGCTTTTGCGCGGCCATGTGTGGGGATCCATAAGAGTACATCTCTTATGAGTTCATCTCTGCTAATCCAGCAGTGTCCTGCATGTCTGGTTCGTCTAACTTGAATAGTTTTTGTGATAGGAGGCAGGTGGCCGTACAGTTGGTGTCTTGTGGGGTGTTGCTGCCAGGACTTGTTCAGGATTGCACGCAGCATTCTTGTGTAATTGCCATCTAGTTTCTTCTCCAGACGTTTTGTTAGCGTCCATGTAGTGCACCCATATAACAGTATCGATGTGACCGCTGCCTGGAAGAAACTGCGTTTCATTTTATCGGTTAGGTCTGATTTCCATATAATCGATAGCCTATTGAGAGCTGTCCATGCTTTCGTTAGCCTCGTTTCGATGTCCTTTTCGCTTGATTCGACGCTGCTTCCTAGGTACGTGAATTTGTCAACTAGTTTAAGTGGGGTTCCTTCTAGAGTGGAGATGTCCCCCGTTTGGTTATAGCACATATATTCCGTTTTATGTGCATTAACATAGAGGCCTATGCTTGCTGCTGCTCGTTCCAAACTATGCAGAAGAGTTTCGGCTTGGTCAGGTGTATTTGCCAGTATCGCTATGTCATCGGCGTAGTCGGCGTCGGTTATTGTTGTTGCGGGGTATCTTCTGCTTCTTTTCTTCGTCAGTTCGAAGCCATTCTCTTTGATTTTGTCAATCGATGTTCTAAGTACGTAGTCTAGACAAATGATAAAGAGGTACGGGGCCAGCGTGTCTCCTTGTAGTACTCCTGCTACAATGTCAAAGTATTCTGTGTCTCCATCCGGTGATCAAAACATCTCTATACATATATATTAAATTTATATGATTTGGCTTAGTTAAGTTTTATGGCATATCAACCATTGTAGGTTATTTAATTTCAAAACATCTTTATACATATGTATAAGATTTATATGATTTGGCTTAGTTGGGTTTTATGGCATATCAACCATTATAGGTTATTTAATGTCAAAACATCTTTATACATATATATTAAATTTATATGATTTGGCTTGGTTTGGCTTTATGGCATATCAACCATTATAAGTTCTTTTAATGCCACATCCTCTTTATACATATATATTAAGTATATATCATTTGGTTTCGTTGGGTTTCATGGCATATCAATCATTATAAGTTATTTAGTACCAAATCCTTTTTACACATATCAACAGTTCTATTGAAAAAATTCAGCTAAACATAAGTACAAAATTTAAATGACAAAAACAGTTCTACTTCAAGCAATTTAGCATAAGTACGCAGTTTAAATGCGAAAACAATTCTATTTAAACAATTCAGTTCAAAATAAGTACAGTTTTTGTTACACACAGTTAAATGTAAAAACAGTTCTATTTCAAACCGTGAGTACACTGTTTATTTCTATTTAACCTATAGATAGAACCTTATGAGGTGCTATCACTCCAGGCAGAGTGAACCTGGGAGCGATAGCAATAAAGAGGTACTCTTTATTCCCTAAAACTCCTGAATTACTCGAGCCTCACCATCCGATTGTTTAGTGCCATATCCAGGATACTCGTGAGGGAAGTCTTATGCCTCTACAGACATGCAGTTTGCGTATTCTGCAATTCCAACCGACTGGACCAGAGAAATGTCAGCCTCCTTTTCCTCTCAGCTATGGGTTCACTAGTTTTCTTCTCCAAGGATGTATTTGGCATAAGATAACATTAAACAAAGAAACAAATTTAAAAAAAAAAGCAAACATATCCATTTGTAGGGAGTGCCCGTTGCGTTGTGGTGAACATATCGGACTATGATATCTTTTGAACTCTAGTCTCGTTATAACTTTCATTTTCTATGTAACACCCTGGGGGAAGGTATGACTCTCCCACACCGTGTTCCTCCTGTGATTGGTTGTCATACCAGAACTGTTCTTGTGTAAGAATGAATTTTACACTAAATGATTCATCGACCAGTTTTGATTGTACAATATTCTGCTAGATTTAATAAAATCATAGAACCTTTTGGTTTACTAGAACTTTACTATTGCATAAAATATTTTAGATGTGTGTTTATTTGTTCAATATATTACAGAAATACGAATAAAAAGAATGGAATAATGCAAAAATTTACTTTCTAGCAAAGCAAAAACTGACAACCTAAAAAAGTGCAGATACATTTCTGTTAACCGCGTAAACCAATCTGTATAAACAGGCATTGTTATCCACACATTCTATAGAAAGACAAATACGATTCTTTGAATTATTCTTTGGAGTGGTACACAGGAAGCGAGCTATTACCATTCTGAATGAAAGAGCCGACGTTTAATGGCATACGATTCATTTACTGGACTTTTACAATTTATGTTATTTTGCTTCTTTTGCCATATTCATAAATGCTGTCATTGCCTTTGTCTGCTTATCCATAAAGCCTCTTCCCATTTTAATCCTATTTTTATATAGCATTTGTTTACGACAGAGATCTACCTTTGGTCGGATTAAACAATAAGTCTGTCAGTGAAGATATCGGCACGTTGCGTCCTGAAAGAGATGGCACCGTTTTTTATTTGATAGTCTGTTTATTTTGCAAGTCGTGCTAAATACGAGCTATTGAATGTGACTTTTGTGAGCGAAAGGTTTCACCAAAAATAACATTGCATTAGTAATTTAAAAACAAGAATAAAACACAATATATATATATATATATATATATATATATATATATATATATATAAACTTCCGATGTCTATAGTGCTCAATATCTAGAATCAATATCTAGACTGTGCTTTTAAATCATTTTTCAAAATCGTTTCCGAAAGCATTTCTAAACCGTCCGTTCAGCACAAGCTGTAGTGTAACTAGCAGTTTCACGGTATTCAATCAGCAGATAATTGATGCTTAATCGTGAAACGGACAAGTGTGACACTCATGAACATGGTCCGACATTTTTTTTTTTTTTTTTTTTTTGCTGACTGCGTTAACATATTAAAATAAATACCCATTTGACTTGGTCACAAATGAAACCCCGGAACTATAAGTTCCAAGTTTAACTAAAAATAAGAATTCACTACTAAAATGATTGATTGTAATCCATGTTATTTTACAACTGTCCTGGTTACGATTTTTTAAGATTTCAATAACGGCCTGCAAATGTACAGGCAGAAATGCCTCCCACATTTTAAACGGTCACCTCAGTGGGGCTCGTGAAATTCAATCTTATCCTTTTGATTTTTAGATATGATCCGATACAATTGTGGCTTGAATTGGTGCACACCGACATTGGCTGTCGATACATTTTCAAGACTGGTGAATATGTAGATAGCTTAGGGAGAGCGTTTCAATATCATTTCATGTTAGGTCAAAATGATACTGTTCCCAATAGAAAATCGACACAGCTATGGGTTGAAAATCAGATCTGAACATATATATATATATATATATATATATATATATATATATAAGTTTCTGGGTGAGTAAATGTGCAGTTTGATGTATATGATTACATGTATGTATATATGTATGCATAAGTAACGAATATATATATATATATATATATATATATATATATATATATATATATATATATATATATATATTGAATGGACATTATAGACATTTTTGTCAACATATTTTTTGTTAATCCTTCCGAATTGCCATATCGATCTTATGATATTCGGCGGGAATTGGTTTATAAACTATGCATAATTACTATGTACCTTCCTGATACTAGTTCGATAGCACAACATCTAAAAAGATGTCCATGCCCAATAGCTTAATTTCGGAAAATTCTTACCGAAAACACAATATTAGAACATCAAAATAACTAGTAAAAACTGCAGATTCTCGAGGCGCTACATATTTGTAATATACAGCCCAAATTTGATAGAATTAATTTTGGTTTGGTTTGGTTTGTTGGGTTTTAGGGCATATCAACCTTTGTAGGTTATTTATCGCTAAACCCATTTTATGTAAATAATCTGTTCTATTTAAAACAATTCAGTTAAGCATAAAGTACACAGTTTAATTGTGAAAAATATTTTCTTTTCAAACTATTCATGCAGTTATATATAACAATTCAGTTAAGTGTAAATATAGTTTTAATGTCGACAAACAGTTCTATTTCAAATAATTCAGTTTAGCATAATTACGCAGTTTAAATGTAAGTACGGTTTACTTGTCAAAAACATTTCTATTTCAAGCTATTCAGTTTAGTCAAACAATTCAGTTTAGCATAAGAATGCTGTAAGTTCTATTTAACCCATAGATAGGGCCCTATCAGGTGCTACCACGCTGGGCCAGAGTGGACCTGGGGGCGATGGCAATGAAAAAGGTACTCCGCATTCCCCAAAGCTCCAGCATCACTGGAACCTCACCATCAGATTATTTAGTGTCTTATCCAGGACACTCGTTGGTGTGTGTGTGGGGGGTCGGTGTCTTCTACATTCACTGCTAATATACTTAATGTCTTTAGCTCCTAATGCTATTCACAGAAACTAATTTTTAAAAGTAAACACTACACAATACATCAATATAAACGCTAATTCTTACAAAGTTGTAATGTGCATACAAAAGTTACATCACTTTTGTAATAAATCCTCCCCTGATGATGACCCAAAATTGGGCAGAAAGTACTTGGGAAATAACTAATTATGGACGGTCTGTCAACCAATTCTGACCGAATATCATAAGATCGGTGAAGCAAATCAGAAGGATTAACAAAATTAAGTGTAGACAAAAATTGTCGATAAATTCAGTCAAATATGTATCCATGAAGAAATGCTGACAAAATATGCACATATTTCTATTGTAAACGACTGAAAGACTGGTTAGTTGTATCACAGTTCTTCAGTGTTGCTAGAAGCGAGAAGCACTTCAAGCCTAGTTCGAAACCGGACTGACGTAAAATCTGCTGGATATCTTACCCCAGAGCCATCGACCATCTCAGTGTAAATGAAAGAATATTTTATATATAACTTTTTACTCATACGTCTTACGTTACCTAAAGTGCTCAATTCATGAGAAGAGCTCTATATATATATATATATATATATATATATATATGAAGGTCGTGTTTGGAAAATTTTAGCAATTTTGAATAATTAGTTCTGTGCATGGGCTTGGTTTCTTTTAGGTGTGCAGCAATCCAGAGTAAGTGTTTTCCTCAACGTCTTTGATGAAAGCAGTACGATGATCCTATTCACCCAGGAATTTGAAAATGGCATGCTCTAATTGAAGAATTCACCCCGGAAGTTCCAATGCAAAGCTTTCATTGGTTTTCTGTGTTAATCTGAAGACAGTGCAAAGGATTGAAAATAGTTGTAAGTCCTACTGTGATTACCGGAAGTTAAAGGAGATCTGAAGCCTCATTCTGATTGTTTTCATTATAAATGAACAACTAAATTTATTGCTGAAATTCTAGGTATGATTGACAACTATACCAGCAAGTCACTCGAGTCTGTTTCCAGGGATGAGTTTCTTATCAGGTAGATAGTGCACGAAGACATTCGTCATTTCTCATACAAGTTTAGAAAGAAGCAATTTTTTTTTTATCTCAGGCCAAGAAGAACATAAGAAAAACTTTTGAATCTGTTACATCAACTTCGAATTATTTCACTTTACAGCCGGTGATCAACTAGTGGTTCCGATAGGGGTATCGCACATTTCCTTACGGCTACAAGAATACAATCGAGGGAGCAGGAGAAAAAGAACAAACGAACAAAACGAACAATATGCCTGGGGTTAACTCAAATGCAGAAGAGGAGTTATGTAACATTGTGCATGTGTAGACTAACGCTAGTGTGGATTCTAGCGAAATTTCTACAAAGCTACTGGAATGCCGACTCATCTTGACTCGGTCTTCTTTAACTGGTCCTGGACTCACTCATGCCGACTAGTCTCTCTACTCCGGTATCGACTGGTCTCTCTCGTCGTCCCTCGCCAACTATCAACTTCTCAGTCCCTTTGTCTCTCTCTCTCTGACTCGCGTTCCCTTACCACTTCCTGTCACGTCGAGATCGCGGGTCCAAAACCCTTTGTCTGGTTTCGCGCCAAAACAGACAAAGGAATCGTCTGCTTGGCGGACGACCTACATTGTGTTACAAATCTGCGAAGTTTTTTGAACAAACTCAATCATCCTCTCCAACCGAAATTGATTTTTTTTATCACCACAGAACAAGTGCTGAAAACCAAAGACCTAGTCCATAGTATGGTGTTTGGGGTAGTCACTAGCGGTAGTGATGTTATAATTAATTTTCCACAGAGACTTACCCTCATCACAAAGGCTAAAATCAAATGCTTAGAGGTGGAAGCGCTTCCCATGATTGAGAGTGAGTCTACTGGAAGTACGTAGGTCTAGGAACAGGACTACACCATGAAACACATGTCGAACAACACTCTTATCTGTCAGGAAATTTCCTTGACCACATCACCCCTAATAATTGGTCGCCTAACTCCATGATTGCAACCTTCTTGATTATAATATATGGGATATGGTTGAGTGAGTGACCAAAAAAAAATACTCTGCAACACCAAAGATGAACTGAAGGCAAGGATAACAGGAGCATTTAAGAATTTATACAAAGAGACAGGAATCTCCTGGAAACGTTTCCGACTAAGTCGTCCGGAGATCGTTCGTAGTTGACACCTGTGGCTATTTCTTTGAATAAATTTAATCTGCAATATTTCAAGATATTTTCATGTAATTTTGGTAAATATATCAAATACAGTCAGATGTTAGAATTATTTTCCTTTTTGGTGTAATTTAGATGACTACTGACCAATCGACCACTCTCTCTCCCCCCCCTCTCTCTCTCTCTCTTTATATATATATATATATATATATATTTATGCAGCCTGTCTGTTATTATTATGCAAATCAAATAAACCTCCATAACTCAAAAGTTCTGAACTAATATTTGTGGAATTTAAACTCGTTTATTTTCACCCTGCGTAAAATATCTTAATGGATTTTCTGCCACTTGTTATAGTTAGATTTTTGATATATTTGGATTTTATGAAAATGGAATGACTAAAGTTAGTGTGTAGATTAAACCAAATACCTCTAAAGTCTAATAAAAACTTTTTTTTTCTTATGACCGTAATATATGTTGAAACATGGGTAAAAAGAACGATCTAACTACTGCTGAAAAACGGAAAAAGTTACTGAGTTCACTTTGAAGATATCAAAGGGTCTTTGCAAAGGTATTTGTACAATCAAAAAGGCCGTTGAAAATATTATTAAGTTGTAACTTCTAAGTAAAGTTATTTAGGAACTTTCTTCTCCAAGATGAAGGTAAACTAAAGCGAGTTATTGCGAAACAAATACTTTTGACGGACACTTAGACCTTTAAAAAGACTGAAATTATGGAATCCAAAAGGACAAGATTTCGGTTTGGTTTCTTTGTTTAATAGTATGTCAACCTTTGTAAGTTATTTAATGCCAAAGCCATCCTCCTAGAAGAACAATAGTGGTACTATTGTAACAATACCCCCTCGGCCCCCGAATACATCAACTTCTTCGAAACCATTTCAATCGTGAGCGGTGATCATCTAGTGGTTCCGATAGGGGTACTTCACATTTCTCTATGGCCACTAGAAAT
Source organism: Sepioteuthis lessoniana (assembly GCA_963585895.1). Lineage (NCBI taxonomy): Eukaryota > Metazoa > Mollusca > Cephalopoda > Myopsida > Loliginidae > Sepioteuthis > Sepioteuthis lessoniana. Next base: position 16,519,820 of record OY757933.1, read on the forward strand.
ACAATCAAGGGAGTGGTAGAAAAAGAACAAAGAACAAACGAACAATAAGGCTTGGGTCAACTCAAGTGCAAGAGGGTTAAGTTGTGACACTGCATTTCCTGTAGACTAACGCTAGCGTGTATTTCTAGCGTAAATTCTACACACCACGAGGAGTGCTGACTCATCTTCACTGGTCTTCCCTCACTGCTGCTGGACCCTATCTCATGCCGACTGGTCTCTTCTGCTGTCCGCTGTCGATTGCCAACTGCCACTCTGCGTCTCCCTTCGCCAACAGCCTCCTGTGGGTTCCTTCTTCCAACTCTCTCTCGCATTCCCTTACCCACTTCCCGTCACGTCGAAGATCGTGGGCTCAGGCCTTTGTTTCGTTTCGCGCCAAAACAGACAAAGGGAACGTCTGCTTGGTTAACCCCTTCATAGTGTCACACTATCTAACCCATAGCTGGGAGGATAAAGGGGTTCATACCTTTCCCAAGGGTATTTTCCCGAAAGTGAACGTAATAGCACGACTGGAGTACGAACTCACATACTACGGTTCCGCACTACATCGCTTTAAAAATTACACCACCACGACACCCCCACCACGAAAAGAACGAAAGATGGAGAATATTTTGTGAATTGTGATCTGTAAAAACGTCTCTTTGGCAACTTTCTCTCAGTAAAGCAAATATCTTCAAACGTCAAAATTGGGCCAATAAATACTTAAAAATTGAATTTCCTAAAATAACTTTCACGGATGAATAAGGCATTCAGATTGTTAGTTGTGTACGCAAAGATGACTAGAATATCCGAAATGCAGAAATATACGGTATAATAAGAAGAAAAAGAACCTAAATACCCAAATTTAAATCATTTGAAGACCAATTCATTTTAAAATATTTACTTATCTCTTGTTATACCAACAACAATTTGCCAACGACCTGGGGTTCAATCCCAGGTTGAGTCATTCTGAAGACTCAAAAAAGGGTATGCATTAAAGGTTAAGTGAAGCAATCCAAGAATAAGTTTTGCCCTCCCCTAAACCAAGGTGTTGTAGCTAAAGAAAAGGTCGCGTTCAACGACGGTTACCAAATTTACCTTTCTATATATATATATATATATATATATATATAATGACTGCTTTGATATTATCATTTTATATTACAAGGTGGTTAGCTGTATATCAAGACTCAGCTTTATTTGAATTTTAATTTTTTTAAATTTAAAAACGAATAAAGAAAATTCATCTCAGGCATGCTTTTGTCACAGCTCATGAGTAGACTCGGAAAGATGATGTAGATATATATCGAAAGGGATAGTGGTGGCCACTCCTTCTGAAATTTACTAGGAATATCAACTGACATTGAAGATTTAGGAATAAAAAGAAAGTATGAACAAACATCAAACAAAATGTTCTACGAAGACATGTGCCAGAATCCTGTAGATGATTTGAGGGTGCAGCGACTGAAGTGTTTGAATAAGGAAACAAATAGAGAGCCTGAGATCAAAGAAGAAATGTGTTAAGGCATCTTTTGTCATTCAGCGGTAGTCATTCGACTCAACGATGAGGTCAACATTGTTCCATAGGATATGTAACTACTTCACATTGAATATTATTATTATATTATTACGAAAGGACATACTTTCAGTTACTGCTATTGATACTCCTGGCGTCAGGCTAATTATACAATCACAAGAACCCCTACAGAGTGATAAGACCATGCCAAGAGGAAAACCTTTGTATGGCACAAAACTATATCTGATACTGGGAGTTCGATCCCGACCCTTTCGGAAGTATGGATTCCCTTTTCATTGTTACTAATCTCACCTGGAGTTGTGGTAACTCTTAGGTTCAAATCTATAAATAAAATAGATGTGTTGGAAAATTATTTGTATTAGATTGGAATACTTGATGTGGGGGTCTAATTGACATTCTAGTAAGCAAGTGCGAACTTGCCATGTTATTGTGTACGCTTTCTGACATGTATCCTTGGGAAAGTTACGAAAGCCATTTTCTCTCCGATTATGGATTAAACAGTAGTACAAATGTTCTACCAGGATAGCTTTGGCATCAAATAACTCGTGAAGGTTGATATGCCATTAAAACAAAAAAAACCGAACCAAACCAAATCAAACTTATATTAATCTACCTATTCTTAATTATATTTTTAACCAATGATGAAGTGATTTTACAAAAGTGTGCAACGTATGTAATATAATGGCCGAGCGATTTCGTTTTATGCCTTTGGGCTTAGTTAGGCTGAGAATCTTATGGCTCAGAGCATGGGCTACTTTAGTGCAACAGGTGTTCGCGAGTGGGCGCGGAGCGGACGTGTCACTCAGAGATGTCACAATAGCCCAGATGGGAAACTGGGCTACAGAGTGCAGGTGATGTCACGCACCGGAAGCGCTTGGAAGATTTGGGGGAATTTTTAAAAAGCCAGTAAGTTAAGATGAGTTGAGTCCTGCCTCGTGGGAAGACGGTTGACTTTCGCTTGCTCGCGGAGGCCTTGCGACGGGTGCGCATGAGATGGAGGGCGGGGCAGATGAAAAAGCCAGAATAGAAAGAATGTGTATCGCTATCCTTATGTCGAAGAACCTTTAAACTCAAAGGTAATAAAAAGTTTCGTACCTGAACTAAGAAGTCGTAAGTGTTTTCGTGTTTCGAGATTCCTATGTTCTATATATATATATATATATATATATATGAACACTATATGTCCATTTCGCATATCCGTATCTGGCTATGGTACAAGTAGTTAGATTTTAAAATTTCCACATGTCAATTTTTTAAAAATCCGGTGAAAAAGGAATTACTTCCAGAAATTGTATAATTGAAATATTTTTGGAAATCCCAACAGAGATAAAAATAAATTCAATCTAAGAACTTGTGTTGGGAAGTATCTCTTACATGAACCTCCCTCAGGAACAATATTCAGATATTCCTTTTAAGGTATTTCTTTAGCTAGAAGTCGAAATTTCATTAAGCAAATTCAGTACAATCGTTTTCTTTTAACATGTTAAGTATTTGATTCTTTTTCAATTGATATAATTTAAACATATGCCCACGATACCAAGTATACCATTATCTTTGCTATTGTTCTTATTTTTAATAACATATCAGCATTCATAGATTTTTTAATGCCAAAGCCATCTAACAGAAGGACCGTAATACTATTAAACCCATAGCTAGGTGGTATTAGTGCAAAAGTTTACGACTGGAATTCGAACTCGCTTACAATGATCTCATAGTCCAGCATGTTAGTTATTTTGCTACGGTAACCCCCTCGTTATGATTTGATCTAAAGATTAGTTTTCTATTGTTAACATCCTCCAGATTATCTTTATATTTGTGCTATTGAAATCCGTGCATAGCAATGGAAAATAGCCTGTTCTGTTGATAATTTTAAGTCTTCTGATTGTGAACTTAGCTTTCTATATTTTAATCAGTAAAATTTCTTTGAATACTTCAGAATTTTTAATTAACGAGAGGAAATGTTTAGGACGCAGTGTATCACTCGTTTTACACTAGAAAAGTTTCATGTAATCAGAACAGAGAATGATAGCATTAAGACAATTGCCAGTTTATCTTCCTAAAGTAATTCATAAGAAGTCATTAGTATAAAGGTTTTTTTTTTAATTTTAGTGAGTTTAAGTACAAGGGATATCAAATTAAAAGCAAATATCCTTTGGACAACTAATTTTGCTTCAAGTTTCAAAAGTAACAACTGTTACTAAGCGGTCAACAATCTAAGTAATCACCAAAATCATAATTGATTAACGTTGGTGATGGGGCACTAAGTTCTTATTTCAGCCTGATAAGGCCATTAGCCAGCAAAAAATTAAAGGATCCTTAGATCAGGATCAAACGTATTCCACTTGAGGAAATGATTTGCGAGACCAATACAGTCAGTAAAATTGGCGACCGTAGTTAAGGGCGACCAGAAAGTTCCCTTTGCAATAGCTATTACACCAAGGTTTAGGGGAGGGCACTACTCCTATCCCTGGATTGCTCCACTTACCCTTGATCCATACCTTATAATGCTTGAGTGTTAAGCAAGAAGGTATCAAGTCCATTTTTAAAGTCTTTGGTATGACTCGACTTAGGATTGAATCCAGGTCTCCCGGACCATTGGTGAAAACTCTACCCACGAGGCCAATGAGCAAGACCAATAACACTACTAAAAAATTTGAAGTTTAGGTTTGGCACAAGGCTGCAAGAATAGCGCACCCAATGAGAAACGAAATAACTATTCAGTTATAATTGATTCGCAAGGGATGTAGAATATGTACACTATTTCTTCTGAATGGTAAGACACCCACCCAAATATGACACTAAACCATCTGATGGTGGAGCTTTTAGTCCTTGAGTTTGGGGGGATTTTGAATATCTTTCATTGATATTACTTCTAGATCTACGTTGATTCGGTGTGTTATTACCAGTTATGGTCCCATCTATGGATAAAATAGAACTATCAAATCATTTACAATACTTGATGACATTTAATTATGTACAAACAAAGGGTTAATGTTAACGTACTACTTAAAACCACTAAACAAAGTGCGTACTAATGAATAGTGTAGAATAGAACTACTAGCGTAACATTACAATAATTGAAAATATTTACGAGGGATTATTATTAATATTCAATATTATTATACATGTAGAACAGTAATACGGGAAACCATTTAACAAACGAAAGAACCTTGGACCTACAAACTATCTGCCAACAAATCTTGTATATATATATATATATATATGTGTGTGTGTGTGTGTGTGTGTGTGTGTGTGTGTGTGTGTACAAGATCTAGCATTAAAAAATCCAGAAGTTTGATATGGCATAAAATATAACCAAAGTTACCTACAAACCAACCGAAAACAAATAATATATTTCGAAAGTAGGTCAGCCGGTATAGCAAAGTCACATTTTTTTTTTTTTTTGGTGATTACTTTTAGGTTCGGTCGTCTGGTCGAGATTAGGTGATCCGTCTCTTTCTTGGTTTGGTTTCTTTGTGTAATGGCATATCAACGTTTGTAGGTTATTTAATGCCAAAGCCATTCTCCTAGAAAAACGATTGTTGTAACCCATAGATGTGAGGATAAGGGGGTTCGTACCTTTCCCAAGGGTATTTGCCCGAAAGTGAGTGTAATGGCGAACTGGGTTCGGTCGTCTGGTCGAGATTAGGTGATCCGTCTCTTTCTTGGTTTGGTTTCTTTGTGTAATGGCATATCAACTTTTGTAGGTTATTTAATGCCAAAGCCATTCTCCTAGAAAAACGGTAGTTGTAACCCATAGATGTGAGGATAAGGGGGTTCGTACCTTTCCCAAGGGTATTTGCCCGACAGTGAGTGTAATGGCGAACTCGGTTACTACAATTCTGCTGTTCATCGCTTTGATAATTACTCTACAATGACACCCCCACGTCTCTTTCTCAAAATCCAAGAAGAGTTGGGGCGTCTTATTTTCTCGGAAAGATTCTGGGTTGTGCATATACCATTTGATCATATGGTCAAATTTTAATTTCTTGCACAGTTCACAGTGGATCACCTTGCCCATCATGCCGTGTCTAGTCTTATACTCTTCCTGTGCTATTTTGCTGCATTCACTTGTTATGTGATTGATGGTTTCGTCTCAATCACCACATAACCTACATTTGCTGTTTTGTCGCGTCTTATATATTCTTGCCTTAATATGGTTAGTCCTTATGGCGTTGTTTTGTGCTGCTGATTGAAGGGATCAGTTTCTCGTTTAAGGTTTCTCTTTATTATTTAATATCGATTTTAGAAATGAGTACTTGAAGGTATTTAACTGTACGCAAATTATTTATATTTGTTGCCTATTGACATTTGACAGAGCCGTCGATCAGGGATCCCTAGGAAAGGATATTCCAGTTGAGTCAACCAGGTGATTACCGGAAAACAAGTGATGCATGGCTGTGGGAGAATCACTGGAGTTGACAGCCGGAAGGACAACCGGAAGAACGGATAGGCATTGGAAAATATATGTGTCACCGATACCCACGTCAGACAGAGTCATACAAAGTCACGGTCAGTAAGCTGGAGCGACAACTAAGTAAGGGAAGAAGCCGCGCGACATGCCACTCGTAGCAAGGGGGAAGTGGCCCTAGTGTACCCCATTTGGGAACCTCTCGTCAGGGAATCAATTGCATAAGGCCCTGAATATGAAATCACAACGTAGGTTAAGAAAAGTTCAATATAGCAATCCACCACTAAGCTGAGTCTGCGTCCTTCGTCTTCTTGTAGCTGTCTCCCTCTCACATGCCTACTGACAGTTTCGACTCTTTCGAGGATCGAAGATAAGATACTTACATTTTTGTAAAGAAAGTATCATTCCTTCGATCCTTTATGGTTATATAACATAGTAAGTTACATGAAGCTGTAATTGTTTCTTTAGGATTATTACTTTTAGTTACTTTTTATAAGATAAGAATAATATTGGAGCTGTATAACGGTAAAATAAATGATATCACTAGATAAAAGGAGTAAAGTCCCAGAGGTATAATCGCTAACGTAGTGGACTGTGACATGGTAGTAGGCTTCTTCGAACTCCAGTTGTACTTTAACATTCATTTTCAGACTAATATCATTGGTAAGGTTATCATCATCATCATCATGTCGTGCCGCCAGCACGGATATCCCTGGCCCTCTCTCACCACTTCTCCTTATCGGTCATTGACTCTGGCAGGCCTTCAGGGCTACATCCCGTATCCTCACATAGCTGTTGTATTTACGTTTGAGCTGGTCGTCCTGCTTTTGCTCGGCCATATTTGGGGGTCCATTGGAGTACATCACTTACGAGCTCGTCTCTGTTTCTCCAGCAGTGTCCTGCGTGTCTGAGTCGTCTAACGTTGATAGTTTTCGTGATGGGAGGCAGGTGGCCGTATAGTTGGTGCTTTGTGGGGTGTTACCGCCATGACTTATTCAATATTGCTCGCAACATTCTTGTGTAATTGCTGTCTAGCTTCTTTTCCATCCGTTTTGTTAGCGTCAAAATGGTTATAAACCCCTTTATTCCTCTTAGATATTGGTTAAATACAGGCTCTACTATTCTTGGCATGATGGTTAGAGTATTCGCCAATGATCCGGGAGACCAGAATTCAATCTCAGATCGTCTTACTAAAGACTCAAACAATGGTACTTGATGCTACCTTGCTTAACACTCAGCATTGCAAGGTATTGATCAAGGATAAGTGGAGCTGTCCAGCGAAAGGGGAAGCGCCTTCTTCTATATCTTGGTGTTCAAGCTATTGAAAAGGAAGCCTTTGGGTGGCCTTCACCAACTGTCGGCCAAATTACTATTCTTCTACAAGATGGCCTTGGCATTAGAGCGCCGGCATTAGATCACCTTTAAAACATAGAAAAGTGTATGAATTAGTAAAGAAACTTATTACTATTAGATAGGAATACTTGAAAGCATAAAAACGAGTAAGCACATAAGATTATTGACCAAAAGAAAAAGCGAATATATTTTTTTAGATATAGGAATTATATCTAATAAATTGAATTACCATGACCAGGAAATCCTGCAAGCACTGTGCACAAAATTCGGACAGCTGTTTCGACCTTATGTGCGATATGAGCTCGTAGCTCAGTGGTAGAGGTTGGGTTCTGAATTCTATATTCGCTAGTTCGATCTCCAATGAGGATATAGATTGCTGATGTGGTCAATTAAGATCGAAACAGCAGTCCAATGGTTTCATATGTCGCCCGCAAGGCTTGACGGATTATCTGGTCATAGTAAGTCAATTTGAATATAAAAAGGCAACAAAAATGAAGTATGACACATTGAAAATGAAGTATTTAACATTTCAAAAGAATTAAATTCCGGTATATAAAAGAAAGTTCCAAAATCCTTATTTCCGCTGAAATGGGCTGAATATCACTATGACTGTTCTTCTAAAAGGATAACTTTGGCTTTAAATAACCCTTGAAGGTTGATATAGCATTAGATAATGAAACTGAATCAAACTTCATTTCTGGTATCAAATACCCCACGAGAAAATACAGCCATAACGATCTTCAAAAAAAAGGTTACCTAAACTTTATACAGCTGCAAAAAGATTATCTAAACCTCATACAACAGTAAAAAGGTTATCTAAAACTTATAAAGCAGTAAAAAAAGTTATCTAAACTTTATCTAGCAGTGAAAAGGTTATCTAAACCTTATGCAAAATATAAAGGATATCTAAACCTTATACCGCAGTAAAAATTATTTACTCCTTAGAGTTTTTTAACATCAGCGTTAGCTGATGGTCTTTCACTTGAGTTACAGTAAGTCTCCGCAAGTCTCCAGGATTCTTCTCAGTATTCTGGCCGTTCCCAATAATGCTGCAGTTAGATGGTCTCCACTCGTCCACCATCTTCCAAGTCCTCCAGTCCCTTTAATAATCCTCTCATTTCTGCACCAAATTCACAATTAATTTGTGGAGGTGCCCGTGGTGTAGTCGTTATCGCCGTAGGAAATGAACACGGCGATACGAGTTCAAATCCTGGACGAAACTGATTGCATTTCACATAGCACTAATACCCTTGGGAAAGGTATGAATCCAATAATTCTCCCTCCAGCTATGGGTAAATAGTAGGACAGACTAGGTTCTTCAGCCATGGTTAGGCAACTAGTCTAGGAGAAGGAAAACTCTGAATTCAAACCTGTTAAACTCCGCTTAAAAAAATGACCTTGTGTCATCTCCTGCCCGAGCGGAGGGGTTGGTAAATAGTACCAAAATCACAATTAATACAATTGTCAACTTCGAGTTCCATAGTTTGTTTTTAATTCCCTGGCAAGGTACTAATCCTTCTTTTTACATTTTTTCAGTTTTATTCGGTGGTGAGCCGGGACAGCAAAATCGACAATTTTGCAATTTCTCTTTTTTGTTGTTGTAGTTGATGTTGAATATTATTAGGTCTGGTCTTCTGGCCGAGATTATGTGATCCGTCTGTATGTCAAAGTCCCAAAGGAGTTTATGTGTGTCATTTTCTAGGACAGATGCTGGGTTGTGCATATACCATTGGTTCGTTTGGTCAACTTTTTATTGTTATTTACAAACAATTATTAGCTATTTATTGTATATTAACTATATATTATTAAGTATTTATTACTGATTAACCATCATTAATCTTGAACAAGTCCTGGCGGCAACACCCCACAAGACACCAACTGGACGGCCACCTGCCTCCTATCACGAAAACTATTCAAGTTAGACAAACCAGACATGCAGGACACTGCTGGAGAAGCAGGGACGAACTCATAAGAGATGTACTCTTATGGACCCCCACACATGGCCGTGCAAAAGCAGGACGACCAGCACGAACATACATTCAGCAGCTATGTGAAGATACGGGATATTGTCCTGAAGACCTACCTAGGGCGATGAACGATAGGGAGGAGTGGCGAGAGAGGGTCAGGGATATCCGTGCTACCAGCGCGACATGATGATGATGATGATTTATTAACTATAATTATTATTATATATTAATTATTATTATAATTATTTATTAACTACTATAAACGATTTATTATATATTAACTACTCATAATTAACAATTTCTTATTTAACAGCCATTTTTCATTCATTAGATATTATTGTTATGATTAATTACTTTTGTTATTTATTAACTATTATTAACTATTGATTATCTATTAACCATTATCTATTTATTAACAACTATGAGTAATATATTTAATTGTTATTTTTATTTATTAACTATTATAAGTATTTATTATATATTAACTATTTATTAAGTATTTTTCTTTATTAACCGTTATTTATTAATTATTATTAACAATATCATTAATTGTTATTATTATTATTATTATTATTAATACTACTAATAATAATATTATTTACTCCTTTAGAGTTTTTCACATCTACGTTAGCTGATGGTCTTTCACTGGAGTTTGAGTTTGAACAAGACTCTTCAAGTCTCCTGGACTGTTCTCAGTATTCTGGCTGTTCTCAATAATGCTGTAGTTTGGATGGTCTCCACTCGTCCGTCAAGTCCCCCGGTCCCTTTAATAGTCCTTTAGTTATTGTACCGAATGCACCAATCACGATTGGTATAATCGTCACCTTCATGTTCCATATTTTCTTTAATTCCCTAGTAAGGTTTAGGTGAGTGAGGTGAATTTTATTATTAAACAAAGATGGCTGTTCTATGATATTTCGATTCTGTAGCTTTCAGGTCTCTGAGAACCTATCGACTCCTCAAAATATTGTCGATTTGTTTAGGAGGGTAGATAGGGAGGAATTTCACCATATCTTTGTCGGATATAAATATCACAAAGAATTCAATAGTTGCTGGAAAACTTCATATCGAGCATAAACATATGTGTGCTCGAATGTGGTTAGAGTACAACTTAATCCTTTTTAACTAATAATTACTTTGGTCTCTGTTGCTATGCAACTAATAATCTCTCATGAAATATACATGTACCTAAATTGTACCCTTTTATCCCTGGTGGGGATAATATAAAAATACAATAAAAATACAATAAAAATACAACCCAACCAATCTTTTAAAATTGTTGTCTTCTAAACTTCATCCACGTGCATGTTGTCATTTCTACGATAAAATTATGCAAAGAAAACAGATATCATTAGGTATTATTTCAACAAAACTCCACTATATTGAAAATTAGTAAACAAAATATGAAGTTAACCGACCATAATCAAGGGTGACCCGAGGGCTCCCTTTTCAATAGCTACTACACCGAGGTGTAATGGAGAGTGTAACTTCTTTCCCAGGATTTTCCACTCACCCTTGATCCGCTCTTTATACCGCTGAGTATTAAGCAAGGAGGCATCAAGAACCATTTTTGAATCTTTGATATGACGCAATTCGCGATGGAACTCCAACCTCCTAGACCTTTGGCGAACACTCTACCACTGAGCTAATTTTTAAGCAATTTTATATTTTGGCACAACGTATCTGTGGTGAAGATTTTGGTCATGAACAATACCTTATAATATTCCTTTTCAAAGAATTATAATTGGCTCATTGGCGTAGTGGGTAGAGTGTTCGCCAATGGCCCGGAAGACCTGGGTTCAATTCCAGGTCGTGTCATACCAAAGACTTTTAAAATGGTACTTGATACCTCCTTGCTGAACACCCAGCAATATAAGGTACGTTTAAAAGGTAAAGTGGAGCAATCCAGGGAAAGGAGTAGCGCATTCCACTACACTTCAGTGTAGTAGCTACTGAAAAGGGAGCCTTCTGGTCGCCCTCGACTAAAGGGAGACAACTTTACTGTAAATGACGAAACTGGTATGTTTGGTTGAGCAAAAATAAATAAATAATAAAAATGAATAAGAATAAATAAAAAATAATAGGAAAGGTTTTATTTATCAATGTTATTGTATTTGTCTTTGTTCTTAAGATAAGACACTGTTTTTCTGTTATTTTGGGGAAAAGTTAGATTTTATTAATGTTGGGTATTTGTAAATCCGACCCTCTAGGCAATACTTTCCCATTGCACCAACGTGGACACATTCTGAAGCTTTCGGCAACACTAATAGAACTTAACTATAATCGTATCTACCCATGCAGATGTGTGGATTTTCGCATTAAAAAAGTCTTAGGTTTATAATAAAACATTGTTTTTATATTCCAACGTCTACTTTCTTGTACTAATGCATAAAAAAATTCCTGTTCTTAGTTATAAGTTGTTATTAAAAGATATCACATTTAATTACTGTCTTTAATATTCCACTTTATATACTAAAAAAAGCTTTTCCTATGTCTATACGCCTACACAACAAAAAAAAGCGTTTCCTATGTTTACCCTTTACCAAATACGTGTTCCCTATATCTACACTTACGAAAAAAAGCATACCGTGTGTTTATTCCCTATTTTAAAAAATCGTTAGCTACCCCATATAATAAAAGCGTTCCTCGAGGTGTCTAACTTCAACCAAAAGGGTGTTCCCTGTGTTTATATTCTTACCAAACATAACCAATGTCAATCCCTTTATCAAAAAGTGTTCCATAAATCTACCCAGTACTAAAAAAAAAGTTTCTATGTTCATCCCCATATAAAAGAAGCGTTCCCCGTGTCTAAATCACAACCAAAAAAATGCGGTTTCTATATTCAACTCCCAAACAAAACAGAATCACTATATATGTGCTATCAAAAGAGCGTTTCTTATGTCTATTCACGTAAAAAAAATGTTCCCTTAAAATTTGGGTACGTTCAGCTAAAAAAATTAAAACTTGTCCTTAAAATTAATTTTGATTACTGATACCAAAATTAGCAACACAGAATCTGAATCTTAATTGATCAAATGATTTGATTTGATTTTACAGAGGTGCATGTGTCTTAACAGTAAAAAGGGATGAGAAATGGATTTAAAATCTTCTTAACATTTAGTTAATTTTTCTATATTCTTAGTGTAAATACCGGTAAATTTTGATTCATGTTTTTATTCAGATATTATGTGAATAAAATATGAAAATTTGCCCTTTTTTCACGTAAAATATTGTTTGATCTTTAACGTTATGTTCCCGAGCACAAAATCTTAGACAGGAATAATGGCTATTTTCTATACTTTTATAAAATTAGCAATTAAGAAAAATACATTATATCTAGGAATAAAATTCAAGGGAGATATTCTTGTCCAGGGCACATAAGCAAATATGAAGGGAATAATTGCCATTTCTGAATGTTTACAAGATAAGCAATTAAAACAACATTATATAAAAAAAAAAAAAAAAAAAAAATTCATGCTACTTAATTGTCTTTAATTGGAATCATTTTGAGATGCGGCTTCTCAATCTGAGAATTATTTTTTTTATTTATTGCGGACTTTTTGTCCTCATCTTGGTAGTTTTGTGTTGTTTCTTCTTTCAGTACGTTTCGGCCAAATTTCACCTCTGGCCTTCTTCAGGTGATTTTACCGCGACCTCGGATAGGAATGATGAGTCTTGTAACCGTATCCCCAGTAATTACTGCCTTCCATAGTTGTTTTCTATCCGCACAATGGTCCTTCGGGGTCCGTGGCGCAGTGGATGGAGGCGTTGAGTCTCTACGGTTCCAAGTGAACATTTTCAGAAGATAGCGGTTTCAAATCCTACCCAAGCCGGCCAGAGGTTTACTTGGTCAAAAACGTGGTGCGATAGACAACAACTATAGAAGGCAGTAATTACTGGGGATACGGTTACAAGACTCAGCATTCCTATCCGAGGTCACGTTAAAATCACCTGAAGAAGGCCAGAGGTGAAATTTGGCCGAAACGTAGTGAAAGAAGAAACAACACAAAAACTACCATGATGAGGACAAAAAGTCCGCAATAAATAAAAAAATAATTCCCATGCTACTTAGTATAATGTTTTCATTAAATTAGAAACGAATTTTAAAAAAATAATCTATCTTGCAGTATTATCTAAAAACTAATCGGTTTCTGACTCATGAATACAGTATTATTAAAATTCGTGCATTAGTGTATTATCATTACTTCGATTGATAACAGTCATATCTAATTTGCAACCTCACTAAAATACATATGTACTTAGCATTTTTATTATTCCTCCTAAACAATGCAAAAAGATTTTTTCGACTTTATCATAAACACAATTTTAAATTTATTCGCTTAAAACTTATCATCCTAACGGCGGTATTCGTACCGTTAATTGGAGTGACATATATGCTGAGAATCCTTTTTTTCAGCATCACTATTGCCTAGCAAAAACAATGGTAGTCAACCACTTAAATAACAGATTACAGTATTTTGCGTCTTCAGTTATTTTTCCGTCAGCTGCGGGTTCTACGCGTTAAAGCCTGATGCTGAAACTAAGGCCAATTATTGACAGGGCCTAAAACACTGACCAGAAAACCAAATTAAAATTACGATAACAATAAGACAAGAGCTGATTTACGGTCAGGTCACACCTAAAGCACTGCTTCCCAAGAGATCACCGACGTTAATCAGTCCTGAGCCGGCTTCATAATAAGATGGTGGGCCACTTAGCAATAACAGGTACTGTAAGCAATCTAAAATGTGTGTCGGAGACTAATCAAAACTTAGTATATATAACAATAACAATAAAATGGACGTTGAACTGTTTTAAGCCGAAGCCTGAAGCGAATGGCATTTTATTGAATTGGGAGAACGATATGAAAATTGAATTGAATATGAGATTAATAATAGAAATAACATTCACATTTTCACTATCCCAGATTAGTTGATGTCAATAAAGACATAAAGAACAAAACATTGATCCAGCTTTCTTATAATCCCTTAAATACCGTCATTGGTGTCCGTTACGTTCGATATTAAGTTACATTCTTTTCAAAGAATTTACATTATATAGATATTCGAAATATTACCCCAAGCAAAAATTGTGGCATTAGCACAGTCAGAAAACTTGACTTAGGCTTTCTATTTGGCAATAAATAACAGATACAAAACATCTTTGTACTTGTCCCTAATTGGAAGAGTGAAAGAAGAAACAACATAAAAACTACCAAGATGAGGACAAAAGGTCCACAATAAAAAAAAAAAAAGTTCTCAAAACATCTTTCTTTGATAATTGAACATTAAGGCGTTCACTAAATATGTTCCCTATTCAAATACCCTATTCTTTTATATTTGCAGATGACAGAATAATCAACGTTGTTTTTTTTTTCTATCACAAGGCCTTCGATTCCATTCACAGAGGAAATATGGAACAAATCCTACTAACGTACGGCATACCTAAAGAAACCGTAGCAGCAATAACGATTCTCTATAGAAACACCAAAGTAAAAGTACGATCACCAGATGGAGACACAGAATACGTCGACATTGTAGCAGGAGTACTACAAGGGGACACGCTAGCTCCATACCTCTTTATCATTTGTCTAGTCTACGTACTTAGAACATCGATTGACAAAATCAGAGAGAATAGCTTCGAGCTGACAAAGAAAAGATGCAAAAGGTACCCCGCAAAAACAATTACCGACGCCGACTACACCGATGACATAGCGAATCTGGCAATTACACCCGACCAAGCCGAAACACTACTGCATAGTTTGGAACGAGCAGCCGCAGGCATAGGCCTCTATGTTAATGCACACAAAACGGAATATATGTGCTATAATCAAACGGGGGACATTTCCACTCTAGACGGAACCCCTCTTAAACTAGTAGACAAATTCACTTACCTAGGAAGCAGCGTCGAATCAACCGAAAAGGACATCGACACGAGGTTAACGAAACCATGGACAGCTATCAATAGGCTATCGATTATATGGAAATCAGACCGAACCGATAAAATGAAACACAGTTTCTTCCAGGCGGCGGTCACATCGATACTGCTATATGGGTGCACTACATGGACTCTAACAAAACGGCTGGAGAAGAAGCTAGACGGCAATTACACAAGAATGCTGCGAGCAATCTTGAGCAAGTCCTGGCGGCAACACCCCACAAGACACCAACTGGACAGCCACCTGCCTCCTATCACGAAAACTATTCAAGTTAGACGAACCAGACATGCAGGACACTGCTGGAGAAGCAGGGACGAACTCATAAGAGATGTACACCTATGGACCCCCACACATGGCCGTGCAAAACAGGACGACCAGCACGAACATACATTCAGCAGCTATGTGAGGATACGAGATGTTGTCCTGAAGACCTGCCTAGGGCGATGAACGATAGGGAGGAGTGGCGAGAGAGGGTCAGGGATATCCGTGCTACCAGCGCGACATGATGATAATCACACTCCATATTACATTGCCCTGTCGGCTGGGGCTGGAGAATGCACTGACTGCACCTCTGCGGAGAGGTAAGATTCCCTACCAACGAGTGTCCTGGATAGGACACTAAACAATCTGATGGTGAGGTTCCAGTGATGCTGGAGCTTTGGGGAATGCGGAGAACATCTTTATTGCCATCGCTCCCGGGTCCACTCTTGCCCGTCGTCGTAGCACCTGATAGGACCCTATCTATGGATTCAATAGAACTAACGACATACTTATGCTTAACTGAACTGTTTGACGAAACCGAATAGCTTGAAATAGAAATGTTTTCATCAAGTAAACCGTACATAAACTGCGTGCTTATGCCGAACTGAATTATATGAAAGAGACCTGTTTTTAACATTGAAACTGTATTAACACTAAACTGAATTGTTGAACATAGAACTGTTTTGGCATTTAACTTTGTGTAAACAAAATCTGTACTTATACTAAACTGAATTAGCTGAATGAGAACTGTTTGATTAAACTGAATAGTTTGAAATAGAAATGTTTTTGACAATTAAACTGTGTACTCATGCTAAACTGAATTGTTTGAAATAGAACTGATTATTTGAATGAAATGGATTTGGCGTTAAATAACCTACAAAGGTTGATATGCCATAAAACTCCATACAACCTCCTTATAACATTTGAGCTTCAAGCTATTAGAAAGAAAACTTTGTTTGCCACAAATATTTTCAAAACTGATAAATAAAGTTTCTCAAGGAGTTATCACACGTGATGAGACGTTTAAAAATATAAAAACCGGACGCTTTTCAAACGCCAACGACGGTCCCTATGAGCTTTTCATAGGTTTCAAATTGGAATAAAGATTGGTTTGTTAGCTTTGAATATTTTATTTTACGGTATATCGACATGTTAGCTTATTTAATGCCAACATTATTTTTTCAATCAGTAATATTGTTTCAAGTAACCAATAACTTCTATGTATTAATAATTTCAAGTAACATTTTTAAAACTAATCCAGCACAGGTTTATATTTTCAAGTATTCCTATCCAATACTAATAATTTGAAAAGTTTCAAGGATTTCAAGCTACTGTATAGTTAGTTGGGTGTTAAAGCATGTCAACCGTTATAATCTATTTTTTTATATATATATATATATATATATATTGTAATATTCCAGTATAATAATAGTGGGCGAACGTAATTGAGGACGACCCAAAGGCGCCCTTTTCAATAGCTACTCCACCAAGGTGTAAGGGAAGGAACTACACTTTTCCTTGGATTGTTCCACTTTGCTCTTGATACGTACCTTATAATGCTGAATGTTCAGCAAGGAGGTATCAAGCATCAGTTGGTGAGTTTTGGGTATGACTCGACCTGGGATTGAACGCTGGTCTTCTGGGCCATTGGTGAATACTACCAACAAGGCAAATGGGCAGGTTTAAAGTATAATGTCAAGTATAATAAAAACGATAAAAAAAGATTAATTTAAATCTAAAATATAAACAACAAAATAAGAAGATAGTCACAAAACAGTAAATTCATTCAATATGGCCGTCATTTTTTTCAATTATTTTATCAAAACAATTTGCATGCCTTCAAAATAATTTGTTCGGACATTTTATTCCATTCCTCCGCAATAGCAGTCCAATATTTGGATTGGAAGTCGCATTTGTATTGTTTTCCTAAATGCCCAGTTTCGCGTGATCAAGGGAATTAAAGTCTGGGCTGGATAGATTTAATAAAATGCTCTGATTATTAATAAATTGATTTATGAAATTCATTCTTGGATAGGTTTGGTGTTAAGCAAGTCATAGATTCTTTGTCGTTTCTTTCCTTGGTCATTTATATCGGGCTGGATTTTTATTAAAAAGTGCTTGAATAATCATCAAAATTTAGATTTATCACGTTGTTTTTTTAAAAATTGGACAAATCAGACTAAAACCACGTTTTAAATTTTTTTCCATATTTTGCTTCTGGCACCTACATATATGTATGTATGTATGTATGTATGGGTGTATAGGGGGTGTAATTTGTTAATGAATGTTTTATAGATACCAGTCATCACCGCGCCATCACAGCTAAATGGTTTCAAATACTGCAATAGAACACCAATGATCCAGGGGGTCTCCTCGTGGTGTAATGGTTAAAGCGATGGACTGCGGAATCGTAGTACGCGAGTTCGTACTCCCTCCAGTCGCTCTATTACGTTCAATTTCGGGCAAATACCCTTGGGAAAGGTATGAACCCCCTTATCCTCCTAGCCTTGGGTTAAATAGTACCACTACTGTTCTTCGAGGAGAATGGCTTTGGCATTAAATAACCTAAAAAAAGTTGATATGCCATTAAAGAATGAAACCAAACCAAACCAAACCAATGATCCAATTAAATATTAATCTTGCAAACGGTTAAATGGTTTCAAGCATAGTAAATTATTAAACAGTTCTATTTGACTAAGAGATAAGATCTTAAAAAGTAGAAACTCGCCAGGTCTGAGTAGACCCAAGAGTAAAAAAGATGAATGGTACTCTTCATTCTTCAAAGCTCCATCAGTCCGCACCATCAGATTGTTTACTGTCATATTTAGAACACTTTCTGGTGGATTTTACCTCTCTACAGAGATGTAATGGGTATATTCTACGCCCCCAACCGACTGGGCTTATGACTCTACGTAACAAATAGTAATAGTTATTTGGATTCTTTTATTTTAAACTATTTTAATATAGATAATTTGTTCACAGTTGAATGCTTTCAAGTAATCATATCTATAAAGAATTGTTTTCAAACATGTCTATTTAACGCAGAAATAAGACTCTTACAGATAATGCCACTCTGAGTTAAAGTGTACCTGGAAGTGATGGCAACAAAGAGATGGCTTCGCACTTGAGCTTCAATACCAGTTTAATATTCTAACCTGACTTTTGTGGAGGAATTTTATCTCCCAGCTTGGAATGGAGTCAGTGTATCCTAAGCCCCGCCGGTATGGAGTATAAAAATGGTTTGGAACATTTTAAAGGTATTGCTCTTGAAATAATCTTGGAAGGATGCAACATTTTTGCTGGAGATATAACTGGAGATATCAGTCTCGTCCAGAATTTGAACTCGTGTCGCCGTGTCCATTTCCCACGACAATAACCATTACACCACGGGCACCTCCAATTTCTTCAAGAATCGTTCTCAAAAGCCTCTAAAGACAGGACGATGTCGGACATGTCAATAATAATCAAATATCTCGTGTTGTATAGACTTAAAAGAGATATACAAAAATTGTATCCCTTTTAG
Organism: Sepioteuthis lessoniana; assembly: GCA_963585895.1. Lineage (NCBI taxonomy): Eukaryota > Metazoa > Mollusca > Cephalopoda > Myopsida > Loliginidae > Sepioteuthis > Sepioteuthis lessoniana. The sequence goes on from OY757933.1 coordinate 16,538,786, forward strand.
TACATGTGAAAAACTACAATAAATATCTTTAACCTATAACGTTAGGTTTCTTTTAATTCTTGTCGCAGATTCTAGGAGATAACCAACGCATTCATTTCTCATCAGTGTATTAATTGGGAAGTCAGTCATCTTACTAAGATGTCTGCTAGGTCTGAATCCGTCAAAAATAAATCTTTTGAGTCTATACAACACGAGATATTTGATTATTATTGACATGTCCGACATCGTCCTGTCTTTAGAGACTTTTGAGAACGATTCTTGAAGAAATTCTTAAAAACTGGGAAACAGCAGGGAAGTCTACATTAATCGATAAAAACATTGTTTCTTCCGATTTTGAAATGTTTGGCACAGTTTGGTGCCTAGCTGAGTTGATAAATATTTTGGAGTAGTACTTCATTCATTGTTATTTCCATCTTGGACATATGAATATTTAACGATTTCTTCATCTATTGGGAGAGATGGTCCCAAACAAACTACACTTATCCACAACACACCTAACTAGAAATTAATCAAATGTTTTGCGCAACATTTTAAATATTCATGACTGGTGAATTGTGTAATATAAATAGGTGAATTATGAGTCAGACGATTGTTTTGCGCATTTGCGCTGAATAGCAATGGGTCCGCCAGCTTTAATAAGAGCTCTCCGAATAATTTTTTTTTTCTATGGGGTCGTGTCGGAGGCGCATAGTAAAACGGTTATCTCATTTAGATATGAACTGGATGAGCCAAGTTCAAATCCAGGACAAAATTGTTTGGTTTTCTCTTTCGTGCTATTGCCTTGAGGAAAATACGAATCTCTCTCTTTTTCAACCAGATATGGACCTATAACTGGATAATCTTGTAGGAATAGATCTGTAAGAATCTTTCTGAATTCAAATCCTGGCAGCATGGAGATAGTAACCCCAGCTCATTAAAATTACCATCTGATAAACCATTGCACAAATACAGATGGAATGAGGAGTCCTTGTTGGGTAATGGCTAAATTGCTAGACATTGTAGTAAGCAAGATCTGAAGGAAATCATACTATTACGTTCACTTTTGGACTAATACCTTGGGGAACGGCATGAACCCGTTTACTCTATTAGCTATGGGTGGTTTGGTTTGGTTTCTTTGTTTAATGGCATATCAACCTTTGTAGATAATTTAGTGTCAAAGCTATTCTCCTAGAAGAACAGTATTGGCACTATTTAACCCATAGCTGGGAGGATAAGGGGGTTCATACGTTTCCCAAGGGTATTTGCCCGAAAGTAAGCGTAATAGCGCGACTGGAGTTCGAACTCGCTTACACCGATTCAGCAGTCCATCGCTTTAACCATTACACCACGAGGACATCCCATATTACCTGTGGGTTGAATAGTACCACTATTTTTTTCTACAAGTATGACTATGGGATTAAATAATCCACGAAAGTTGATTTACAATTAAACTGGGAAACCAAAACAATCTAAAACGATGAAGGGTGATTGTGACCCAATAATACTCAATGGTGCAAGATATCAGCCTTAGCAAAAATTGAGGTCGGAATAACTATATTAATATCCAAGTGGAGGAAACTAGCCTGAGTACATCACTTTAAAATTATTAAAAGTATATGTGTAAATACGTAATGTAAAGTTTAAGGCAATTCATCGTAGGCTTCTTTGTCGATGAAGATAGTAACTTATTTCATTCCAGTGATAAATAACATGGGGATAAGATCCTGAAACTAATTTCAAAATAATCAAATGTACAATTACTTCGTTAAATCCTTATCCTACGTATAGTCTGGTTTAATTTATTTTGCTTTCGTTATTTAATGGTATATAAACCTTCATGGTGATCATTATAGCAGAACAATAGTAGTATGATTTAACATAGAGCTGATTATAATCTGGTATGATTATCATCAAGCTTACTTTATGATCATTTTACTAAAGAATATCTCGTTTTTATTGTTTCCTTGTAACCTTGATCTCAACAATTCCACGACGAAGTGTATTGTTTTGTAAACAAATAAGTTAAGTAATGTTGACGACCGTAGTCGAGAGCGACCCGAAGGTTCCCTTTTCAATAGCTACTATACCGATGAGTAGAGAAGAGCACTACTACTTTCCGTGGATTGCTCCACTTTACTCTTGATACGTACCTTATATTGCTGAGTGTTAAGCCAGGATATATCAAGTACCATTCTTTGAGTTTTTGGTATGTCTTGACCAGGGATTGAAACCCAGCCTCCTGGGCCATTGGCGAACACACAACCCAATAAGCCAAAGGGCCAGTGAATGACAAGTGAGTTAAGTTGTCCCTTGATTCAAAATACTTATACCTTTTACGAGATTATACTAAGCTTGATAAAGATTTAGTTTATTCGGTTTCTTTTCTTAATCTTTGGTAAAGTATTTAATTCTAAATATATCCTTGGAGAACAGAAGAGAAACTATCTAACAAACACCTGTGGGGGGAAGTCTGAAAAAGCATTTCTGGAGTTTGAACTTGGCGAATAAAATGTCTCTGTCCAGGACATTGACGATTATACTGTGGTGTAACTTCCAACTTGATAAAGAACAACAGAAAATGGTTGCTCAGTCGGCTGCGACTGTAGAATACACCGACTGCTTCTCTGCAGAAGGGTACGACCCACCAAACGGGTGTCCTGGATATGACACTAAACAATCTGATGGTGAGGTTTCCGTAATGCTAAAGCTTTGGGTGATGTGGAAAATCCCTTTGTTGCCATCACTCCCAGGTTCACTTTGGCCCGGAGTGGTAGCACATGATAAGTGTCCTTTCTATGGGTTATATAGAACTAAACCGTGGTTTGTTGATTTTTTTTTTTTGCATTTAAACTGCGTATTTATGCCAAGGGAAATTGTTTAAAATATAACTGTTTTGACATCTAAACTGTGTAGTTATGCTAAACTGAATTATCTGAAATAAAACTGTTTTGACATTAACTTGGTGTATTGTCCAGTCGGCTGGGGCTGTAGAATACCCCAGTGCACCTCTACAGAGGGGTAAGACCCCCCCCAATAAGCGTCCTGAATATGACACTAAACAATCTGATGGGGAGTTTCCTGCGATGCTGGGGTTTCGGGTAGTGCGGAGCATCCCTTCATTGCCATTGCTTCCTGGTTTACTCAAGCTCGTATTGGTTGCACCTTATACGTTCCTGTCTATGGGTAAATAGAACTGCATACTGTTTGACTAAACTGATTAGCTTGAAATAGAAATGTTTTTAACAGTTAAACTGTACTTACATTTACTTGCGTGCTTGTGCTAAACTAAACTGTTTGAAATGGAACTGTTTTTGACATTGGAACTGTATTTACGCTAAACTGAATTGTTTAATATAGAACTGTTTTTTCATTCAAATGTGTGTAAACAGAATCTATACTTATACTAAACTGAATCGTTTTAATTAGAACTATCTGACAAAACTGAATAGCTTGAAATAGAATAAATTGCGTACTCTATTTACTCTAAACAGAATTGTTTAATATAGAACTGTTTTGACATTTAACTGTGTGTAAACAGAATCTATATTTAGGCTAAACTGAAATGTTTTAATCAGAACTGTTTGACTAAACTGAATAGTTTGAAACAGAAATATTTTCGTCATGCTAAACAGTGTTGTCATGCTAAACTGAATTGTTTGAAATAGAACTGATTGTTTGTATAAAAATGGATTTGGCATTCAATAACCTACAAAGGTTGATATGCCATAAAACCCAACCTTCGAACAAACGGTAAATGAACTTTGCCAAATGAAAATGCTGGCAAATTGAAACTGATAAACAGAAATTAATTATACTATTTTCTTTGTTTCAAAGTCGTCTTCACAGTCAGGAATCTCTTGCAAGTTCTCGTTATTATTCAAGGTTTACATTTAGTTTTCATGGTATCAAAAGTTGATTAATTATTAAGGACAGGTCAACAGTAAAATCCGTGTTTTAAAAGCAACAATTAAGATACAGTGATTCAGTTGATACCGTGAAGCCAATGATTCAGTTTTAGCGGTGATTCAATAGCTCATACCTTTCTGCGACCATTAGTTTTATGAGATTCAGTCGTAAACACATACATGTATATGGCTCTTGTCAATATCTGGCCAGTCTTATAAGAATGACTCAATAAAATAATTTATTCGCAATCTACGTCTTCAATGGAATACATAAAAAAATCGACCGAAAATCAAATACATTGCTTTTTTTTATTCTTCTTATCGAGATCAGTTTTAATTAAACTATCCTTTATCTTCCTTATTTGTGCTACGTTAACTTTCGGACAAATACCCTTGGGAAAGCTATTAACCCCATTATCCTCCCAGCTATGGGGTAAATACTATCACTGCTGTTCTGCTAGAATGATGGCTTTGGCAATAACTTACTCACGAAGGTTGATATGCCATTAAAACAAAAAAAAAACAAACCTTATTCTTGTTTCTTTTCCCCACAAAGATATCGCGTCGTCACTCCGATCAAAATTGAGAAAGGCCTGAAACAGAAACAGGAATAAATGAGAAGCTTTTGATGAGACAAAAATTCAAGTCTACTTCTACTTCTGGTTTGCCTAGTTCTGCGTAGTGGCTGATTTCTCATCCCAGGAGCTAGGTCATGAATTTTAATACAGAAATTAAAAAAAAATCCTTTAAGTTCTCTCAATGTCCTTTAGAAAGGTATCGTATATGCTATTCTAATTCTATCGATGAAGATAAATTTCCAAACGATCCGAAATAACCGTTTAGTTCTTTTATCAATAATTAATATAACACACCAATAAATCGTATTTTTTGGTATATACAGTAGAAAGTATTCATGTTGTCCACAAAGCAGGGGTAAACCTAATATCAGTCATTAACCACGTCAACAACTTCCTGTTGACCACAAAATTTAAGGCTCAAATTTTTAGACAACCTCCATCTATCTTCGGAGATATTTTTAAGGTTAAACGGTTGTTCACTACGCCGACATATACTGTATATAGTGTGACGGCAAATTGACTAAAATCCCAAAACGGGACTTTATTTTTGCACGTGTGAAGACGGGGCAGGTTGGCACTTGATCCCCTATAGAATAAGTCCTCGTTCAGAGTTTTTCTCTCAGGCATATGAGAACTGGCATATTACGCGAGGGAATAATTTAGGACCAGACTGACCGCCGCTGGCAAGGGGTTCCAAATTTCACACTATCACACACCCACCAGGCCGCTTTCTTCCTTCCCCGAGACAATGGAAGATAATGAGCCTATAGGTTTTAGTCGTGATAATAATAATATTGTAGTAGTCGGCAACTCCGGTTTCCCGTGTGATATTTTAGGAATTAATAGGACAATTCTAAGCAAGATAACATAAGGCGAATAGAAGCTGAAAAGAAGCATGAAATAACAACATAGACCACATGGTAATATAAAAATGCATGAATTCCTTTACTACAGTTATGTACACTTTCACAGTGTCAAAAACATATAATAAATTGACAGTCCACGAATATAAATGTCTTTTCTTGACTCTTATCTTTCTTCAAATTGAGAGAGAGAGAGAGTGGTATATAAAATTTGGGTATAAAGGGAAAATGTCCCCAAAGTTACTTATCTTTTTCTCGACGGGGTTCCACTGGAGAATCGTTCTTCTTTCACGGGCTAATAGACTTTGTTCTGTTTTTAATACTGGCTTGAAGGACTTGGGGTCCTTCGTGTCTCAGTAATTCTTTTGTCTTCCACCTGGAGTTAAATGGCTATAGTTCGTCCGCCCGCTACGAACCCTGCTCAAAAACTGTTTTTCTTATCCTTTACTTCCGCTGAGGGAAAGGGAGCCCCACTTCCGTTTTGAGGTCCCAGCCAATCATTTGGCTTCTCTCTCTTTCCCCCTCCGGTGTCCGGCGACCTGAGGTTACTAAGTGCCAACACCTGGTCTCCCCTGTGTGACCAACATTCCTTCCTTAACGGTCACTTTTTTTGACGGCTTGATACTGTCAATTCAAATACGAGGAGTAGTAATAGTCTTACCTCTTCGTCTCCGTGGGCTATCACGTGACAATAGCAAATAGTATATCTTTTAGAAGTTGATGTTATGGTTTCGTTTAATTGTTCGGGGAATAAATTCGCTGGGCGGTATTTTACAGCATACTTGTGGGTTATAAAATTTCAAAGCCTTATCTGTCGAATTTTTTGTTAAAATAGGGCTTGATTAGTATTATTTTGGTAGTGAATTTTCGGTTTGTTGCCCTCACCTTTATTGTTTGGCCAAATCAAATTGTTTTTAGAGTAAGGTGTAAAGTCATGTTGGCGACTGTTGGGTATCACCTACCTTTTCAGCATAATGAGCTGTTCCATCTGCCATTGTGGCAGCAGTGGAGATTAGTCTGGCAATAAGCCCACACGTCCTTTTTTGGATTGCGTTTATTTTCTTTATCGAAAAGTAAGTTCCTGTTGAAAATTGTTATTTGTTATCTGTAAATTTTATATTGTTATTGCTTTGTGACCCCCCTCAAACAATTGTTACTGTTGTTTGTTTGTGAGGAGGGTCAAACCTCGACTCGAATTGTTGTTTTAACTCTTTTTAAAAAAAAACGACCACCATTTCTCATACCGGATTTTTCATTGTTTTTCATCGTTCTTGATCTTAACCGCATCATTCGGATTCATCGCCTCCTAGCTGTGTTTCACAGCCATGGAGGAGGCTAACTCACCCGAGGACATATTTACAACGAGACCCTCTCCAATGCCGGAAGAAGCACCTTTTGACTTGTCGTCATCTGCAAGTACTATTCCACCGGCCCAGAAACCAAAAGAAACAACAGTCTCTTGGTCGTCACACTGTGTGAACCAAAAAACCCCCAGTGACTACGCAAGAGACAGGGCAGAAAAATATGCCAACTATTTTAAGGAAGGCGAAATCCTTCCTATACCGGAACTTGTGAAAGAAGTGGAACCAAAGACCCTGTCCTTCGTAGTCACTGATCTTAAGACCAAGAGACTAGCAGGACTTAAAAAAGAGACTTTCGACGACTTACTAAAAAGCGCAAACATCCCAGGTAAGTATTTCTGCCGCAGGAGCTTTGCAACCTGGGATGTTTTACTCCCTTCAGAGGAAGTAGCCAAGAAACTGGCCGGTGGTAACATTACGACACGCTTCTTCCGGCTGCAACCTGAATATCGAGGCAAACGAAGAATAAAGGTCACCGTATGTAATGTCTCAATGCAATTGAGTGGGGACGTTCTCGCCGCCTACTTAAGCATATATGGCGGCGTTGAACAAGTTTCTCAAATAACATCTACACGAGGAACTGCATACGGTGATTAAGTCTTTATCATGTGCCTCGATAGGGGAGGGTTTAACAACGTACCTCATAAAATTAAATACCGAGATCAAACGATGACGGTGGTCGTTGAGGGCAGGAAGCCCTTATGTTGGGCCTGTAACAAAATCGGACATTTTTCTAAAAACTGCCCTCAAAAAACAACGACCACCGCAACAACGACTACTACCACTACCACCACTTCCGAGATCATAACAAACAAGTCACCCACCAAAAACATCGAAAATCACCAAGAAAACCCCAACAAAGAAGATGAGGAGGGGTGGACCCAAGTGACCAAAAAAAAGGGGGGAAAAAACTCCCATAAAAAAATCAATAGCCCCTACAGCTACAACAAAAGACTCAACAACTATAACCATCGCTACTCCTACTCCTACTGATACTACTACTAAAACACAATCATCAACATCGACCACTACAACAGAACAATCATCAACACCAATAGAACCCATGGACATGAGCATCAACTTAAAAAGAAGAAGGAATAGCGAAGACTCGCCAACAAAAGAGGGGGGAAAAAGAAATCCCCCCAAAACAACACAACAACAAACACCCTCCCTACCTCAACCTAAGGGGGAGGGGAAAAAAGAAAATATCAAAGTCACCAGCCACAAATGAGCGACCAGCTCAAATAATTCCTCCCCTCCCACAAAAAACAAAAAATCACTCCAATAAACCCAATCCAAATCCCACTACCCCCCTCACTTTCCCCAATCACAACTCCGAAAATTTTCACACGGTCACACTCAGTGACAAGACTCTCACCTGACCCACAGACAGCATCAACATCATCATCAGGTCAAAAACCAAGAGCACGCTCGGCTTCAGCAGAAACCCGCCATGCAATGACCGCTTTTCTCTTCTGCGAAGACATTTTAGAAAACCCAAATCACGACCACATTTTAAAAACCTCATTAAAGCCATTGCGCTCATTTAAAAAAATAAACAACAAAGACGTCACTAATCCCTACATATTCAAGGACGCTCCAATGTTGACCACATTCGTCCGTTCGGCTGGCAATCGGACTAAAGAGCTATGGAACTTTATTGACGAAACCAGCCGGGCGGACGTAATGCTGGCCAACACAAAAAAATGCAATGTTAAAAAAATGCTTCCTTTTTGTTCGGGCAGGGTCCCGATTTTAGTTCACCCACCATTTTATAGGTCCCTAAAGCTGAGGTACCCCATGGATGTCGGGGGAATTACCAGGGACGACCGAGTTAGCACTGAGCTCGGCACCGGTTCCCTGCGTCAGACCGTCGGCATCCTCACCCCGAAGGATTTCCGGCCCGTAGTCGACACTGAGTAAGGTAAGTTGGATTGATGTCTTTAAACCTTGCCATTTTGAATGTGAGGGGACTGAGGGATTCAAGCAAGTGTACGCGCTTGCTTGCTGAACTCAAGAACCTCGGAGTTGATGTTGCTGCAGTGCAGGAGACTCACTTCACTTGCGGTGCCGACTGTCGGGTGCTGGAAAGCGATTTTAACGTTTTCTCAGCATACGGCAGCCGCACCAGCGCTGGGGTCTCTTTGCTAGTTGGACGCAGCCTTGATGCTGATGTTGACGTTGTTTTTGCAGGTGACGGGGGCCGGTTGGTTGTGGCCGATGTTGCCGTGAAAAGTTTCAAGTTTCGTCTGGTTGCGGTTTATGCGTCCAATATCGCTGCGGAGAGGGTTTCCTTTTTTCGTCGGTTGGCGCCGTTCCTGGACGATACGAAGCGGCTAGTCTTAATGGGTGATTGGAATGCGATCCTTGATCCCAAGATAGATAAGGTCGGGCGGGGAGCTAACAGATTTGGAAGGTGTGAAAGCAGCCTTGTCGGCTTCGTGACTCGTCACGGTCTCGTCGACAGGTTTCGTCTTGATCACCCAGGGTGGGAGATGTGGACGTGGCTAGATAGATCGCCCTCTGCCAAAGTAGGTTCCTACTTGGACAGAGTGTTAGTGAGAAGAGCTGACATTGATTTTGTTAGTTGTCCCACGTTCCACTTGATAGCGTGGACTGACCATAAACTCATTAGAGCCAGTCTGCGGTTAGCAAATACGCCTAGTCTAGCCGGCTACTGGAAGTTCAATACCTCCTTACTGGAGATACGGGACTTCCGGGATCGGCTGGAATCCCTAATTCAGCGGGCGTTAGTGGGGGCGGTTACCGGGAATAGGTGGTGGGTTTCTCTTAAACATAGGATTAGAGATTTCGCCACCAAGTACGGTCGACAGCTCAACTTAGACAGGACCACGGAGGCGAAATCTATAGATGATAGACTTTCCCGGGCGGTGGCTGGGGGGGACTCCCTAGGTGTAGAGCTAGCTAGGAGGGACCTTGAGCGTGAGAGTAGCGAGCGCTACAAGGGATCAGTAGTTAGATCTAGGCTAAAAAGAGTTCTCAACGAAGCTGTGAAATCGAACGCGACTGCGCGTGAAGAAGAAGTGCGAAGGTTCCCTGATCGGTACATCGCATCTGTCAAGACCCTGGACGGGCGTCTGCTGCGATCTGGTCGTGAGATACGTGACGCCTTTCGGGCGCACTTTCGGGATCGCTTTGCCCGCTGCACTGATCTCCCGCTCCGGGAGTTTCGTAGCTATCTCGCCGACTTCCCCCGCCTTGGGGCGGCTGAAGCGGCTAGCTGCGAGGGTGTGGTTACTGAATGCGAAGTCCGTGATGTGTTGAAGCAGGTCGGCCTCAACAAGTCGCTGGGACTAGATTGTTTGCCCTACGAAGTGTACTTGAGGATGTCGCACATGTTTGTACCTATTCTGACGGATATGTTCAACCATTGGTTCGCCCAGGGAGCCATCCCTGGTAGCGTTACCAAGGGCGTGATCACATTACTGAAGAAAGGTGGCAGGCATATTTGGGAGGGTTTAGATGATTACAGGCCCATAACTCTGCTTAACACAGAGTTAAAGATTTTGGCCCGGGTCAACCTGCACTTGATTCGCGAGGTCCTAGAGGGGATAAAAGACGACACCGAATCCGCGCTGATCAGTTTAGATCAGTCCAAGGCCTTCGATAGGGTTGACCATCGGTTCTTGGCGTCTGTTTTGGAGACTGCCGGATTCAAACCGGAGTTCCGCAGATGGATTAGCATGATGTACCACAACCCTCAGGCAGTGGTGCAGGTGAACGGAAGGCGTTCGGGGGTGATCGCGATCGAGCGTTCGGTCCGGCAAGGCTGCCCTCTGTCTCCGCTTCTCTATGTCCTCGCGTTGGAGCCCCTCCTGCGCAGGCTTAGGGATGAGGGGACAAGTCCGGCACTGCGCGGTATCCCATTCGTTGGCCGCCTTGCGGCCAGGGTTTCCGCGTTCGCTGATGACGTCACAGTCTTTGTATCCCGCCGCCAGGATATAGAGGCTGTGAAAGAGGCGGTTGTCGAGTATGAGCGGATTGCAGGGGCCAAGGTCAATTTTGACAAAAGCGAAGGTTTGCGGCTTGGTGCTTGGAGGGGTAGCAATACTCTTCCAGGGCCCTTCCGCTGGAGTGACGGACCCATCTGCATCCTCGGGGTGTGGTTTGGGCCCGACCTCCAACTGGAGCGAAATTGGTCGGAGGTACATGCTAAGGTGAATGCTCAGGTGGGAATCTGGCTTTCAAGGAGGTTGTCCTTAAAGGGCAGGGCTGAGGCGTGCGCCGCGTACGTCTTCCCCTTGATCCTTTACCGATTGGCTGTACTTCCTCTGCCTAAGGCACATCGGTTGGCACTGCAACGATCCCTCTCCAGATTGCTCTGGGGAGGTGCAAGGCCGATGGTCCGTAGGCAGGTCTGTATCCAACGTACTCGCCTGGGTATGCCTGATCTGGAGAGCCACTGGCTTGCTGAAAGACTTGCATATCTGGGCCGTGTCTTGACGGGGGACTCAGTGTGGAGACGAAAGGCGAGTCGGACTTTTCCTCGCCTCAACTCAGACCCAAAGGCTGAAGGTCGATGTAGGCCTTTGGGCGAAGCACTGTTTGTCCGCGAGTGCCGAAAGGCCCTTCGTAACCTTCTTGGGTCCAGTGACCTTTCATGGCCTCGGAAGGAACTGTATCGGGAATTAGTGGTGGGTTTCGCTTCTGATCCTCTCAGCGAGCGGCACGGCTGGACGGCGGAGGAGATCCGCTCTCACTGGAATTGGGCGCCAGGATCGAGCTTCTTGAACAACTCCGAGTTCTCACTCACCTGGCGGCTTGCATGGAATGCGTTACCCCTTCGCGACTTGAACTACAAGGCGGACCTGGCAGACATGCCTGATTGCCCTCGCTGCAGCAGTGGCCTAGAAGAAACGGCTGAGCACGCCTTCTACTACTGCGAGCGAGTCCGCCCGTTTTGGGATCACGTCGGGGAGTGGACGGCTCGCATCGAACCCAAAAAGCTTGTGCTGTTCGACGTTGGTTACGTCATAGACAACGTTCTTCCTCCGTTTCACGGTGAGAAGCGTGTGGTGTTTCTCGCGATCCTAGCTGTAGCCCGAATGGTGATTTGGACGACGCGAAACAAGGGATTGTATGACGATGCAAACTTTTCTCATCGTGATCTGATTTTGTATTTTCGGCATCAGCTGAGGGTCAAAATCAGATGCGATAGAAAACGCTTGGATCGCATAACATTCAGCAAAAGGTGGGTGACTGCAGCGAGCCTGGTCGTACAAAAGGGGGCAATGTTGGAGTCATCCTTCCCTCCTCTGCCGGCCCATGGCGTCTACGGTACGGGTCCTTAGGGACCCCATCCCTGGTAAGTAGAATTGTTTTTTCCCCTTGTAACCTAGTTAGCAGTATGTTTTGTGTCATTGTCCCCGTCATCTAGTCGTTAGTTTCTCAAGATCTTCCCCCTCCCTATTATTTTTGTACCTCAACCCGAATCCCAGTCCGCTTTTATTGAAGATCTTGAACATTCATATGTAAAAAATCATATTATCTGCATCTATCGACCCATACCGCACCCGACCCTTTATTTATTTTATCTCTGTAGGTTAGGATTCCTGTCCCACCTACGGTAGGTCCGGCTTGTTTCCGGTTTCTTTTGACCCGGAAAACAGTCGGCCTCCAATTTTATAGACGGGGGGATGGGAGGGAAACCAAATGGGAAATTTTTCCTTGTTTTCTTTCTTGTATATATATTTTTCGGGGTTTTTTCTCCCATTCCCATCACTTCATTGTACATAAATCATATTTTGTAAATAAAAATCATATACCACTTACGGGTTTTAAGTAGGCTTTATCATAGAGCAAATGTGGTATTTTGGTGTCTGCTGCGCACATGATGAGGGATGAATGGTTATATATTGTACTGTTGAATGGGTCGGCGAATGTGGCTAGCTAGGCTCCCTTTAGAATACATAGAAAAGCAAGACCGCTCCCTTTCCCTCCCCCCAAAACTTTGAGGCCTTGTGCCTCCGTTGTATCCTTACAACGAAATAAAAAAAGCCTACGAGTCAGACCAGAAGAGCCGTTCCTATCGTTGAAGTATATCATTACTGTATCACTAATATTATGTTCTTATTACTGACAGTCTCTCTCTTGTAAATACTCTTTTCTGTAAATATAACTATTTTTCCTCACATATCGTGGTTTGTCTTATTATTACTACTACTTGTGTTCACTAACCAGAACACAACTGTGACCATAGTCGAGGGTAACCCGAAGGCTCCCTTTTCGATACCTAGTTTATCAAGGTGTAGGGGAAGGCGCTACTCTTTTCCCTGGATAGTTCCATTTTACCCTTGATCCTTACGTTATAATGCTGAGTGTTAAGCAAGATAGCATCATATACCATTTTTTGAGTCTTGGGCATGACTCGACCTGGGATTGAACTTAGGTCTCCTGGCCCATTGGCAAACACTCTAACCATTATGCCAATGTCCGGTTAAAATATCAAGAATAACTGATTTGGGATTTTATGTTTCGAATTCATCCAATGACGCTTCTCGTGAAGCTTCTCATGATACATCTCAGATGTATATGAATGAAAAACAATGACGATATTATCTGAATTAGATTTTCATAGTTCTTGAACGCTTTGTTTGATCAAGAGTCAAACTTGAAAAATGATTTCCCAGGTTGAATCATTTCTATGCCCAGACAAACAAAAAACACTTGAGGAAGGCCGGAGGATACAGCAACCGAAACGTTGTGTTACAACTAACAACAATAAAGATGAGGATAAGTCCGAAAAATCCCAACCAAAATAAAACAATGTTAAATTCTGATTTAGTATTGAATGAGAATAAATAATTCCTCTTTCAGTATTTATTTCATGAAGGGTAATTGTGAGGAGGAAAAGTTATGCTAAAAAGAAAGCTTGTTACATAACCAGATATGAGTATGTGAAATAGACATATTCATACAGATATGGAAGACGTTCACAAATGTTCATACGCATATAGGAATCCGAAGAAAACGAAATTGGTTCAGATACGAAACTTTTTATTACCTTTTTGAATTTAAGGCTTTTCGACATGAGGAGAGAGATACAATTTCTTATTATGCTGACATTTCCATCTGACCGCACCACATGCGGCACATTACGTAGACCCCAACTGGTCTCGCCTCGGCGAGCTCCGAAAATCGTCTACCTTCTTCTAGTGTCAAATCTCAACTAACTGCTTTTTTCAAATCCCCCAAATCCTCAGCGCTTCCGGGCGTGACGTCATTCACGTCCCCGGCCCATTTCCTATCTGAGGCTTTTATTGTGACATTGTCACATGCGCCCCGCGCATGCGTTAACACCTGCGCTCACCTAACTAACCCATGCACTAAGCGAAAGGTTCTCAGCTTAACAAAACCGAAAGGCAAGATATATAAAAATAAAAAATGATAATATAAAAAAATCCCTCCGCAATTATATTACAAGCTTAGTCATTTTAACGGGTTCCTTGAAGATCGACTCTTTATTTACAAGTTTGTTGTAAAAAAGAGTAAAAGAACATATTTAAAGGGAAAGGGTTGAATTAAGTGAATTGATAAGAAAGAAGGTTAAAATATATTTTAACAGTTTTGGTGAAGTCTGGTTTCGCACTAAGATTAATTTAATCTATCCTCAACACCAATTCACAATCGTAATACATGTCATGAATGACTTGCAGAACCTTCTTGGCTGTCATGCTATCGAAATTTCACTCGACGTTGATTGACTTTATAAAGGTTTCGTTTGGCATTTTGATATATAATGGTTTCGGTGCCTAAGATTAGATTTGTTGGTTGATTGTTTTTTCTTTACGTCTATTAAATCCCTGTGGGTTATATAATATCAAATCTACTTTATATAAGACTTGTAAAGATCGAAGTTGATTGACTATTGTGACGTAATAGGATGCTGTAGATTGTAAAATCTGTCGCAAGCACTTTCATGCGTGGAGATTGAAGTTTTACATCAATGACTCCGGTGAAAAATGTTTTAGGGATTTGTTCATTAAAATTCATTGCAACATGTCATGTTGGCCATGATGATATATAATGATTTCGTTTGGCATTTGGATTTATAAAGGTTTGGTTTGGCATTTGGATATGAAATGGTTTCGTTTGGCATTTGGGTATATAAAGGTTTCGTTTGGCATTTGGATATATAATGATTCGTTTGGCATTTGTATATATAATAGTTTCGTTTTGAATTTGGATAAATAAAGGTTTTGTTTGGCATTTGTATATATAATGGTTCGTTTGGCATTTGGATATATAAAGGTTTTGTTTGGCATTTGGATATATAAAGGTTTCTTTTGGCATTTGGATATATAATGATTCGTTTGGCATTTGTATATATAATGGTTCGTTTGGCATTTGGATATATAAAGGTTTTGTTTGGCATTTGTATATATAATGGTTTTGTTTGGCATTTGGATATTTAAAGGTTTCGTTTGGCATTTGTATATATAATGGTTTCGTTTGGCATTTGGATATATAAAGGTTTCTTTTGGCATTTGTATATATAATGGTTCGTTTGGCATTTGGATATATAAAGGTTTTGTTTGGCATTTGTATATATAATGGTTTTGTTTGGCATTTGGATATATAATGGTTTTGTTTGGCATTTGGATATATAAAGGTTTCGTTTGGCATTTGGATATATAATGGTTCGTTTGGCATTTGGATATATAATGGTTTTGTTTGGCATTTGTATATATAATGGTTCGTTTGGCATTTGGATATATAATGGTTTTGTTTGGCATTTGGATATATAAAGGTTTCGTTTGGCATTTGGATATATAATGGTTCGTTTGGCATTTGGATATATAAAGGTTTTGTTTGGCATTTGTATATATAATGGTTCGTTTGGCATTTGGATATATAATGGTTTCGGTGCCAAAGAATAGATTTGTAAGTTGTTAGTTTTTTTTACGTCAAATAAATCCTTTTGGGTTATATAATATCAAATCCTCTTTATATAAGACTTGTAAACAAATATTTTATAGTTAACATTATTATCAAACAAGTTGTTTCTCATTTGTTCGCACGCACTTAAACCGTTTCAAGAATTCCCATCTAAGATAAATAATTCTATCCGATATTAATCATTTGTTTGCACAGTTAAATGGACGCAGGTATATCTATTTAATATTAGTAATTCAATTTATCAAGTATTCCTATGTAATACAAATAACTTCAACATAGCTGTATAGTTTCAAATAATAATAATAATAATAATAGTCCGTAGTAAATGCTCGCATAATTAAATTTGACCCATAAATAGGACCATATCAGGTAGTCACAGTCCGGGCCAGAGTGTGCCGGAAAGTAATCCTATTTACCGACCCCTCCGCTCGGGCAGGATATGACACAAGGTCAATTTTTAAGCGGAGTTTGACAGGTTTGAATTGAGTGCTTTCCTTCTCCTAGACTAGTTGCCTTACCAAGGCTGAAGAACCCAGTCTGTCCTATTATTTACCCATAGCTGGAGGGAGAATAATTGGATTCATACCTTTCCCAAGGGTATTAGTGCCGTGTCCATTTCCTTCGACGATAACCATTACACCACGGGCACCTCCGGAAAGTAATGGCAATAAAGAAGAACCCCACATTCCTCAAAGCACCTGGACTAGAGCCACAACATCAGATTCTGTTTAAGTTTTTTTGTCGCTGCCTCCTACCAAACAGGACTCGACACAAGTTCAATGGCCCGAAGGTCAATTATAGTGAGGATTTAGGGACGGGAAAGGTCGGACACAAGTCAAAGCTTGAGCCCTGCTGGACTGTGCTGGTCGTCGACCTATTTAGTGTTGTGTGGGCCTGAGGAGCATAGTTGGTCTTGGACCCAAATCTGGGTCCAGGCCCCTATACCTGATTATAGCTTAAACTGGACAGCATGGTCCAGTGCTATGCAAGGGAGACAAAAATGTCAATTTTGCAGCTCGTCCACCCAAAGATTCTGTTTAATGTCATGCCTGGAACACTCATTGCGTGAGGTGGAGTCTCAGCCGTCAACGGAGGTGCATTCGTTGTATTATACAGCGCTAAGAAAAAAGAGTTTTTGGTTTTAGAAATCTAAAAAGAACATGCAGGGTGCTGTATTGCTTGATTAGCGCCACTGAAAATGAAAACGTAAAATTTAATATTTAAATTTAAGTTATTTAAGGACACGACAGGAAGGAAACCGAAAGGGTCAAGATAAAAGCGGAGATTTTTTTCTGAGACCAGATATGGGGTCGGAAGACATCTGGAGGAATGATTAAAGATATGAAACGTAAGTTCCTCACTGTTCTTTTTGCATTAACCAATTAGATTAAGTGTACAGTTTAATTACGGGTAGATCTTCGATCTGCTTAAAGACAGCTCAACGTCCTAAAACTACAAAATCAAAAAAATCACTTCTTTTGTGCATCTCCAATTTTTCACGATAATGCTCCCGCAATTTCCCGACGACTGATGTTGATAATTGAAATACTGTAGGAATTCCTCAAGCGAGAGAATTATAATGTGTCAACAATGAACTGATTACGGGGTCTCTATAGGGATTCAGTTATGAGATGAACTCTTTGTAATTAGAAGATCCTTCAGAGGATAATTATACGGTATCCTTACGATGATGAGGATATGACATTAAACCCTGTGATTATAAGAGGCCAGTCCTAAAGCCTTGGGTAATGTGAAATATCCCTGTATCGATTTTACTCCTGAGCCCAGTTAGAAGGGAGTGTAGAATAAAATGACTACATTTCCACCTAGGGGTAAGATTTGCTCTTCGAGTGTTCTTGATATGACACTAATTGATCTGGTGGTTAGGCGTTGGACCATTAAGGAAAGTTGAGTATACCATAACTGCCATTATTCCAGCTCTTATCTGACCTGGGGTAGTGGTAACTCTTAGGGTCCGAACTGTGGGTCAAACAGAACTGCTTACCTATTTATTGAATATAAAACCATTTAGGTATGTGCAAATATAAATAGCAATACTTGAAACTATTTAGTTTTGTGATCACAAATGAGGTCTTGCTCGTTTAGAAAAGTAATGTTACCTTCACTAAAAAATTGCAACAAGGCAATACAAATGGAGAGAGAAAGAGAAAAGAGAGAGAGAGAGAGAGAGAGAGAGAGCAAATATATTTGTATTTGCGTATGTGAGTGCGTGTGTGTTTATCCATGTCTGTGTGAGGAAAAAATAAATTCCAATATTTTCTTTTAATTCATTCAGAGTTGATATATATATATATATATATATACGTAAATGATTTGGCATCAAATAACCATCGAGATTTGACATGCCATTAAAACAAATAACCTAATCTAACCTGATTTATAGGATTACCTCTGTCGGCATTAAATGATCCATTAAGGTTGATGTTCAATAAAGTAAAATGAACTGAAGATAAGCTTCTACGTTTGACTATTACAAACGAAAACAAAAAAAAATATTCTAAAAAGTGCTATCATTAGATGAATGCTTATATATCATTATGTCGTAAGCTTTAGTTTAGTCTGTAACACTCCCTTAAAATTACTAATAATGCCTTCTGGTCATGGGTGGTCACTCAGTAATATACATGCTCATCCCTGCTTAATTTTGTTCATCTAACAGGAACCTGAATTTCTGTTCGTCTTTTCAATGAGTGAAATGCATTTACAAAGTTTAGCTTAAGTTGGCACTATATCTGATGTATTAAGAACCCAGTGAGAATCGAACTCACTAACTATAGTTTGCTACACAAGATTGTAACCACTACTCCAGGTGAGGTATCCATGGTGACCGGTATATTGATATTTACTCAGCTTTGCTTAATTCTAAAGGGTAAAGTGGAGTAATCCAGGGAAAGGAGTAGCGCCCTCCCCTACACCTTGGTTTAGTAGCTATCGAAAAGGGAGCCTTTTAGTCACCCTCGACTACGGTCGCCAAGTTACTTTATATCAATGACCGGCTCATTGGCGTATTGGGTAGAGCCTTTGCCAATGGCCTGGGAGACCGGAGTTAAATCCCGGTCAAGTCATACCAAAGCCTCAGAAAATAGTACTTGATATATTCTTGCTTAACACTCAGCATTATAACAGTAAAGTGCAGCAATCCAAGGAAAGGAGAGGCGCTCTTCCCTACACCTCGGTGTAATATCTATTGAAAAGGGAACCTTCGGGTCCCCCTCGACTACGGTTGCAAAATTTACTTTTACTTTCTATCAATGAGGGATGTTATTTTGGTTGAATCAATAGTGTATACCCCTCTAGGCAAGACTGATATTATTAAGTTCACTTGCAGGAAAACGCACGTGTTTGGTTGGCTATATCTGCCCTGTTTCATTTTAAAAGTTGAAATAAAGCTTTCTACCAACCGGGCAATGCCAGGTTAAGAATGACATTCTTGATTAGGTTTATTTAATTGTAATCATTCATTCCGATATATCTATTCTTTCCTAATCAGTGTTTCCAGTCACATTGCATTGGTTATAATGTTATGCAAGTTGATTAATATCGATGACAAATAGAACGTGTAATGAATAACAAGAACATTTCAAGAATCAATTAAATTCACTGTAATTAACATAATTGCAGATGCATTTGACAGCTGAAAAATAGTTGAATTTGACAACTGAAAAGAGATAGAAATACCTGGAATGGATACGAACGTGTAAGAAGGTATATATATATATATATATATATATATATATATATATATATATATATATATATATGTATGTATATATATATAAGGGAGAGAGAATGGGAAAGAACACTGATATTCAAATAAAAGATATACATTGCTGATGATCAATATATCTATGTATCTAACTATCTATCTATTTATCTGTCTATATATACATAAATGAAGAGAGAGAGAGAGATGTAACTGAAGAAAGAAAGAAAGAAAGAAAGAAAGAAAGAAAGAATTCATCTTGTACTCTCGGCGATATATATATATATATATAAAGAAAGAAAGAAAGAAAGAAAGAAAGAAAGAATTCATCTTGTACTCTCGGCGATATATATATATATATATATAAAGAAAGAAAGAAAGAAAGAAAGAATTCATCTTGTACTCTCGGCGATATATATATATATATAGAAAGAAAGAAAGAAAGAAAGAAAGAAAGAAAGAATTCATCTTGTACTCTCAGCGATATATATATATATATATATATAAAGAAAGAAAGAAAGAAAGAAAGAAAGAATTCATCTTGAACTCTCGGCGATATATATATAAATATATAAAGAAAGAAAGAAAGAAAGAAAGAAAGAAAGAAAGAAAAGCTATACAAGCAGAAAGAAAGAAAGAAGGAAAAAGCCAGAGACCAAAAAAGACAATAGAAATGGAGACAGAAAGAGAAAAAGTGAGAGAGAGAGAAAGAGAGAGAGAGAGAGAGAGAGCAAATATAGTCGTATGTGAGTGCGTGTGTGTTTATCCATGTCTGTGTGAGGAAAAATAAATTCCAATATTTTCTTTTAATTCATTCCAAGTTGATATATATATATATATATATATATATATATATTGAACATAACAGACAAGGATATAGTTTTTAGCTTTTAATTAAACTTTTCTTAGCGGACAGTTCTTACAACTGCCTACAACCACAGTTGCAACATCTCATTTGCCAAAAGGAAAAGGAAAAACTGAGTAAAAAAAAAAAATGAAGCCATATCCTAAATTCTGTTCCATCACCTTCAATAATAATAATAATAACAACAACAGCAATTGTAGCACAAAACAACGCTCTAAGAACCAATCATATCAAAGCAAGAAGAAATAAGATGCAACAAGACAATAAATGTATGTTATGTGGAGATAGAACCGAAACGATCAATCTCATAATAAGCGAATGCGGCAAATTAGCACACACAGAGTTTAAGACTAGACTCGACACAGGGGCAAGGTGATCAACTAAGGTGCCCGTGGTGAAATGGTTATCGTCGTAGGAAATGGACACGGCGACACGAGTTTAAATCCTGGACGAGACAAATTGCATTTCGCAAAGGTATGAATCCAATTATTCTCCCTCCAGCTATGGGTAAATAGTAGGGCAGACAGACTCTTCAGCTTTGGTAAGGCAACTAGTCTAGTAGAAGGAAAACTCTGTATTCAAACCTGTTAAACTCCGCTTAAAAATTAACCTTGTGTCACAATGTTATATAGTCATCCACAGCATCATAACGACACAATAATAAAACTGACGCTAGGACAAAGACGCAGGAAGGAAGACGCAAAAAGACTTCTTTAGAAAAATATTCACCTCTCACTTTATTGCTAGTGTTCGAAAGGGTTGTTGAAGGGTTGCATGTGAGAGGATGCTGGAGACTGAACATAAACTTCATATTTTGACCCCACTGTTATGACCGTCACGTTGTGTCTTTATTGTTCTCCTGATGTTAGGGTCTATTGCATCGGGGGTTTCCGAGGTCCCCCTCGGTCGGGTGTGGCCTTCCCTACCACATCTCGTCTCTAACCCTCTGGGAGTCTGCTGGCAACTGCCCTGGGACCCAAACTCAACTGAGTTAAATAATAACTCAACGCCCACACGATCGCCTACTGGATCTTTGAATCGGATGTTTAATCGTCATCAAGCGGAAATAACTGTCATGCAGTTCAGAGGTTACTCTCTTCCGGTGCATGACTGTAATGGCACAATGAGACCTTCACCTTGTCCCATATCATAAGCCTTAATCCGCCCACGCGATCTCTTTCGATTACTGGCAATTGGAATGTGTCACTTCCTTCCGGTGTATCACCTTGGAATAGCATTTTTGGGCCGGGGCGAAGGTCAAAATATAACAATATCCTGCCCGAGCGGAGAGGTTGGGTACATAGGATCAACTGGGAATTGTACAAGAAATTTAAATTTTACCATACAATCAAATGGTATATGTATAACCCAGCAGCTGTCCTGGAGAATGAGACACACAAAATCCTATGGGATTTTAACATGCAAACGGATCAACTAATCTCGGCCAGTCGACCAGATCTTATAATCATATATACCAACCCCTCCACTCGGGCAGGATATGACACAAGGTCAATTTTTTAACAGGTTTGAATTCAGAGTTTTCCTTCTCCTAGACTAGTCGCCTCACCAAGGCTGAAGAACTAGTTAGCCTTACTATTTACCCATACGTGGAGGGAGAATATTTGGATTCATACCTTCCCCAAGGGCATTAGTGCTATGTGAAATGCAATCAGTATCGTCCAGGATTTGAACTTGTGTCGCCGTGTCCATTTCCTACGACGGTAACCATTACACCACGGCCACCAGATCTTATAATAATCAGCAACAACTTGTAAAACTGGCCACTGAGTAAAAGTGAAATAGGGAATTGAAAAAACTGTGGAAAAGGAAAGTGATGTTTATACCAATTATAATTGGTGCTCGTGGTTCAGTCACTGAGGAATTATTAAAGAGACTGGAGGACTTGGAAATAGGAGGATGAGTGGAGTCCATCTAAACTACTACAATATCGAGATCCACCAGAATACTTGGAAGTGTCCAGGAGACTTGATGAAATTTGCTGTCACTCAAACTTCAGTGGAAGGCTATCAGAATCAAAAGCCTAATTAATATTATTGACAATAATAATTATTGGAAAAAAGAGCATAAGTGGAAACAATCCAAACTACACCAATTTTAACGAGAGCCAAAATACTGAGAAGGCTGCTGGTGACTCGAAGAGACGTGATTTCACTCAAAATCCAGGGGAAAACAATCAACTAACGCTGGGGCGGAAAAGTCTCAAAGGAGAATAGATAGATAGATAGATAGATAGATATGTGAAACAAAATTACGTACTTTTTATCATTGCTAATTTAGATATTAAATAAATATTAAAAAATACCCATTATATCCCTTGCATATCACAAAGAAAACAACATATCAATACCAAGGAAAGATACTACGATGGTTTTTTTTATATATATTTCGCACCTAAAACTGAATTATTGACTTTCTATCGCCATTGGTCCCTATCACCCATCACTTTCGGCAGGTCCGTGTCCTTATAGAGCAGTTGTTTATAACTTCTAGTTGGTCGTCCTACACTTGCACGTCCGTGTGAAGGGGTTCATAGGAGAATGTCACTAATGAGTCCGTTCTTACTTCTCCAGCAATGTCCCATATGTCCTGTCCGTCTTATTTTGATGGTTTTAAAGATGGAAGGTAGGTGGTCGTACAGCTGCTGCTTTGTGGGATATTACTTCCAGAATTGGTTCCATATAGCTCGAAGTTAAATTGCCGTCAAGCTTTTTCTCAGTACGTTTAATCAGCGTCCACGTAGTGCATCTATATAGTAGAATTGACAAGACCGCTGCAGGAAAAACGCGTTTTTTTTTTTTCGTCAAATAACTTTGACTTCCATATGACCGATAACCTATTAATTGCAGTCCATACCTTCCCTGGTCACATATTGAGGTCATTTTCTGTAAATGAAACGCTGCCTCCGAGGTAGGTGAACTTGTCTACTAATTTTATTTATTGCGGTGATGTCTCCTTTTAGATTAAAAAACATACTTCATTTTTTCTGCATTGATATGAAGACCAATGCCACCTGCTGTTCCAGACTCTGAAGCAGGGATTCGGCTTGGGTAGGTGTATTTGCTAGAAGCGCTGCGTCATATGCGTTATCTGCGTCTGTAATAGCTTCTGCGGTGTGTTATTTACAAGTCACTGATAATAGCTCTTCCTCTGTAAGACACTAAATTGCATCTGATGATGAGGCTCCAGTCCCGGAGTTTGGATAATGTGAATTACCTCTTTATTATAATTACATTAAAGTCCATTCTGATCCGAAATAGTAGTACCTTATATGGTCCCATTTATAAGTCAAATAAAATGGTTCAATTATTGACTATAGATTATTGCTATTAGCAATTCCTTATATATGTTTACATATTATTATTATTTTACTTCATGACGGTTTTTCACACCAGCGTTAGCTGACGGTCTACCACTGGGTTTTGAGTAAGAGGTAGTGTCCTCAAGTCTCCTCGACTTTTCTCAGTCTTCCGTCTGATCTTAATAATATGTCTGGATGTTCTCTACTTGACTGCTGATTTCTCGGTCTTCCAGAACATTTAGCAAGTCTGTGGGGATTGTTCCGAACGCACCAATTTCAATGGGTATCACTTTCATGCCCCATAGTTTTTTTTGTTCTCAAGCAAGGTCCCAGTACTAATCTTTTATTGTCGCGTTTTCCAATTTTTACTCCGTGGCCCACCGGCGCAAAAGCGTCAACTATTCTGATGGTTTTATTTTATCATCATCATTATTTTTTGAAATCATACAGCAGTTTACAATTTTTTGTATTGTGTAGGAATACTTGATTAATAGACTTACGGGGTGGAATGATAAAATTGTCGCCCTAGAAAAACGACATGATTCCATTTCCGTTTAATGGAAACCGGTTTTTTTTTTTTCAGACCATCTACTAGTTGTCCAGTTGTGTACAAATCCCAAGAGCGATATGAGCCTTCTATCATGTCTGAAAGTGACACAATGTTCAACGAGCGAGATCGGAGATGCGCCGCAGTACAACACATGTTCTCTACCGATCCAAGTTATGACAGCCAGAACCATCGCTGGATTACCACGAATAACAAGGAGGTGCCCAGGGTGATGAAAACAAATTTTCCGGCTACGGTTATGGTCTTTGTTGTGGTTTCAAGTGGGGGCCACATCATGCCCCCTCACATCTTCGAAGTCGGCATGAAAGTCAACACCAAAGTGTACCTGGATGTGCTGAAGAGTGTGGTGATCCCTTGGTGTAATCAGGTGGCCGGTGGCAGACCCTGGTTATGGCAGCAGGACTCGGTGCCTGCTCTCAAATCCAAAGAGACCCAGACTTGGTTTCAGAAGAAGTTCTACGACTTTGTACCCTTCTTTCACTGCCCCTCCTCCCTCGATCTGAGGCCGCTGGACTTCTTCGTTTGGTCATACGTCGAGAACATCACCAACATGACCTCCTACTACTCCAAAGCCAGCCTGATCGCTGCCATCTGCCGAGTATTCACCGAGATCCCGCCGGCTCTTGTGGAAACGGCATGCTCCCAGTTCCGGATCCGTATGGAGGCGGTGATTGAGGCTGAAGGGGACTACATGGAATAGATGTCAGCTCTACTACATAACCAAGTTAGCTGAATTGATCGAGGGTGTCCAGAAGGCTCCCTTTTCGATAGCTACTACACCGAGGTGTACGGGAGAGTGCTACTTATTTCCCTGGATTGCTCCACTTTAACCTTGATACGTACCTTATAATGCTATGTGTTAAGCAAGAAGGTATTAAGTACAATTTTTGAAGTCTTTGATATGACGCTACCTGGAATTGAACCCAGGTCTTTTGGACTATTGGTGAACAAAATTGAATTATTTGTATTAGATATCAATACTTGAAACCAATTAAAATTATTGGTGCTAAGAATACTCGAGACTATATAATTGGGTGTATACAAAGTGTTAATATCAAATAGAATTATTAGTTTTAGATTACAATATTTGAAATAATTTAACTGTATGCAAATAAGTCATTAATGGTAAATAGATTTATTAGAGTTAGATTGCAATAGTTGAAACTACTTCGAAGTATTAGTATCAGTAATAGTCGAAACAATTTTTCTGTGTGCGAACAAATTATAATAGTAAAGAGAATTATTAGTATTATATAGAAATACTTGAAACCACTTAGAATTATTCGCGCTAAGAATACTTGAGACCATTTCATTGGGTATAAACTAATTATTATTATTAAATAGAATTATTAGTTTTAGATTACAAAATTTGAAACAATCTAACTGTGTGCAAACATACGTGCTCACGCCAGTTTAAATTTTCTTTTACTAGCAACATAAAACAGATTATTTATATGGATTGAACTGATATACTGTTAAGAATAAATTGTCTAATTTTAAAGCATTTCAAACAAGAAATATGAAATTTATTTGCAGAAAATAGAATATTCTACTTTACTGAAATAGTGTGGTATATATATATTTATATATATATATATATATATATAGTCATAGTTGTTGTTGAGGGCAACCCGAAGGCTTCCTTTTTAATAGATACTACACTGAGGTGTTGGGGAAGGAGCTACTCCTTTTCCAGGATTCCTCCACTTATCCTTAATCCATAACTTATAATGCTGAATGTTAAACAAGAAGGCATCCACTACCATTTTTATGACTCAACCTGGGATTGAACCCCTGTCTTCTGGACCATTGGCAATCCCTCTAACCATTATACCATATTTACCAACAGGATATGACACAAGGTCAATTTTAAGCGGAGTTTAACAGGTTTGAATTCAGTGTTTTCCTTCTCCTAGACTAGTTGCCTCATCAAGGCTGAAGAACCTAGTCTGCCCTACTATTTACACATAACTGGAGGGAAAATAATTGGATTCATACCTTTTCCCAAGGGCAAGAGTGCTATGTGAAATGCAATCAGTCTCGTCCAGGATTTGAACTCGTGTCACCGTATCCATTTCCTACGACGATAACCATTACACCACGGGCACTTCCGGCACTCTAACCATTATACAAATGGGTCAATATATATATATTTGATGAGATATCTATATTACTTCAGTGCCAATTATGTAATTAAGTCGAGGATAACATTTTAATAATCAGAAGAATAGCAACTTTAGATTATGTGGTGACAGAGAAGAAATGATTAATCACAATATTGGTGAATATATAGCAAACTGGCACAAAAGGAAAAGAAGTCAAGGCATGACTGAGAAAGAAAGGTAATCGACTGGGAACTCTGTCAGAGATTAACATTTTACTTTGCTGACTAATATGTACAAAAAATATTTACATGATGAGACCAATGAAATTATCTGGGACTTGGATACAGAAATGAATCATCCAATCCCAGTCAAAAGACTAGACATAGTGAACAGACAGGATCAATCCTGAAAAATCCCAAAACTAAGGGTTGATTTATACGGCAGGGCAAAAATCCAAACCTTTACCCTGGTGTGATGAATCAATGGAACAGTATTCCTAACAACCAAGATACACTATATTATGGAATTAGATAATAGAAAATAAATCATTATCATTTCTGAGTCCTGATGATGATTTAATTAAACCGAAACGTTTTAACGTCGACTTTCATTCGTAATAAATTCTTAATTTTGGATTACATTTTTTTTTTTTTTTCAATATTTTCTCCACATTACATAATGTAACTCCAGCAGACGTACACACATTTCCAATTCGAGTTTGGGGAACAAACTTAACAAATTAAAACAGAAATTAATATAAATTATAAAAATTGCTATATAAATTGACTATATTAACGCTATATCACACATCATTATAAACAGCAGATGCACTGACTGTAAACACTAACCATAAAGTCACAGCTGCCAGGCAACCAGTCAGAAAACCACGTTATTTCATTTATATGTGCAATATCATGATTGTACAAAAAAAAACCTGAATTTATGTGAAAATAAGCGCTTATATTCAAAATTCTTTCTCTCTTTCTTTCTCCATTTTCCTTTCTACAATAATGTTTCTTAGTTTTTCTATTTTACCCTTGCCCAGTCGACTGGGGCTGTAGAATACACTGATTGCACCTCTGCAGAGGGATAAGACACTTCAATGAGTGTCCTGGATGTGACTCTAAACAATCTGATGGTGAGGTTCCAGTGATGCTGGAACTTTGGGGAATGCAGGGCACCACTTCATTGCTATAATTCCCAGGTCAACTCTGGCTTGGATTGGTTGCACCTGATAGGGCCCTATCTATAGGTTCGATAGAATTAATTGCTTACTTATGCTCAACTGAATTGTTTGAATTAGAACTTTTTGACAAAACTGAATAGCTTGGAATAGAAATGTTTTTGACAGTTAAATTGTACTTATATTTAAACTGCGTGCTAATCTAAACTGAATTGTTTGAAATCGAACTGTTTTTGACATTAAAACTGTACTTACGCTAAACTGAATTGTTTAACATAGAACTGTACTTATACTAAACTGAATTAGCTGAATTAGAACTGTTTGAATAAACTGAATAGCTTGAAATAGAAATGTGTTAGGCAATTAAACTGTATACTCATGCTCAACTGAATTGCTTGAATAGAACTATTTTCATGAAAATAGATTTAGCGTTAAATAACCTAAAAAGCTTGATATCCCATAAAACCCAAGCAACCAACCAACCATCTTTATACCCATATTACTTAACATTTTCCCACATCTCTTTCTTTCTTTCTTTCTTTCTCCTTTCTTTCTTTCTTTATCCTTTCTTTTTTTCTTTTTCTTCTCTTTTACACGATTATATTGTATTTTCTGCCTTCTTTCAGTTGTCATTTATTTATTCCTTTTTATTTATTTGTCTATTAACTTATTTTCCTTCCACCTTTATTTGCTAATATTTCATTTTTCTTTACTTTTTAGACATATTCTTCTTCCTTTCTTTCTTTCTTTCTTTCTTCTCACTTTTTTCTTCTTATTCCCTTTTATTTTTTATGTTTTTCTTTCTTCGTTCCATTACTCAACTGTATTTATTTAGGTTTCTTTCTTTCTTTCTTTCTTTCTTTCTTTCTTTCTTTCTCCGAGTTTGTCTTCCTTTTGATCATGCTTTCATTCTTAACATATTTTCTTTCTTTCATTCTTTCTTTTAATGACGCCTTTCAGACAGAGAAAAAGGTGAGGGCTGCAAGAAAGGAATTCTTGCCAACCTCACCTTTTTCTCTGTTGATCACTTTCTTTCTTTCTTTCTTTCTTTCTTTCTTTCTTTCTTTCTTTCTTTCTTTCAACGATTTTATCTTTCTTTTGCTCATACTTTCTTTCATTTCACATATTTCTTTCTTTCTTTCTTTCTTTCTTTCTTTCTTTCTTTCTTTCTTTCTTTAATGCCAACCCATCACCTTCACTCTTTTGTTTTCCAAGACGCTGAATATATCGGAAAACGCATTTAAAAATATGTCACATATAACTTTTCTTCTCTTTTACTAAATCCATTGTAATTTTTATCCATTTTTCTCGAGTTTATGCTTTCTTTTCTTTTTCTATTTTGTTTAATAATTGCATCAGGCATTTATGCATACACTACATATCGAAATTGTCAATATATTAAAGAATGGACCCATTGAGTTGGCAGTTTTTGAAATGCAACACCTGCAACATTTTCTTTGAAGAAGCTCCAAACCAGCTTGCACTTAGCAGCTTGAAAATTATTCATACCCGGAAAGAAAATTCCATTTCAGTTCTTTATAAAATCTCATGCAAAATACTTTTGTGAACAAAGAGAAAACTTGAGATAAAATCATGAGAAACATATCTTGACAAAATATATAAATTCTTTAGAATCAAAAGAGGGAAAGAGAAAAACCATTCACGAGGATATTTGATTCTAGATTTCGCTTCTTTTTTTTAAAGGGGTTTCAAAGAAAAATATTGAACATTCAATATGACTCTAGTAAAGTTTCTGGTAAGTAATTTTAAACTTTCCACTCTGCTTATTTTCCAGTTTGAATTTACCGAATATCGCTGCAAACTCTCAATATATTAACAAACTCTCCATTTTAGTTTATATAAACTGAAGGTGAAAATCAATGATTTTGTAAATGCGTCAACAACAGCAACGACGACGAAAATAACATTACTGTTATTTTACTTCTTAGCAATTTTAACCAGCCCAATCGAGTAGGACTATAGAATACGCTGAATGCATCGCTGTAATTGTCTTTATTGGGAATTCTTTTGTTGTTGTTGTTTAGATGAGGCTTCTTAATCTGGGTATTGATTTTATTGCGGACTTTTGTTCTCATCTTGGTAGTTTTTGTTGTTGTTTTTCTCACTACGTTACGGTCAAATTTCACCTCTGGTCGTCTTCAGGTGATTAACCGTGACCTCAGATAGGAATGCTGAGTCTTGTAACCGTATCCTCAGTAATTATTGCCTTCCATAGTTGTTGTCTATCGCACCACGTTTTTGAACAAGTAACCCCCTGGCCGGCTTGGGTAGGAATTGAAACTGCTATCTTCTGACAATGCTCACCTGGAACCGTATAGACTCAACGTCTCTATCTGTTGCGCCACGGGCCCCGAATTCTTTGTTTTAGATAACACTGTGTTTGTGTTACATAGGAATACATCAAACCATACAACGTGAGCATCGCTGTATGTTCTAGATCTATTAAAAAAGACTGTGTATTACACCATCATAGTCATACTCTTAAGTTCTTGATGGCCAGGAGTGGTAGTACCTGTTACTGTTCTATCAATTGCTTAAAGATATCTGTTTAATAACTATTTGTATTCGATAATAATACTTATAGTATAGATTGTAAATTATTTCTCTTCATAAAATGTACTTGAATTGCTTACAAAAGATATTTATCAGTTATTTGAAAGCGTATGACTATACGCAAATGAAGATTATTAGATAGACAGAATTATTTTAATCTGACCTTGTTCCATATCCCAACTCTGTAGGGGGTTCAAAAAATACCCTGAATTGTATATGTATACGTTGACGATAAGAAATTCTATTTTTCAGGCGTACTGGTAGAATTAGACAGCCAAACGGATGTGAAACATTTTTTTCACTATCTCTACGAGATATAAGTGTTGCAATCTTTTGTCACAGTCTACATAATCTTATTTTCAAAGGACTCAACCCTCGTTGTGTTTATTATTACGTAAAGATTAATCAGTCACAGGTTTGGCTCGAAACAATTCAAACTCGAATCACTTCCACTAAGGAACGGAAAAAAGCCAAAACGAATTCCGAGAATGCAATTGCCGTTTTTTTTTATCTTCTCTGATTTGGTTTGGTTGTGTTTTATGGCATATCAAACATTGTTGGTTATTAAATGCCAAAACGTGTTTGTACATAAATATTGAATATGAAGAATTTGTAAAGGCATTTTGTTGATCCTTTTTTTAAACGAATCTAAGATCATTTTTTTTTGCACTCAATAAATGGTTTGAACTATTGCTGTTATACTAACCATTTATCATCAGTCATTTGTTTGCATATATTTAGAAGAGATGTACTCTTATGGACCCCCACACATGGCCGTGCAAAAGCAGGACGACCAGCACGAACATACATTCAGCAACTATGTTAGGATACGGGATGTTGTCCTGAAGACCTGTCTAGGGAGATGAACGATAGGGAGGAGTGGCGAGAAAGGGTCAGGGATATCCGTGCTACCAGCGCGACATGATGATGATGAGTATGTCGGTAATTTCCTTTTTAAATGAGTTAGAACTAATTTTTTAGCCCAGGAGTATTGCAATTGTTTCTCTTTAGTTAAATGGTATCAAATATTGCTATCGTTCCCTAGTAATTCTGTACAATATTAATCATTTGTTTGGAGACTGTAAAGTGGTTAAAAGTATTGATAAAAACACTAATTATTATATTTACCACTATTCAATCATTTGCACACAGTTAAATGTTTCCAAGTATTGATTATAAAACCATTAATTCAATTTTCTGTTAAAGAATTTCAAGTATTGCTAATCAACATTACTCATTGGTTTGCACTCCCTCCACATTCAACGGCACTTCCCAGTATTCAACTGAATTCTACCATTTTCCTCTGCAGTCCCTCCAGACTTGATTAGATTCCTCTCATATTCAAATATAATCCTCCATATTCAATAAAATTTCCCCTTGTTCAACTGATTTCCCCTATATTCAACTGCACTTCCCAGTATTCAGTTGCATTGCACCAGTTTCCATTGCATCCCTCTCCAGATTTAATTGGATTCCCCCGTATTCAAATACATTCCCCCATATTCATTTGCAGTCCCCTATATTCAACTGTATTCCCTCCATATCCTCATATTCAACAGCACACCCCATATTCGACTGCCTTTCCCCATATTCAACTTCTCTCATCCATATTCATCTGCACCATACGACATTCGGTCGTGGACATTAGCTATTTTAAATATACTGACTCCAACAAAAACTGCATGTAAATTCCAGGAATTGAAAAACCTATATAGATACTTTGATATTAATGTTATTCATACATCAAGGTTCCAAGTATTTCTACGTAGCACTAACAATACAAATAAAAACTAGTCTTTTGTTTTCACACAGTAAAATAATCAAACTGTTCTCTTTCTAACAATTCAATTTAACATAAGTCCTTTGTTTGCTCTCCGTTTAAATGTCAAACAGTTCTATTTAACACCAAGATAAAACTCTATCAAGTGTTACTAATCCCGGTCAGAATGGAACTGGGTGCGCTGGCAATGAAGGTGTACTCCGTATTCCAAAAACCTATAGCATTACTAGAGCCTCACCATCATGTTGTTAAGTGGCATATCCAGGACACTCTTGGAGAGGAGTCTTAACCCTTCAACAAAGATGCAGTGGATGTATTCTACAGCCCCAGTCAACTATGAAGCTCCTCTTCTGGTTTATTCTGGCCGGAGTTGAGATAACACTTTCGGGTAGTGTGTGACATTTCGTAACGAAATAGGTTACTTTCACACGTGGATTAAGGCGCTGCTCTATTAATATCACAATATGCACGGCCGATTAAATTCAATTATCCCACTCAATCTAAACTGCAGGATGTTAACTAACCCGTTCCTAGAGTTCCACTGCTGCTTACTACACGAAGCTCGAACTGCCTCTGGTTTGTAGCAAACTCATTTCTCTCTCTCTCTCTCTCTCTCTCTCTCTCTCTCTCTCTCTCTCTATCTATCTATCTATCTATCTTGTAACTGATCAGAATGTCTCCTAATTGGTTCCTTCTTGAATATATACAAGACGAACATCCGTAAAAGAAAATTATTTTCTCAGAGCGGATGACATAACAAAAGTCGTAACTATTACATTGTCAACTAGCGTCTGACCGAAGATTTGAGTCTTTAGTGAATTTCAAAGAAAGTTATCCTTTCATCAACATTCAGAATCCTTCTCTTTCTATTTTATCTTCAATTAAAATCTGCCAGTTCCTTAATCTATTTCGTTTATACAATAAAAACATCATGTAAATACATAAATCTGTGCTACCGATGCCCACATACAGCTTTAAAATGACATCCAACACCACACACACACACACACATACACACACACACATATATATATATATATATATATACCTAACACCTATACTCACCACTTCATACTATATATAGATCTATATCTATAAGCTCTGCCTAATCTCATTCCTTCATGCCATAGCAAGAGTCCCACCAAAATTCTAATGTGGAAACACCATACATATTAAAACACATTTTTATTTCAGCCATACTCAAAGAGATTTCAACGACATAACCATCATGAAAGAATTCTTTGTAGCCAAAGATAATAAGATAATAAGATAATCAACTTTCTGAAAAGAATCGGCCTGCAATCAAGGTACATAGACCAAAACCTCATCCCAAAAATAGATACCCACATTTGGACATCCAAACACTCAGCAAGAATGCTAACTTCAGAAGATAACTACCGAACCTTTGAAACTATATCCAGATAACAAACCGATACAAAGCCTAAAATCTATACGACTAAAAACCGCACTCAAATAGGAATAAAATAAAATCGTCTTCGGCATAAAGTAACCAACAAGGTTGATATGCCATAAAATCTAACAAACCAACCAGCTAACATAAAGACATACTCGTATTTAAATTCAGCGGTTAGAGTGTTCGCCAATGGCCAGGGAGACCTGGGTTCAATCCCAGGTCGAGTCATACCAAAGACTTTAAAAATGGAACTTGATACCACCTTGCTTAACACTCAGCATTATAAGGTACGGTTCAAGGGTAAAGTGGAGCAATCCAGGGAATGGAGTAGCGCCCTCCCCTACACCTTGGTGTAGTAGCTATCGAAAAGGGAGCCTTCGGGTCACCCTCGACTATGGTCGCTAACTTTACTTTACTTACATCATTGCATCTTACTATGATCATCAAGAAGCAGAAGACCTTATAGCATCATAAATTCAAATCTATTTAAATGCCTCATTCGGGTGGGCAACTTTACCGTATCCTCCATACTCAGAAAATTTAACTCTTTTAGGCTATCATTTCTTCGGTCACGTGAAAGAGGGTTTAAGAAGTAAACATTAGACCAGTGATGAGGAAGTGAAAGTAATTAAGTGGTTCAAAGAACAGTTAACCTAATTTTACAAAGCAGAGATAGATGTTCTCATTCGAAAGGAGGACATCGTGTATGTTTTTTACCATTAAGGGTTTTCAGACTATTGTCTTCATCTTTATTGTTATTTCCACAACGTTTCGGCCGATATGTCCTCTGGCCTTCTTCAGATGTTTGTCGAACTCGGAAACATTCGGGGAACTTCGAACTACGTATTTATTGAATCCACGGAGGTCGCCTGTTCTGATTCCGTTAGCCATAACCGGGTACAAGTGTTAAGTATTCCAGTAGTGTTACTCGCCTGTAGTCACGATTGAACCTGCAACCACCAGATGATTGTCTCCTTAGAGGCTTAAGGAACCAATGCCGATAACTATTACGCCATGTGTCTTACTGGTGACTCCCGTGGATGAAGACAATAGTACGAAAATCCTCCTTGATAAAAATCAACAAGCTTCGTCTCAGAAATTTAGACAACTAATATCGTATATGGTAATGTAAATTTTCGAAACAAAACCCAACTACAATTGCTCATCATTCAATGAATTGAAATCAATAAAATCTTATACAGTAACGTTGTGGTGTAATCGTAGGCAAATCATTCACATTCTATTACAATGTTTTGTGACCTAAATTCCAACTTAATCTTAGATTAGACACTTATATGATACATGTTACCAAAGAATGATTTTTTTCGTTTGAAAAGGGTTCTAACAGTATAAACCTTATCGTACTTCGAAAAGGGCAAGATTTGACTCTGCCCCAAAATTGAGGTAACTCTTGTACACCCGATCAAGTTTTACCATTCTTACCCTGCATCAAGATTATTTAATCATTTGAATATCAGTACCAGGCAACATTTTTATCAAAATACTACCTCTATAATAAAGAAATACATTTTTTTATTCTCAAAGCATATTGCTTTCAGTTTTCTATTCTGAAATTTTGATAACTTTCGTGGTATAACAGTGTGTCCTCTTTTTAAACGTTGCCATTCAGTTTTTATGTTTACTAAATTTTAGGATTAAATGACAGTGAACAACAATGCACTCCTGTATTTATTGACTTCTTGAAT